>CM038681.1:290694299-290999041 GCA_021605205.1 Aegilops longissima
TGACAGCCATAGCACTCACGCTTATCTTGCGCATTTTAGAGTATCCACTTTCACTTGTCTATGAACTGTATAGGCAACCCAGAGGTCCTTTACCGCGGACGCGGCTATTCAAATAGATCATGTTAACCCTGCAGGGGTGTACTTCTTCACAGACGCTCTCACCACTTATCGCTGTTTACACGACATGTACTCGGCAACCTTCAAGCGGAAGCCTAGCGAGGGTGTCGGCCACGACCTGACTAACCACACAAGTCCCTAGTCCAGGTTTATCGTCTATTCAGGTTCCATCCGCAGGGAGTCCGGCCAAGGTTTCCACATACGACCCCGAACACTGTGTGCAGGGTTCCCGAGGCACCAAATGGGCGTCCCGGCACACCGTGCCACGTGCGTACCGCATCACAGCCCACCCCTCGGGTCAGCGCTGCGCACGGCCTCCAACATACTACAAACACCAGAAAATACTTGCAACTCCCGGACAGAGGATAGGGGCGGTTTATAAGCCGAGAGGGTCCATTGGTTTCGGGCCCAACGCGTGGTAGTAGCTGTTCATGGATCACAGACACAGAACTCAGTTCCTGAGGACGGTTTCAATGAGACAACCCACCATGTACTCCTACATGGCCTCTCACCGCTACCTTTACCAAATCGTGTTCACACACTTAGCTCTCAACAGTAGGACATGTTCACCACAGTCCAATTCATCCCTGATGAATCGGACCTGACTCAACTCTAAGCAGTAGCAAGCATGACAAACACGATTGAATGAGTAGGCACAACTGGGCTCAAACAACTCCTACTCATGCTAGTGGGTTTCATCTATTTACTGTGGCAATGACAGTTCATGCAGAGGAAAGGGTTCAACTACCGTAGCATGTAACAGTTGAATCGTTGTTGTCCTAATGCAGTAAAAGAGAGAAGAAGCGAGAGAGTGGGATTGTATCGAAATGAACAAGGGGGTTTGGCTTGCCTAGCACTTCGGTAGATAGTATAGCTCTTCATCGGTGACATCGAACTCATCGTCGAAACTACGTCCACTGAGAGGGGACAAATACCGGCAAACACAGAAAGAATGCAATCAATGCAGTGCAACAATATGATGCATGAACATGACATGGCAATATTCTGTGGTTTGAGCTAATGCAACTACCAACAATTTAATGAAGTTGGTTTGAATCCAAGATTCAAATTCAAACTCCATATGTGAAATTCAAATGCCATTTAATTGATTTGACCAGATCAGCAGGTATTAGTTGTTCAAACATGCATGAAAATGGTACATATGGAAATATTGGATTTTTTATCATTTTTCATATATAAATTATTTCATTCTGAGCTACGGTTGAATTTCTATGATTTTTAGAAGTTTAGGACATTTTCTAAAATTTCCTGAATTAAATTAAATCCAGAAAATAGCTTATTGCATCGGCATGACATTACTGTGACATCAGCAGGTCAACATGCCAGGTCCAGGTCAAACCTGACCAGTGGGTCCCACTGGTCGGTCTCACAGTGATGGCTAGGCTCACAGACATGTGGGCTCGGTCAAGGGCCACGTCAGCACGGTCAATGCTGACGCGCGGGTCCACTAATTTTATTAATTAACCTAATTATTTTGGTTAACCGGTAACCTAACAAAGTGGGTCCCATTGTCAGTGCCTAATGTTAAACCAATTGCGTTAGTTAGCACCTAATCTAATGACGGCCACGTCGGCTAACCGACGATTAGCCGTCGGTGCTAAGCAGGGCACGGTGGAGGTCCTCGTCCGGCCGTTTCTAGCGACGAGAGGTCGTGCAGATGGCTTCTGCGGGACCGGCACGACGAGGAGCGTCGGACAGAGGCAACGGCGAGTGCTGGGGTGGCCTTAGTTGACCCCGGCGAGCTCGGCTGCGGTGACCGGAGCACGGTGGCGTGCGGGTTTGGCACTACGGGGTGCGGGAGAGCGAGCTGAGGGGCTCTACGGCCTCCTTGCGTCACCGGGAGCAAGGTGACGCATGCGGTTGCGAGCTGCGATGGCTCTGGCCACGACAGTGAGGATCCACGACGGCACGACCGCTCGGGTCCAGTGTTTAGCGTGGCTACGGTACGCGAACGACGAAATAGAGATGTGGGAACGACGGCGGTGCTCACAGAGGTTCCGGCGAAGGCGTCAGCAAGCTCGGGGGAGGTCTGACGCGAGCGGAACGGCGACGACGATCTCGGGTGGCCGGTGATGGCTCCATGGGGCGTTCGGCGTCTCATAGCTTGACGAAGAGGTAGCAGGCGACGTGGCGGAGCTCGCAAGCATGACGGGTAGTCGAGGCGACGGCGGGGAGCGCGTGGGCAGGAAACGGCGGCGACAACGACGTTCGTTTCGGGGGAGAAAGCGGAAGAGGCGGGGATGAGCACGGGGGAGAGGTGAGAGGGACCGGGGTGTTGCGTGGCGACGTCTAGGGCGTCCAGGCGTTGAGGGAGAGAGGCAGGCAGGCAGGAGGTGGCGCGCAGCAGCGTCGCACAGGCGACCACGCCGCCTAACCTCTGGCGAGAGGTTGCGATGATCGTGTGGCGGTCGGCGGGCTGGCTTGTTTGGGCGAGATAGATGGGCCACCAGGTAAGTGGCCCAGGTAGTTCTCTCTCTCTTTATCTTCTGTTTGCATTTTCTGTAATTTGTTTTGATTTAGTTTTGGACACTAAATCATTTTTGTTGCTTTTGATAATTATTGTAGGGACTAGTTGGATTATTCCAAAGCCCTTCACCGAAGATCAGAATTATTGGACATATATTAATTAATTAACAAATATATATCCAATGCAAATAGTTATTGATTTAATTCAAAGGCCCAAAATAAATATCTCTGAGATTCCAAAAATATTGTTTTGAGTTTTAACTCTTGCCAATTTTTTCAGAGACTAAGAGGAACATTTTCTTGGACTTCTTTGAAAAGATTTTAATGTTGATCATTTCTGAAGTGATTTCTTAGGGTTTCAACTAAGCTCAATTCAACTTTCAGAATTTAGACATGATGTATGATGCTCTCAAATGCAACTAATATAATTATTTACAAACAAGTTTTCTAGGGCTGTGACAACTCAACCTCACTAAACTAGAATCTCGTCCCGAGATTCAAGACGTGAGGTAAGAATATAAAGGGGACACAGACTAACACAATCTTCACGATCCAGGTTGCACTTCATAAGAACGTTGATTCGATCATCGTCTTTGTCTCGACGTCTTGCTGTGAGAACTCCATCCAACATGACAATGGGAGGAAAGGAAAAACCCTAGAAGAATTGATCTTCTCAAAGATCGAGCAACTCAGGATCAACTCACGGAGTGAGACATGAGAACAACTCTTGAGTTGATATACCAAACACACACCAGGAGCAATGTAAGAATTAGATGACAAGGGTTCAAATTGGTAGGCAACCATTGCATGCTTAAAGCAGATGGTGGGCGGGGTCAAGGTAGCGAGGAGCTAATTCCCTGATTCCATAATGAGGCACCTCAGGGAAGGTGACTCGTAGAATTATTCCTTTATGTGGAAAAAAGAATTACTTTTGATCCATAGATCATTGAAACTCTTCATACCAGCCTAAGGCAATTTACAATTAATCGTTTGAAGGAATTCAGAATAATGGTATACTCAGTTTGGGAAGGAAACTAGAGTTATAAGACAACTCGGCAAACGGAAGGCGCATTCCAATACATACCGAGGGTCTAACCCAGTGGCTGAGCGTGCTTTCAAGAACTTGAGTATCTCCATATTCATCAAGGTTTTACCAACATCTGTGCCAAGATCATGGTGACACCTCATACTACCATGATGAATAATGATGGAGGATGCAGGTGCAAAGGAAGACAACACTTTCTCAGATTTCAGCTTAGCGATGCCAAGGAAAAATACCTGAATGATCAACCGAGAGACATTTAGCACTCCGCTTCTAATGTTCTCCTTGATGTACTAGATACCACGATCATACTTAAAAGTACTAACATGGCCATCAAGTGTAGGTCGGACTTCGGGAGCACAAAAATCCATAAGGAAAACTTGTGGAATAGGTCAAACCAAATCCTCACGGAGAAGATGGTCAAATTGCTTAATCAAGATGATACAATAATAGATCTTCCGGCTAGGTGTGTCGGCCAACATCAACCTTGTCGGGACCTAAATCATAGATCTTGGAAAAGTTCCAACCATCATATCTGCCCGAGATTCAGATCTGGTTGGTAACGGAATATTTCAGATAGCATATCTGGAAAAGAAAGTTTGCAAGACAAATCGACGAGATGACGTTGCAAGATTCTCGGGAATGAACTGCGATAGCAAGCTCCAAAACACGAGCTAGTTCTGCTACATACATGTGATCATATTGTCCAAGACAAGAATGACCACATAGTAGTCTTATAATAAAACACTACCGAGTTCAGGTGGGGAACCATAATTAATGATATGGAAGTCTCCGCGCGGAAGTCTAAAGGATTAATACTTTAGAACAGACTCCTTTATCTTGGACAAATCAATTTGTGGCTTGGCGTGCTAGGGATACATATAGCATAAAGGTTGCAAGTCTCCAAACAATAGAATACTTCGCACATATGCATGACTGACTTGGGATGGTTTTGGAGGAAGCGAAAACAAGCTTTCTCGAATTCACGGTGGCAACTTTCATCGAATGCACATGAATTAGAGTTAGTCACTTTGTACACCAAACATATACTTCATGCACGGGACATGAAGGTAATGCTTACAAAAGTTTCCAACACTAACCGAATCGGCCTCACCGAGATGCATGTCAGTCCCACCGAAAATCACTAACGGTCACTAGGTTTACTAAATCGGTCCGACCGAGTTTAACGATTCGGTCCCACCGAGTTTGGTAAATTGTGTGTAACGGTTAGATTTTGTGTGCAGGCTATATATACCCCTCCACCTCCTCTTCATTCGTGGAGAGAGCCATCAGAACGAACCTACACTTCCAACTTACCATTTCTGAGAGAGAACCACCTACTCATGTGTTGAGGCCAAGATATTCCATTCCTACCATACGAATCTTGATCTCTATCCTTCCCCAAGTTGCTTTCCACTCAAACCCTCTTTCCACCAGATCCAAATCCTATGAGAGAGAGTTGAGTGTTGGGGAGACTATCATTTGAAGCACAAGAGCAAGGAGTTCATCATCAACGCACCATTTGTTCCTTCTTGGAGAGTGGTGTCTCCCAGATTGTCTAGGTGTCACTTGGGAGCCTCCGACAAGATTGTGGAGTTGAACCAAGGAGTTTGTAAGGGCAAGGAGATCGCCTACTTCGTGAAGATCTACCGCTAGTGAGGCAAGTCCTTCGTGGGCGACGGCCATGGTGGGATAGAAAAGGTTGCTTCTTCGTGGACCCTTCGGGGGTGGAGCCCTCCATGGACTCGCGCAGCCGTTACCCTTCGTGGGTTGAAGTCTCCATCAACGTGGATGTACGATAGCACCACCTATCGGAACCACGCCAAAAACATCCGTGTCTCCAATTGCGTTTGAATCCTCCAAACCCTTCCCTTTACTTTCTTGCAAGTTGCATGCTTTAATTTCTGCTGCCTATACACTCTTTGCATGCTTGCTTGAATTGTGTGATGATTGCTTGACTTGTCCTAAAATAGCTAAAATCTGCCAAACTCTAAAATTGGGAAAAGGTTAAGTTTTTATTGGTAAAGTAGTCTAATCACCCCCACTCTAGACATACTTCAAGGTCCTACAAGTGGTATCATAGCGTTGGTCTCCATTTGCTTTGATTTCTATAGCTTCTGGTGGTCATAGCCTTGGTTTCACAACCTAGGAGAGTATGGCGTCTAGCGAGGGAAATTATCACCGTAGAGGTCCTTACTTTGATGGTACTAATTTTGCTAGTTGGAAGCATAAGATGGAAATGCATATTCTTGGACATAACCCCGCCGTTTGGGCAATTATTTGTATTGGCTTGCAAGGTGAATTCTTCGATGGGAGAGAACCGAACCATGAAGCTAATGCGGAAGAATTGAAGATGCTGCAATACAACGCTCAAGCATGTGACATCATCTTCAACGGATTGTGCCCCGAAGAATTCAACAAAATCAGCCGTCTTGAGAATGCAAAGGAAATTTGGGATACTTTGATTGATATGCATGAAGGTACCGAGTCCGTTAAGGAATCCAAGTTGGATGTGCTCCAAAGTCAGCTTGACAAGTTCAAAACGAAGGATGGTGAAGGTGTCGCTGAAATGTACTCTAGGCTTGCTCTTATCACAAATGAGATTGCCGGCTTAGGGAGTGAAGAGATGACCGACAAATTTATCATCAAGAAAATCCTAAGAGCATTGGATGGAAAGTATGATACCGTGTGCACATTGATCCAAATGGTGCCAAACTACAAAGATCTGAAGCCAACGGAAGTCACTGGAAGGATTGTTGCTCATGAGATGTCACTCAAGGATAAGGAGGAACTTCACAACAAGTCAAGTGGTGCTTACAAAGCCTCAAGTGAAGCCCCCACATCATCAAGTGAGAAACCAACCTTCAATGAAGAATTGAGCTTAATGGTGAAGAACTTCAACAAATTCTACAAAAGTAGAAGCAAAGAAAGAAGCTCCAAGTCAAGGTCTTACAATGACAAGAGATCTTCTAGTCGAGAGCACAATTGCTACAATTGTGGGAGACCCGGACATTACTCCAATGAGTGTATGGCACACTACAAAAGAAGAGAAGATTCTCCAAGAAGAAGGAGCAAAAGAGAAGAATCACCACCAAGAGAGAGGAGGAGTAGAGATGATCGTTACGAATGAAGACCCTCACGGAGAAGTAAGGATTCGGAAAGAAAGGACAAGTCATCAAGGAGCTACACAAAACGAAGACATCAAGCTCATGTTGGTGAGTGGGTTTCCGGCTCCGACTCCGACAATCACTCCGAGAGAAACTATCACTCCGACTCCGAATATACTCAAGATGAAGGTGTTGCCGGTCTAGCACTTGTGTCAACCAACTCCTACGACATATTCAACTCACCAAATGAAGGTGTTGGAAGATGCTTCATGGCCAAAGGTCCAAAGGTAACACATCCCGAGTATGTTGATTTTAATAGTGATGAAGATGACTTGCTTGTGGATGATGATTTACTTGTTGATAACTCTAGTGATGAATACTATGATGAAACGTCAATTAATCATGCTAATAAAACGAATGACAATGATAAGGAGAAAATTGAGCTTCTAACTAAAGAACTAAACACTCTTAAGTTGGCTCATGAAACTATCTTCGAAGATCATCGAGAACTTTTAAGGGTTCATGAGAAGTTACGCTTTGAAAAGCTCAATCTTGAGCAAGAGCATGAGTTCTTAAAGGCAATCAATGATGATCTCTGCAAGAAAAGTTCTTCTTACATTGCCAAGCGTTTACTCTTATCTACTTACATGCCTCAAGTCAAGTCTAGTAGCAAGTACAAGAAAGATACTTCCTCTATTAGTAACAATAATAATGTCAAATCCAATGTTGTTGCTTCTAGTAGTTCTCTTGATTCCATTAATGATTCTCTTAGCCAAGTTACACTTGAGCAAGAAAATAGTTTATTGAAGGGAATTATAGAGAAAGGTGTTTACAAGAGCCTTGCCGGGAGTAAGCAATTCGAGGAAATTGTACACAAGCAAGGAAGGCACCGGAAGAATCAAGGTGTTGGTTTTGAACGAAAGTTCAACGCCAATGGAGTTGAGTGGGAAGAAGATCAATACCCCAAGACAAAGCTTGTTCCTCAACAAGAGAAGTATGATCCTACTTCCTTCAAGGGGACACAAGCTCAAGATGATCTTCCACCACAAGACCACAAGAACAAAGGCAAGGACAAGCTTCAAGAAGAGATTGATGCATTTGAAGAAGCACCTAAAACCTCGTTCAAGTGGGTCCCCAAGACTACGTCAAGTTCTACTTCATCAAGTACAACTACAACTCCAAGGATTCCCATCAAGATGATGTGGATCCCGAAGAAGAAGAACTAGAGAATTCTTGAGGGTGACTCCGCCAACATTCTTCACTCATATCATTTTGGCAAGAACAAGTGCAATCAACTTTCACATCTTGCACTAGTTCAAGGAGTCACAAACCCTCATGTTGGTAAGGCAAGGGACAAGGTAACCTAATGTTTTCATGGACATCATCTTGTGTGTGCATCACTCTATGTCTATGGATATTCTTGTTTGTTCCTTGTGGGACTAACCCATGTAGGCAAGTTGAAAGTGCAACTCACTCCAAAGGATTGCTCAAAATGATCTACATCAACATTGAGCATCTTCATCTTCAACACCTACATGAAGTCATCATCGACAAAACCCAAGGTTAGTTCATCCCTCTAAGGGGGGATCTCACATCTAGGGGGAGCTTAACTCTAAGAATTGAGTCAAAGCAACTCTAATGGTGTGAACACATTAATGCATTATGTAAAAGTAGTAACCCCACCAGAGCTTAAACGATGAGTATGACCTATGATCAAATGTTCTCATTTGACTGCTAAGTCAATATACTCATATATAGATGACCTAGTCATCGCCAATTGCTTGATAGATGCTAAAATTGGTTGTGCATGCTTTGCCACATATTTCAATAGCCATCTTATTGTGTCAGCATGTTGGTGCATATTTTACTCATTCAAGGACATCCACTTGTTGTTTTGTTTGTTTGGATTCTTTTCTTTGTGCCAAGTGGATGGACAAGAATGCCTAAGAACCTTCTTTAGCTATCTATGCTTTTCTTGTCTCAAACTCTATTCATGCTACATCACAAAATTTGATCAAGTCAGATTCGAACCACTCTGTATGAGGAGCACTCGGAGTCCCCGATTCGTCATAGACTTAACCTTCCAAAACCTCTTAGTGATTCTCGGTCTGACCGATCCGTCCATTTCAGTCCTACCGACATCATCAAGTTGATCTGAGTTTTCAATCTCGGTGCCACCGATTTGAATTTTTCGGTCTCACCGATTTTCTGTAACTGAACACAGTTATGCATCTCGGTGCCACCGAGTTGTTCCACTCGGTCACACCGACAGGGTCGAGCTATATATATAGCCACGGGCAAAATTTTGGAAATTTCTCCGAAACCCTTCGCCCGCGCAACAGCTCGCTCTGCCATCGTGGTCTCCGGATCGTCTCCTCGTCGCTAGCAGCCTCCTATCGCTGGTCTCCTGTGGCGACCGGATTTTCCAGGTAATAAATTCCAGAAAATGGCCGTTGTGCTCACCAGCCCCAGGATTACTGTTAGCTGATGAGGCACCAACTTGATACAGAAATTCCAAGCAAAATACAAAATATGTGGTCCAAGACCATTCTGGTCTGTGAGTACAACAAATGGTTTCCACTGGTTGATGGCGGAAGTGGTTTGTGGATCATCAGCATCTATGGGACTCCATTTCCCACAGGAACAACAGACCAGGTTAACTCCTATCTCCGCGAGGCTGCTATCACCGTTGCGTAGGTTTCCGGGCTGTCATCGCAACGCTCCTCTCCACGCAAGAAATCTGGCCAACACAATAGCCAGGGACAAGCCAGTGAGTACTTTGAATGTACTCGCAAACATTATGAACACAGGTATAATATAACAGCCGATAATCATGCTTGAAAATATTCTATGATCACAACGTCAGTCATAAAAATAAAATTCTTGATGCATGCAAGCAGGTTATTAATATGTAACAATGAATAGGTAATGACAGAGTAGGAATAAAATGCACCATTCGGATGACTGAAGCGACGTCTCAAATTGATGGTAAATAACAAGCATGCCTCAGTCGGGTGTCTGAGCGACACCACATAAAGGGCTTATAAATTAAATAAATAACAAGCATGCCACAGTCGGGCGTCTCAGCGACACGTCATAAAGGGCTTATAAGGTAAATAAATAACAAGCATGCCACAGTAGGGCGTCTCAGTGACACCACATAAATGGCTTATAAAGTAAAAATAAATAACAAGCATGCCACAGTCGGGCGTCTCAGCGACACCTCATAAAGGGCTTATAAGGTAAATAAATAACAAGCATGCCAAAGTCGAGCGTCTCAGCGACACCACATAAAGAGCTTATAAAGAAAATAAATAACAAGCAATGCCACAGTCGGGCGTCTTAGCGACACCACATAAAGGGCTTATAAAGAAAATAAATAACAAGCAATGCCACAGTCGGGCGTCTTAGCGACACCACATAAAGGGCTTATAAATAATCACAATGAATATCCAGGAAGTAGAACCATCCCAGGGATACTCGATAATTCAAATAATATAATGAGTTAGTCGATAACAAAATAATAATCATAATCATTACAAGTCTCAAGTTGCGATCCTAGTTTTGGTTTAACAGTTTCTCCTCCGTAGACCGACACTAAGACCGACACCTGACCCATCCCAGACTGTAATCCTTAACCATGGACACGGCTATTCCATTAGGTTTAATCTCTGTAGAGGGTGTACTCTTTACCCACGAGTAACGGATTCCTATAGTCCATCGGGACTAATTCCGTCTACGGCCTTTTAGTTGAAAACACACCAAACTTGCACACACGAGCTTAACTTACCAGTGTCTGGAATCACCCACGACACTTGTTAAGCAAAACTCTAAGTGGGGAGGCTACATCCTCGCATAGCAGGGGATCAAATTTATATATTGCACGCTCTAATGTGTGGCCTCCCCTCTCGGTCTCAACCGGAAACACCCATGCCCCCAGACCAGGTGGCCTGCCTACCAGCTACAACCGGTATCTTCCACCATGGCCTCTCTGTACGATGTGTGCTAGAAAGGGGTTGACAAACTTACTGAACCGTACCCTACTTGTTGTAGAGCCAAGTGGTAGTACGAAACAAGTATGGGGGTTACTGGAACAAGACTCGATCTATGGTCGACTCAGGAGGTTTAAGTATTCCCTGCATGATTAGCATAACGAATATATTTCATCCAACATATAGAATCACCACTCATCGTACCCCTCATGCCATGCCGGACACACTCGTCTCGACGAGAACTAGGGAAGAGTTCGGGTCTACCTAGGACAGAGACTTTCCCGTCTTCCTTCCGGTAGGCACGAAAGGCATACGAGGATGATCATTATCACAAGCATGTCCATTTCCAACAGCAAGGAAATTTCAAATAAGCATTTATGCAAATGATCACATCATCACATAAAATAACGAGTTCCACGTATTGAGGGTGTGCCATAATCGTGTCAAAAAATGCATGCAAAATATTATGCCAGGGTTCAGAATGCTTGCCTTCAATGTGTGGAAAGGCAGAGTGCACTCCAAAACTTTTGAAAGCCTCCTTCTTTCTCTCCCAAAGTCCTATTTTAAATAAATTTGAATTAACACACAAATTTAAAACAGCACAAAAAGTTGTCTTGAAATTTTTTCAAATAAATCTTAAAATAAACTAGATCAAATTTGAGAGAGGTAGGAAAAGGAATCAATTCATTTGGAGTTATCATTAAAAAGTTATAGGCAGTCAAAGTTGTGGTCAAATCTGGTTTTTGAATAAAACAAAAAAGAAAAAGAAACGGTACACGTCGAAGACATATTCTGGAAACACGTTTCCACTTACTCCAGCGTGGACGGCGCGTGAGTCACTGACATTGGGCCCGGGGGACCCACTGGTCAGGTTTGCTAGTCGACCTCCCTCCTTTTCCCCTGCCCCGAGCGGAGGCGGAACTCCGGCGATGCTCGCCGGCGAACGGCGGCACCGTTCGGGAAACGGAGGCCATCTGCAGGCTCAGGGGATCGAGACGGTCACTCCGGTGGTCGCTACGGTCTCTGGGGTGGACTGAGCTGCCGGCGGCGAGCTTCGCAGCGGACGGTGGCCGTCGGGCAAAGTGATTTTTCTCCCGCGGCGAGTCCCGATCAAAATCGAGCAGGGGGATGGATTCACTAGGGGGAGAGGGAGTTCCTGGTGAAGAGAGTGGAGAGGGGGAGGCTCTGGTGGCGCCGGAATGGCCGGGGCAGTGGCGGCGGCTGCAGTTGCTGGAGGTGGGGAAGAAGACCTCCCCGGGTCAATTGGCTGCCACGGAAGAACTAGGGGAGCATGCTGTGGCTGCCTAGTGAACGGAACGTGCTTGGGGGCCTCTTTTTTATAGCGCAACGAGGTCGGTTTGCGGCGGCCGTTGATAAGTTCGCTGGCGAACCGCCTCCCTGTAGCGGCAGGGCATCATGGCGACGACGAGAGCTAGAGGACGCGCGAGAGGATGAGGCTGAGCTGTTCCAGGGGCAGGTGGCGAGCAGCTGAGGCTTGGGCGGCACCGACCTGGCGGAGATGCGCTGCGGACGCCGGCGTGCCGCCAAGGGGCTCTGTCGGCGGTGCTGCAGGGCACCAGGGCTGCTTGGCGGGATGCGGTGAGAGGGAGAGTGCGTGGCGCGGCTCTATGGTGCGGGCAAAACCATGGGCGCGACGTGGCGACTCGGGCACGGCACGTGCAAAACGCGTGCTCTGCTCGCGCCCAGAGCACGCACGGAACATGCTCGACAAAATGCTAATGCATGCTAGGTGGCTCTAAACTACAAGAGGGTTAGCAAGGTGGGGTTGTAGGTTAGGGCAAATCCATGGGACATGCTGGTCTGGTCAGGAGATCAGGTTCACTATGTAAACAAAAACTCATGCCCAATCTGTCCATGCTCTCAAGGTGTTTAACAAAATGCCACAAGCACCTAGGCATTTCTTGGAGTGGCCAAATCTTCCAGGGTGGGGTCTCTTTAGATGAAATAGAGGGTGGTGAGGTTAGTTTGCCAAAAGGAGAAACTTGCTAGTGCAAGTTTTGCAAAACTTCAATTCTGGACAGGAGGTAAATGGCATCATTACATGGACCATAAATGATCCAATGGGTGCATGCTCCTGGACTTAGGGGTTTAGCAGGGAGGACTACAAGTAGGAAAAGGAATCATGGATAGAGGAGCAACTAAAATGGTGGTTGTTGTACAAATCCTCAAGTTGGATCAGAATGGAAAAGAGGTTGATCCACTCAAATTTTTCAAAGAACAAAGCTGGGTTTTTTCATAAAGTTGAATCATATGCTGCTACTAACATCCCATAATTTTGGTGGAAGCTAGGAAGAAATATTTAAATGAGTTGTAGTGCAAATCTGCCCACTGGACCAGATTTGAAAAGATGGTGTGGAGCTCAAAATTACCAAAGGACAGAAGGTATTTTTGCATAAAAGTGGTTTGGTGACATCACATGACATGTCCAAATTTTGGTGGAATTGTTGAAAGAAATTATAAAAGGGTTGCAGTGCAAAAAGGACCATAAAACCATGGGAAACCATTTTTCAAGAAAATAAAGATTATGGAGATTATTACATAATTAATTCCTCTGATGAAAAGAACAGATTTTTCTTGAGAGGATAAACAAGTCCAATAACATATTTGGGAAGTTTTCACTGAAGGAAATAACTCCATGATAAAAAGGAAGGAAATGTTTCCAAAAAATCAAAAGGGAGCCCAGAAAATAAAAGTTTTAATTTCCTGGCAAAATTTTAATTAACAATACAAGGTTAAAATTTTGGGGTGTCACAACACTACCCCCCTTAAGAAAAATCTCGTCCTCGAGATTTGCTAAAAGCTGTTTTAGTGAAGATATATGCATTAAAACAACAGCGGCTACAGTGAGAGGGCGATAAGTGGTGCAAAACCACAGTGTGGAACACTGGCGCGGCGTGGAAAAATCCACAGTTTTGGGGAAAAAGAGCGATTTCTACGCTGGATATAAATTTAAAATAAATTCTAAATTTAAAAAAAAATACGCTGGTCGTACCCGAGAGCACAGTGCTCCCACTGGCTGACAGGTGGACCCATGGTCCACTGTCAGTCTCTTCTTCTTCCTCTGGCTCTTTCTTCTTCCTCTCTCCCGCGCGCTTTCCCGCGCTTTCTCCACCGGCGACGTCTAGCCGTACCGCGTTAGTGCGCGGCGTGCTAGTTGCCGGTGCAGCGTGCACTCACTTCGCGGGCCAGTGCGCTGTCGGCACTGCTCGTGGATTCGCCTCCGAACACCGGCGATCGGGTGACGGGCGGCGCTGGTGGACCTCGCCCACCGTACACCGAGCTCGAGCTATAAAACGGCCGAGGTGTTCTTCTCTTCTTCCTCCCACCTGACCTCGCTTCTCCTCCTCCTCCTATCTCCTCTGTCTCCGTTTGCCGGAGCTCGAGGCAAGGCTCAAATGGCGGAGGTGGTGCCGGACTGGCACGTGATCCTATTGTGCGGAGGGCTGGCAGCGGTGCTGGGGCTCTCCGTGCTCCTGTGCGCGATGATCCTCGATGATCGTCGCGATGCTGCTGCTCGGGTGTTGGCTCTCCGCGGTGGCGGTGATCACGAGGAGTAGGTGGGGTGTGTCGGGTGCTAACTGTTGTCGGGAGGCGCTCAGTTAGATGTAACACAGTTGCAAGATTTTGAAAGCAGTGTATGTGTTCGAAAGATCATGGTTGTGAGTCTGCTGCCGTGGTGCTGCGTTAAATAAAATAATCTACGTCATGAGAAGGTTTAGATGCAGCAACTCAGGGAAAAGAAATCTCACTCCAGGATTTCTCGCGAGAGAAAACAGTAATACACTAGAGTTAAACCGCAATAGAACTACTCACATTAATAGAAACTAAAAGATTTGCTCGCTGCGCAAACTTGGGGTACCGCGCATAAGTTACAACTCATAAATAAATGTTGCAATCATAAACACAACAGTGGCGGCTATATTAAAAACGGTAACTGGACGGGGTCCCGAGAAAACGTCTCTGGTACTGGAATACACTCCTCTTCTATTGGGGAAAGTGGATTGACCAGCCGATGAATGTGTCTCTCCTGGTCGGGCCTCAGTGATCTGTCGTTGGCGATCTGAGGATTTAAATCCGTGAGGCTCTGGAGATAACCCATCACACGTTGGGTTAAACGCTCTTGAGCGATGACGTACTGGACAAGGTTGGCCAGGACTGGGTCTCTCTCAATTCATCCACCGGGAAAAGATGTTACTCCCCCGGGTGCTGCACGGCTCGGTAAGTAATAGTACCCTCGTTCGCTGGCATAGGGTACCGCGAATCGAAGGTGAGCAAGCGTTTCATCTGCAGCAGCTTCTACTGCCATATGTGGGGTTGTCATAGATTTCCCCACGAAGGAGACCTCCGTTGGGTCTTGGTTTGGGCTTACGGGAGGGATGTGCACTGCTGCCCAGTATCTCGAGGTGGAAGGGGTGATTATCGATTTGAACAGCTCGTACTGGGGTGGCTGGGTAGTGCCCATGGTACTGCAGGTAAAATCCCACAATATCTTTACAAAACTACCCGGGGTTGCATCTGGAGTTCTCAGATAAATACTAGGGCTCGGCATGGCAAGAAATGGTTGTGAGGAGGGTGCACAAGTGAGGGGTGCTTGGCAAGGTCACGCGGTGGCCTTTTTATAGCGTTGGAACTGGTTCATTTTACCGTGGTGAAAGGTAATGAATTTGCCAGCTCAGCTCCAAGGGTCAGGGTCAAAGCCACACATACATATCTCACCAAAGCGACGTATCACTGTGGGGTTTGTCGAGGTGGTTTTTGGTAACTGTGCCTGGGTTAGAAATTTATACCGCATGCTGACACCTCCATGCAAGGCTACCATTTAAAACCGAGGCACCACAATGGGCTGCGTTTATTTACATGGTCACATGATTACAAAGCGGGGATACACTGGGACTCGACACTACTTGAGTGACTTAGTCTACCTCGTTTACATCCAAGCGGGCATGCCTTGTGGATGTCGAGGTTTCTCCATGGTTCTCACCGTCGGAATTAGCTGGGGAGGGTTGAGGGGCTGCAGGCTTGGTGTCAGGACCCCGATTCCAAGTCACATTGACCTAGCCGGTAACACCTCATATCACTTTGCGGCCTCACGCACGGTATTCCCACGGGTGTCGCCTTACCATGGCCCGGACCGTTTATGCACTTTTGGCTCACGATATGATAGTATCGCTAGCGTCCACATGACAGAGAACCGGGCCGACATGGCTAGTCGTGAACCCAAAGCGCGCTAACCCATGGAGACGGGTATACATGAATCACATCGAGCATGTCGGTCATCAACGCATGAATTCGGCTGTAGCACTGGCTAACAGGACTCGGTATCCCGGCTGTAGCAGGCTAGGCAGGACTCGAATATCACCGTGTGACATTTCCCGAAGGGACGTACATAGGAACGGTGAAACACATGCCGCCAGTCAAGTGTCCAAGCAGTAGTCTTGGGCTAGCAGGACTCGTGAATCGGGCTGAAGCGGACTACTATCGCCGTAAGCACGAGACTACATTTCCCCATACGAGAGGCTGCCAAGGATAAACAACTAGTTTGTCGGATCCCACTCATACCAAGCATTTCAATCATACACGCAAATATGCCCGATATGAGTACATACAACATGGCATCACAACAAAACTCTACAACTCAAAGTACTTTATTTAAGAGGCTCCGAGGAGCCATACATAACATATCCATACAGGTAGGGGTCACATGACCCAACACTCAAGTCATACAAACATACAAGCACATGCGGAAGCAAACTAGTCTGAGTACAGACTCTAAAAAGAAAGAAAGCTTGTTGAAGCCCTTCTATCTACAGTGGCCCTTCACAAGCTTTGGATCACCACCTGGGTGGGTAGTTCACTCGTCGACGTCAAGGTCTACATAAAACCCATCGGAGGGGGCAGTGTTGTCCTCTGAAAACATTAATTAAGCAAACATGAGTACGGAGGTACTCAGCAAGTCTTACAACAGAATCCTATTATACATGCACATTCTCAAGAAGGTGGTGGAGTTATTGCAGCAAGCCAGCTTTGACTCTTGGCCAAGCTATCCTACGTGACACCACTTGAAAAGCATTTGTCGCACACGAGTCCACTATCACCAACACAATACTCCACCGTGGATCCTCTCTCGTCAACCCACGAGAGGGCCATCCGCGGTACTCACACTTATCTTGAGGCTTTTAGTAGTAACCTTTTACTTGTCTATGAACTGTATAGGCAACCCGAAGTCCTTCTCCATGGACACGGCTATTCAATAGATCATATTAACCTGCAGGGTGTACTTCTTCACACACTCTCACCACTTACCGCCGTTTACGACATGTACTCGGCAACCTTCAAGCGGAAGCCCAACGTGGGTGTCGGCCACAGCCTACCTAAACACTCAAGTCTCTAGTCCAGGTTTATCGCCTATTCAGGTTCCATCCGCAGGGAGTCCGGCCGAGGTTTCCACATACGGCCCCGAACGATGTGTGCAGGGTTCCCGAGATACCAAACGGGCATTCGTACACAGACCACGGTGTATCTACCGCATCATAGCCCACCCCTAGGGTCAGCGCTACGTACGGCCTCCAACACATATCCTACAAACACGAGAAACTAGTTGCAACTACTGGACAGAGAACAAGGGTGGTTAAGAAGCCGAGAGGGTCCATTGGTTTCGGGCCCAATGCGTGGTAGTAACTGTTTCATGGATCACAAACACAGAATTCAGTTCTTAGGGACGGCTTCAATGAAACAACCCACCATGTACTCCTACATGGCCTCTCATCGATACCTTTACCAAAACGTGTTCAACACTTTCACTCTCGAACCCGACACAACCTTTCACTCCAGTTCATCATCCCGATGAGCCGCACTGACACAACTCTAAGCATAGCAAGCATAGCATGGTAGGAATCACAAACATGGCTCAATCAACTCCTACACATACTAGTGGGTTTCATCTAGTTACTGTGGCAATGACAGGTCATGCAAAGGAAGTGGGTTCAACTACCGCAACACACAACAGTTTGAATCGCGTTGTCTTAATGCAGTAAACAAGAGCAGAAGCGAGAACATGGGTTTGTATCGGAATGATCAATGGGTTGCTTGCCTGATGTAGTGGTGGTAGGATACTGCCCTTCAGATGGATATTCGGGATTATCCTCGGAGGCAGAACCTATCACGAAAGACACACCGAACATAAACAACACATGACAATATGCAACAATATGATGCATGCTATGACATGGCAATATGAATGTATGTTGGCCTAATGCAAGTTGGAACAAAAAGGGATGAACTCATCTGAATCAAAGATTCAAATGTTAGCTCATGTAACATAGCCATAAAGGTGCATTATCTTAATCTGCTTAAACAGCAAGGTTAACTTGTTATATCATGCATGAAACCTTTACCAATGGATAGAATGGATTTTTTTGATCATTTTTCATATATAAATCTTTGCATTTGGAGTTACAGATTAATTTCTATGAATTTTTGAAGTTTGAACTATTTTCTGGAATTTCCTATACCAAAATAATTCCAGTAATTCAATTATCACGTCGAGAATGCGTCGAGGTGACGTCAGAGGTCAACGGGACGTCCAGGTCAAACTGACCAGTGGGTCCCGCATGTCAGCACTTAATTTAACTAACTAGAATTAGTTTAAACTAACTAAGTTAATTAGCAGGGTGGGGGGGGGGGGGCACCTGTCATAGACTCAGGAGAGTCAACCAGGGCTCGCCCTGGTCAAAGTCAGGGTCAACTACGCCGGTGTTTAGCCGCCGGCGAGCCAGACGCGGCGACGAGAGTGGTTTTGAGCGTTCTGGCAACCAAATGAGCCACGGCGGGCATCTACGTGTGGCTGGGAGCAAGCCGCAGCTCTTGGTGGCGTTGGCTGGGCTCGGGGTGGCCGGAAACGGCGCCGGCGACGACCTTGGCGGTCGCCAGAGTTCGGATGATGACGAACTCGTGGCTACGGGGTACGGCGAGGTGCGTGAAGTAGTGGGTTAGACTCTACGCGACGCGGTGAGCATGTTAGACACCGTGGGGTGACCGGTGGATGGCCGGAAGCACGTCGGGGACGCGCTCCGCGGCGGCGCGTGCGGGTGAGCTTCGTGCAGTCGCTACGAGGCTCGGGAGCGAGAAAGGGAAGGAGGGGGAGGTAGCTGGGATCACGGCGATCTCGAGGAAGCAAACGGTGCGGCCGGGGACGAGCTGGTGCGGCGATGACGTCGAAGGGGATCTCCAGTGACGGCGGAGCCGGGCGAGGTTGGTGCAGAGGCCTCGGGCCACGCGAGCGCTCGGGGATAGACTAGCTCGAAGAAGAGGAGGGTGGGGGAGCTCCTAGACACGAAGGAGTGGCGCAAGGACGACGGAGAGCGCGACTACGGCGACGGTGCGGCTGCGGTGGCGTCGGCCATGGCGTGGGAGAGCGAGGGGGAGGAGCTGGGGAGGAGGAAAAGTGTCTGCGGGCTCGGGGGGCGTTCCGCGCCGACAGCTCGGCGAGGGAAGCGGCGAGGCGGCAGCCAGCTGCGTGGCACGCATGTTGTGCTCGCCGTCGAGCACCTGCCTGCCTGCCTGGCCAAGCCAAGCAGCTCGCTGGCGCGGCGGCTGGGATGGGCCGGCAGGTGGGCCGTTGGGTGGTGCCAGGTAAGTCTTTCTTCCTTATATTATTTCTCTTTTCTATTTATTCTGTAACTTTGTGGACTTTCTAAAAATACCTAAACAACTCCAAAATTCACCAAACTGCACCTGGTCCTTAGTTGGAATATATCCAGCATGGAACATTTTAGTTTGGGATTATTTGAGCATTTGAAATATTTTATATAATTTAAAAGCCCAAATTAAAATAGCTAGAGATTTAATCCAATGACCTTAGAGTGACCTAGAAATCTGTGCATCTCTTTTGACAGTGGTTTAGGACCAAAGCAGAGGTGATGAACATTTTAGAAGGGCATTTCAGGTTCATTGAAAATAATTTTAGTAAGCCCTAGTTGGATTTAAAGGGGTTCTGGGGGTTCTGTCTTCCCCATTTCAAATTTCTGATGAAAGTTAAACATGATGCAACACACTAATGCATGGACTAGCTAGGATGTGACAACTCACCCCCACTCAAAAGAATCTCGTCCCGAGATTTAGGATCCGTCGCGAAAAAGGTGGGATACTCAAGTCGAAGACGATCCTCCCTTTCCCAAGTTGCTTCTTGCTCGGAATGGTTTGACCATTGAACCTTTAGAAACTTGATATTTTGACGTCGAGTGGTACGCTCGGCTTGATCAAGGATACGAATGGGATGTTCTTGATAGGTGAGGTTATCTTGGAGATCAAGCGTTTCGTGGTCCACCCCACGGATAGGATCCGAGAAGCAACGCCTGAGTTGGGAAACGTGGAAGACATCATGGACTCTGGAAAGATGCAAAGGTAGTTCCAATTGGTAGGCAACTTCTCCTCGTTTGGCAAGAATGCGAATGGGTCCAATGTAACGAGGAGCCAACTTGCCCTTGATACCGAATCTATGGGTTCCCTTCAAAGGAGTAACCCGAAGGTAAGCCTTCTCGCCAACTTCATAAGCCATAGGCTTATGCTTGCGGTCATATTGGCTTTTTTGACGAGATTGGGCTGTTTTCAATTTCTCACGAATAACGCGAACCTGCTCTTCTGCTTCCTGGATCATATCTGGGCCAAAGAGTTGTCTCTCCCTGGTTTCTGACCAGTTAAGAGGTGTTCGACATTTCCGTCCATAGAGAACTTCGAAAGGAGCTTTGCCCAAGCTAGCTTGATAACTATTGTTATAAGTGAACTCGGCGAATGGAAGGCATTTCTCCCAATTCATGCCGAGAGAGATGACAGAAGCTCGAAGCATATCCTCCAGAATTTGATTGATTCGTTCTACTTGACCACTTGATTGAGGATGGAAGGCGGTGCTAAAGGAGAGACGAGTTCCCATAGCATTTTGGAAACTTTCCCAAAATCGAGAGGTGAAGAGACTTCCACGGTCTGAGTTAATCTCCAATGGAACACCATGAAGGGACACTATTTGAGAGATGTACAAATCAGCTAGCTAACTAGCGGTTATATTCTCACGAACGGGTAGGAAGTGGGCTACTTTGGAAAGACGATCGACGACAACGTAGATAGCATTATTCCCTCTCTTGGTCCTGCGAAACCCGGTAATGAAATCCATACCGATTTTATCCCATTTCCATTTGGGAATAGCCAAAGGTTGAAGGGTGCCAGTAGGCCGTTGATGTTCTGCTTTAACTCGACGACAGACGTCGAAATTAGCAATGTATTGAGCGATTTCTCTCTTCATCCTAGTCCACCAAAACCTCTGGCGTAGGTCTTGATACATTTTAGTACTACCAGGATGAATGGTGAGAGGAGATTCATGAGCTTCCTTAAGGATCAATCGCCTCAGGTTGCGCACCTTGGGAACCACTAGACGGTCTCCAAAGAACACAACACCTTGTTCATCAATGGAGAAACAATCTGTGACACCTTTCTTGATGTTTCTCTTGATGCGGGAAATTCCCGGATCTACCTTCTGTGCCTTGATGATCTGATCCGTAAGGGTAGGTTTCGCCACCAGGGTGGAAAGGAATCCTCGAGGAACAATGTGAAGGTTAAGCTTACGAAATTCCTCGTGGAGAAAAGGTTGACTTTGTTGTAACATCAGATTGTTACAATAAGATTTGCGACTTAGTGCGTCAGCCATGACATTGGCTTTGCCTGGGGTGTAAGATATACCTAAGTTGTAATCTGTAATCAACTCGACCCAACGTCTTTGCCTGAGATTCAAATCCGGTTGGGTGAAGATATATTTCAGACTTTGGTGATCAGTGTAAATTTCGCAACGATTACCAAGAAGGTAATGTCACCAGGTTTTGAGTGCATGGACCACGCTGCAAGCTCTAGATCGTGTGGGGATAGTTATCCTCATGTCGACGCAATCTGCCGAGAAGCGAGGCAATCACATGACGATCTTGCATGAGTATGCAACCTAGTCCTTGTCGCGAGGCGTCGCAATAGATAATAAAGTCCTTAGAAAAATCTGGTGGAACAAGTACGGGAGCAGATGTCAGGCGTCTTTTCAGTTCCCGAAAGCTGAACTCGCACTGTGGCGTCCATTCGAACTTTTTATCTTTCTTGAGGAGTTCGATTAGAGGCTTAGCAACTTTGGAGAAATTCTCGACGAAGCGGCGGCAATAGCTCGCTAGACCGAGGAAACTCCGAACTTGCTTGATCGATTCAGGTGGAGTCCAGTCAAGGACGGCTTGAACTCGCTCGGGATTGACACCAATGCCCTTACCAGATATTACATGGCCTAGATAGGTCACTTCTGGTAACCAGAACTCACACTTAGAGAATTTGGCTTAAAGGCGATGCTCTCGAAGTTTCATCAATACTAGCCTTAGATGTTCGGCATGTTCTTCCTCATTCTTGGAGTAGATGAGTATATCATCGAGGTATACCACGACGAATTTATCCAAATACTCCATGAAGATCGAGTTCATTAACCGAGAGAAGGTGGCTGGAGCATTGGTTAACCCGAAGGACATGACGGTGTACTCGTATTGGCCATAACGAGTAACAAAGGCCGCTTTTAGGAATGTCCCGTTCTTGATTTTGATTTGATGGTAGCCCAACCTCAAATCCATCTTGAAAAGATCGAGGATCCAGCGAGCTGATCATACGATCGTTGATCCCGGTAGCGGATACTTGTTCTTGATAGTGACCAAGTTGACAGGTCGGTAATCTACAACCATCCGATCCGTTCCATCCTTCTTCTTGACGAAGAGGACGGGGCAAGCCCATGGAGATGAACTAGGACGGATGAAACCCTTTTGCAAGGACTCATCGAGTTGTTTCTTAAGCTCGGCTAGTTCTAGGGGTGCCATCTTATAAGGTCTCCTAGAGATTGGGACGGTTCCGGGAACAAGATCTATCACGAACTCGACATCCCTGTCAGGTGGAACACCTGGCAGTTCTTCTGGAAAGACATCCGGAAAATCACGGACTGCCGGAATATCTTCGAGGTCTGGAAGGGGGTTGGCATTTAAGGAGTAGAGCTGACGCTTAGCCACTCGGGTTAAAACATTAACTGTCTTGCCCAAAGGATGGGTGAGTTGAACAGTTCTAGTAGAGCAATCAATCTTAGCGTAATGGGTTGACATCCAGTCCATACCCAAGATGATGTTTATGTCCGAGGACTTGAGAGCTATTAGAGATGCAAGGAAGACTAATCTGTCGACAAGGATTTCATTCCCATGACTTATTCTAGAGGTTTGCCATCTAGAACCAGGAGTTTGAATTTCCATGGAGGTGTGCATGTCACAGAATGTGGTGTTGTGCAATCGAGTATAGCTCTCAGAAATAAATGAATGAGATGCTCCAGTATCAAAAAGAACAGTTGCCGGATGACAATTAACAAGGAGCGCATCGAGAACGACGTTGGGATCCTCATGGGTTTCTCACCTGAAACATAGTTGACGTGGCCACGCGCAAAGGGCAGCTGGTTTGGCGAGAGCACCTTTCCTGCTGGCTTACCACGGCCAATGACTTTCCGATCCGACCGGGTTGTTCTGGGACACTCACGGATGTAGTGACCCGCCTCTCCACACTTGAAACAGGTTATCATATTGGGGCGTGGAGCAGCATTAGCAGCGGGCCACCATAAGTTTTGGGCGGTACATACAGCTGGTTGGGATGAGGCGCCTCAAAGGATGGCCTCGGAGTGAACCTGGGTGGTAGAGCAGTGCTTGGAATCCAGACCCGGCGCTTCGAGATCCAGAGCGGATGAAGAACCAAAGTCACGGAGTGCTTATGCGTGAAGCTTCAAAGTCGACCGTCCGGTTTCAGACCGATAGCCTTGTTGACTAACTTCGGAAGGAGGTGCACTCGTGCGCATTTAAGATCACGGCGAAGGTCGGGCTAAGTCCCTTGCGGAACCTTGCCTGCTTCTTGGCGTCGGTAGAAACCTCTTCGGGAGCATAACGTGCTAGATTTCCAAACTCACGGTTGTATGCATCCACAGTCAGTCTACCCTGGGTGAAGTTGCAGAACTCTTCCCTCTTATGATCCATGAGACCTTCCGGGATGTGATGCTCACGGAAAGCGGCACTGAATTCAGCCCAAGTAGTGATTTGGCCAACCGGGCGCATAGCCTCATAATTGTCCCACCAAAGGCTAGCAGGGCCTTCGAGGTGATAGGAGGCAAAGGTAACCTTATCAACTTCATCCACGTTGGCAGAACGTAGCTTGTGGTTGATGCTGCGAAGCCAGTCATCCGCATCGAGAGGCTCAACGGAATGTTTGAACTTCGGTGGATACAGCTTGACAAAGTCATTGAGTGACACCAGATCATTCCTTGGCTGGCGTGCGTATTCTGCTCAAGCCGCCCAAAGAAGCGATTGGTCTCACGCTTGTTGCGTTCTGCCTCCAACATAACTTCGGCCAAAGAAGGCGGTTGAGGCAGATTTACATTCCTAGCTGCGCTGGCTTCTCCCTGCTCCGGAGCAGCAGGATTGTTGTGGGTGTTGACCATCCTAAGAAACAAAACAACGGTTTAAACAAGGATAGCAAAATTTGGCAAGGAAGTGCGGAATGTAACGGAAGCACGGAATGCAGGGATGTTCATCCGTATGACATGGTAATATAGATACTGCCATATATATACCAACGGTCATACACACCATTCATAGTTTAGTACAAGCCCGACGGAGTACAACTACAGTGAAAGGCGTTACATCTCATCGGAAGCATTCCAAACTCCTATACATTATTTTTCTACACTTCCGGAATGATACACACTAAGTCATATTCCACAGGTCACGCAGGACGGTGGAAATACAACTATTACAATACTAGGGATGCTACTACTAACTCAGACAGCTCCGTAGTAGTCCTCATAGAAGTCACCACCCAAGCCTGGAAGCGGAACATGATCATCCGGGAACAGACGGTCCTGTGGAGCTTGCGGACCAAAGGGACTCGGATGTGGCCGTGGTCCAACAAACGGCGGTAGACGAGGTCCACGAGGAGGGGTGATGCCTCCTACCTCACGCCACTCCATAAAATCTGGCAGACCAGCCCGCACAGGGTACAAGTCCCTCATGTCCATGTATCCGCTTGCACGGCAGTGCAAACCGAGTCGAGTGGCCCAAAGGATCGAGGCGGGCATTAAAGAGCTCCATACGCAAGGCCCGATTTTCACGGTCCTTGTCTTCCAGCATCTCAGTAGTGGTGCGGAGGAGAGAGTCCTCATGGGATGCGTCGCTGTACATACCCTGAAGATAACCATGCGCCCAGGGAGAGATGCTGGCATGTAACGGAAATCGGTGTTGCACAGCAAGGCGGTTCTGGCTCGAATAATAGTCATCATTGAGTAGGCTGCATCCTGCACGGACATCCCAATAGTGATCCCAAGTCCATAAGAACAGTGGAGCGGTTCAGTAGCTCCGGGATAAGATGAATATATCCTGACCGTGCATAGATATTGGCTTTGATTAAAGTCTCTAAACTGCTCCTCGATGGTATATTCGGGATACCATCGGTAACCGGTCTCGACCATCACCCGAACCAACATGGCCGTGTGACCACACACATCAATGCACGGGTCGATTTAACCACTTGGTTCTAGGGACGGTGGCCATCTGAAAGCACAGCCACAATGCAAAGACATTAGAATTTCTAGGGAAAATCGGGCAGCATAACATCTGTAAATGCTCAAGAACAGATTTGAGACATTCAAAATCAGATTGCAAAACCCCTCAACAACATCATATCAAGGTTCTGGTCCAACTGATAGCATACTAAAAATAGTAGAAACTGAACTGAGGCTGTAACCAACAATCCTATAAGTTACTACGGATTAGTAACACGTGATCCTGATAGAGAGAAGAGAGCCTAGTCCTATACCCACGTAGAATGAGAAGAGGATGACTCAGATCAGAGGTACTCAGCAAGTCTTACAACAGAATCCTATTATACATGCACATTCTCAAGAAGGTGGTGGAGTTATTGCAGCAAGCCAGCTTTGACTCTTGGCTAAGCTATCCTACGTGACACCACTTGAAAAGCATTTGTCGCACACGAGTCCACTATCACCAACACAATACTCCACCGTGGATCCTCTCTCGTCAACCCACAAGAGGGCCATCCGCGGTACTCACACTTATATTGAGGATTTTAGTAGTAACCATTTACTTGTCTATGAACTGTATAGGCAACCCAGAAGTCCTTCTCCGCGGACACGGCTATTCGAATAGATCATATTAACCCTCAAGGGGTGTACTTCTTCACACATGCTCTCACCACTTACCGCCGTTTACACGACATGTACTCGGCAACCTTCAAGTGGAAGCCCAACGTTGGTGTCGGCCACAGCCTACCTAAACACTCAAGTCTCTAGTCCAGGTTTATCGCCTATTCAGGTTCCATCTGCGGGGAGTCCGGCCGAGGTTTCCACATCTGGCCCCGAACGATGTGTGCAGGGTTCCCGAGATACCAAACGGGCATTCGCAGCACACCGGCCACGGTGTATCTACCGCATCATAGCCCACCCCTAGGGTCAGCGCTACGCACGGCCTCCAACACATATCCTACAAACACCAGAAACTAGTTGCAACTACTGGACAGAGAACAAGGGTGGTTAAGAAGCCGAGAGGGTCCATTGGTTTCGGCCCCAATGCGTGGTAGTAACTGTTCCATGGATCACAAACACAGAACTCAGTTCTTAGGGACGGCTTCAATGAAACTACTCACCATGTACTCCTACATGGCCTCTCATCGATACCTTTACCAAAACGTGTTCAACACTTTCACTCTCGAACCCGACACAACCTTTCACTCCAGTTCATCATCCCGATGAGCCAGACCTGACACAACTCTAAGAATAGCAAGCATAGCATGGGAGGAATCACAAACATGGCTCAATCAACTCCTACACATACTAGTGGGTTTCATCTAGTTACTGTGGCAATGACAGGTCATGCAAAGGAAGTGGGTTCAACTACCACAGCACACAACAGTTTGAATCGCGTTGTCTTAATGCAGAAACAAGAGCGAAGCGAGAACATGGGTTTTATCGGAATGATCAATGGGTTGCTTGCCTGATGTAGTGGTGGTAGGATACTGCCCTTCAGACGGATATTCGGGATTATCCTCGGAGGCAGAACCTATCACGAAAGACACACCGAACATAAACAACACATGACAATATGCAACAATATGATGCATGCTATGACATGGCAATATGAATGTATGTTGGCCTAATGCAAGCTGGAACAAAAAGGGATGAACTCATTTGAATCAAAGATTCAAATGTTAGCTCATGTAAGATAGCCATAAAGGTGCATTATCTTAATCTGCTTAAACAGCAAGGTTAACTTGTTCTATCATGCATGAAACCTTTACCACTGGATAGAATGGATTTTTCTGATCATTTTTCATATATAAATCTTTGCATTTGGAGTTACAGATTAATTTCTATGAATTTTTGAAGTTTGAACTATTTTCTGGAATTTCGTATAATAGAATAATTCCAGTAATTCAATTATTATACGAGAATGCGTCGAGGTGACGCTGTGGTTCAACGGGGAAGTCCAGGTCAAACTGACCAGTGGGTCCCGCATGTCAGCACTTAATTTAACTAATTATAATTAGTTTAAACTAACTAAGTTAATTAACAGGGGGGCCACCTGTCATAGACTCAGGAGAGTCAACCAGGGCTCGCCCTGGTCAAAGTCAGGGTCAACTACGCCGGCGTTTAGCCGCCGGCGAGCCAGACGCGGCGGCGAGAGTGGTTTTGAGCGTTCCGGCAACCAAATGAGCCGCGGAGGGCGTCTACGTGTGGCTGGGATCAAGCCGTAGCTCTTGGTGGCGTTGGCTGGGCTCGGGGTGGCCGGAAACGGCGCTGGCGACGACCTTGGCGGTCGCCGGAGTTCGGGTGATGACAAACTCGTGGCTATGGGGTACGATGTGGTGCGTGAAGTAGTGGGTTAGACTCTACGCGACGCGGTGAGCATGTTAGACACCGTGGGGTGACCGGCGGATGGCTGGAAGCACGTCGGCGACGAGCTCCGCGGCGGCGCGTGCGGGTGAGCTTCGTGCAGTCGCTACGAGGCTCGGGAGCGAGAAAGGGAAGGAGGGGGAGGTAGCCGGGCTCACGGCGATCTCGAGGAAGCAAACGGTGCATTCGGGGACGAGCTGGTGCGGTGGTGACGTCGAAGGGGATCTCCGGCGACGGCGGAGTCGGGCGAGGTCGGTGCAGAGGCCTCGGGCCACGCAAGCGCTCGGGGCTCGGCTAGCTCGAAGAAGAGGAGGGCGGCAGAGCTCCTAGACATGACGGAATGGCGCAAGGACAACGGAGAGCGCGACTACGGCGACGGTGCGGTGGCGTCGGCCATGGCGTGGGAGAGCGAGGGGGAGGAGCTGGGGAGGAGGAAAAGTGTCTGCGGGCTTGGGGGGAGAGAGAGAGCGTTCCGCGCCGACATCTCGGCGAGGGAAGCGGCGAGGCGGCGGCCAGCTGCATGGCACGCATGCTGTGCTCGCCGTCGAGCACTGCTCACTGCTGCTCGCCAAGCCAAGCAGCTCATTGGCCAGGCGCCGGGCTGGGCCGGGCAGTGGGCCGTTGGGTGGCGCCAGGTAGGTCTTTCTTCTTTCTATTATTTCTCTTTTCTATTTATTCTGTAACTTTGTGGACTTTCTAAAAATACCTAAACAACTCCAAAATTCACCAAACTGCACCTGGTCCTTAGTTGGAATATATCCAGCATGGAACATTTTAGTTTGGTATTATTTGAGCATTTGAAATATTTTATATAATTTAAATGCCCAAATTCAAATAGCTAGAGATTTAATCCAGTGACCTCAGAGTGACCTAGAAATCTGTTCATCACTTCTGACAGTGGTTTTGGACCAAAGCAAAGGTGATGAACATTTTAGAAGGGCATTTCAGATTCATTGAAAATAATTTTAGTAAGCCCTAGTTGGATTCAAAGGGGTTCTGGGGGTTCTGTCTTCCCCATTTCAAATTTCTGATGAAAGTTAAACATGATGCAACACACTAATGCATGGACTAGCTAGGATGTGACACTTGGGGTAGCGATGGTGACCATCTCGGGGATTGTTGGCCACAACCCCGTTGGAGTGTGCTCCCAAGAGGCGACGAAGCACTTCTGGGGTCATCAAAGCGCCTTGGTCGATGGCTGGGGCAGATCTCAGGGACTCGATCGGGTGTCCGAACAGCACGACTGGGTTGTCGGCGCCGGGCTCGTTTTCTTCTCTCGCCGGGGCTCGGCGAACTAGCTCTCCACGACCTGCGATAAGATCAATGGTGATTTGATCGAACAGTTCCTCTAGTGCACCTACATAGCGCACTAGGTGCAACAATGCAGGATCCGTCTCGTGATCTCCGTTGGCAACCTGGGGTGGTCTGCCATACCCTTCTTGTCTGGGGTAGTAGTGGAACGAGCAACAGTTAACTCTGGGCGACAGATGCCGGAGATGAACTATAGCCTCTCGAGCAGCTAGTTGGATGTCTTGTGGCTCACAGGAAGTTGTTCTTCTGGTGAACCTGTAGGGGCGCTCGGGCGCTAGAACCCTACCGTAAATGTGTACAGCGGCCCAGAATTGATGGCTCTCACCGCTCATGGGTCCTTGGTACACAACATATTCTGGGGGCTCTTCTAACGCATAGGCACGACGGGTGAGGTTTGCGAGTATGGTCACAAAGCCTCCAAGGTTGGTTGCTGTGGTCTCATTGTGCACGATGGGGCAAGGCATTATGGCTCGGTTTGGGGTAGAGGCTGTGTTGTGTTGGGTTGAGGCGAGCGTGCCCTTTTTATAGAAAAAGGGGACGAAGTCTTCCTTCGCACGCTTGCGAATAAGACATCTTGGATGCTTGTCACTAGTGCGCGATAGACAGGCTAGGTTGATAGGTTGGGCACCGACTGCCAAAAGTGTCGGGGTCACTGTGTGGCTATCTTGCACGCGAAGCTTGGCAGGGGTTCGGTTATGGTCTGGTGGGTTGTCTTACCTAGGTTTATTGACCCGGCTAAGATAGAATTAGCCATTGGTCAGCTTGGCTCTGATACCAAGTCTGTGGCGACCGGATTTTCGGGTAATAAATTCCAGAAAATGGTCGTTGTGTTCACCAGCCCCAGGATTACTGTTAGCTGATGAGGCACCAACTTGATACAGAAATTCCAAGCAAAATACAAAATATGTGGTACAAGACCATTCTGGTCTGTGAGTACAACAAATGGTTTCCAGTGGTTGATGGCGGAAGTGGTTTGTGGCTCATCAGCGTCTATGGGACTCCATTTCCCACAGGAACAGCTGACCAGATTAACTCCTATGTTCGCAAGGCTGCTATCACTGTTGCGTAGGTTTCCGGGCAGTCATCGGAACGCTCCTCTCCACGCAAGAAATCTGGCCAAGACAATAGCCAGGGACAAGCCAGTGAGTACTTTGAATGTACTTGCAAACATTATGAACACAGGTATAATATAACAACCGATAATCATGCTTGAAAATATTCTATGATCACAACGTCAGTCATAAAAATAAAATTCTTGATGCATGCAAGCAGGTTATTAATATGTAACAATGAATAGGTAATGACAGAGTAGGAATAAAATGCACCATTCGGATATCTGAAGCGACGTCTCGAATTGATGGTAAATAACAAGCATGCCTCAGTCGGGCGTCTGAGCGACACCACATAAAGGGCTTATAAAGTAAATAAATAACAAGCATGCCACGATCGAGGCGTCAAATGACACCTCATAAAGGGCTTATAAGGCAAATAAATAACAAGCATGCCACAGTCGGGCGTCTCAGTGACACCACATAAAGGGCTGATAAAGTAAAAATAAATAACAAGCATGCCACAGTCGGGCGTCTCAGCGACACCTCATAAAGTGCTTGTAAGGTAAATAAATAACAAGCATGCCACAGTCGGGCGTCTTAGCGACACCACATAAAGGGCTTATAAAGAAAATAAATAACAAGCAATGCCACAGTCGGGCGTCTTAGCGACACCACATAAAGGGCTTATAAAGAAAATAAATAACAAGCAATGCCACGATGCAAGCGCCTTAGCGAGACCACATAAAGGGCTTATAAATAATCACAGTGAATATCCAGGAGGTAGAACCATCCCAGGGATACTCGATAATTCAAATAATATAACGAGTTAGCCCATAACAAAATAATAATCATAATCATTACAAGTCTCAAGTTGCGATCCCAGTTATGGTTTAACAGTTTCTCCTCCGAAGACCGACACTAAGACCGACACCTGACCCATCCCAGACTGTAATCCTTAACCATGGACACGGCTATTCGAATAGGTTTAATCTCTGCAGAGGGTGTACTCTTTACCCACGAGTAACGGATTCCTATAGTCCATCGGGACTAATTCCGTCTACGGCCTTTTAGTTGAAAAAACACCCAACTTGCACACACCAGCTTAACTTACCGGTGTCTGGAATCACCCACGACACATGTTAAGCAAAACTCTAAGTGGGTATGCTACAGCCTCACATAGCATGGGATCAAATTTATATATCGCGCGCTCTAAGGGGTGGCCTCCCCTCTCGGCCTCAACCGGAAACACCCATGCCCCTGGACCAGGTGGCCTGCCTACCAGCTACAACCGGTATCTTCCACCATGGCCTCTCTGTATGATGTGTGCTATAAAGGGGTTGACGACTTACTGAACCGTACCCTACTTGTTGTAGAGCCAAGTGGTAGTACGAATCATGTATGGGGGTTACTGGAACAAGACTCGATCTATGGTCGACTCATGAGGTTTAAGTATTCCCTGCATGATTAGCTTAACGAATATATTTCATCCAACAGATAGAATCACAACTCATCATACCCCTCATGCCATGCCGGACACACTCGTCTGGACGAGGAACTAGGGACGAGTTTGGGTCTACCCAGGACAGAGACTTTCCCGTCTACCTTCCGGTAGGCACGAAAGGCATACGAGGATGATCATTATCACAAGCATGTCCATTTCCAACAGCAAGGAAATTTCAAATAAGCATTTATGCAAGCGATCACATCACCACATAAAATAACGAGTTCCACGTATTGAGGTGGTGCCATAATCGTGTCAAACAATGCATGAAAAATATTATGCCAGGGTTCAGAATGCTTGCCTTCAAGGTGTGGAAAAGCAGGGTGCACTCCAAAACTTTTGAAAGCCTCCTTCTTTCTCTCCCAAAGTCCTATTTTAAATAAATTTGAATTAACACACAAATTTAAAACAGCACAAAAAGTTGTCTTGAAATTTTTTCAAATAAATCTTAAAATAAACTAGATCAAATTTGAGAGAGTTAGGAAAAGGAATCAATTCATTTGGAGTTATCTTTAAAAAGTTATAGGCAGTCAAAGTTGTGGTCAAATCTGGTTTTTGAATAAAACAAAAAAGAAAAAGAAAGGGTACACGTCGAAGACGTATTCTGGAAACACGTTTCCACTTACTCCAGCATGGACGACGCGCGTGTCACTGACAGTGGGCCCGGGGGACCCACTGGTCAGGTTTGACTAGTCGACCTCCCTCCTTTTCCCCTGGCCCAAGCGGAGGCGGGACTCCGGCGATGCTCGCCGGCGAACGGCGGCACCGTTCGGGAAACGGAGGCCATCCGCAGGCTCAGGGGATCGAGACGGTCACTCCGGTGGTCGCTACGGTCTCTGGGGTGGACTGAGCTGCCGGCGGCGAGCTTCGCAGCGGACGGTGGCCGTCGGGCAAAGTGATTTTTCTCCCACGGCGAGTCCCGATCAAAATCGAGCAGGGGGATGGATTCACTAGGGGGAGAGGGAGTTCCTGGTGAAGAGAGTTGAGAGGGGGAGGTTCTGGTGGCGCCGGAATGGCCGGGGCAGTGGCGGCGGCTGCAGTTGCCGGAGGTGGGGAAGAAGACCTCCCCGGGTCGATTGGCTGCCACGGAAGAACTAGGGGAGCATGCTGAGGCTTCCTAGTGAACGGAACGTGCTCGGGGGCCTCTTTTATTTATAGCGCAACGAGGTCGGTTTGCGGCGGCCGTGGATAAGTTCGCCGGCGAACCGCCTCCCTGTAGCGGCAGGGCGTCGTGGCCCCGACGAGAGCTAGAGGATGCGCGAGAGGATGAGGCTGAGCTGTTCCAGGGGTAAGTGGCGAGCAGCTGAGGCTTGGGCGGCACCGACCTGGCAGAGATGCGCTGCGGACGCCGGCGTGCCGCCAAGCGGCTCTATCGGCGGTGCTGCAGGGCACCAGGGCTGCTTGGCGTGATGCGGTGAGAGGGAGAGTGCATGGCGCGGCTCTGCGGTGCGGGCAAAACCAGGGGCACGACATGGCGACTCGGGCGCGGCACGTGCAAAACGCGTGCTCTGATCGCGCCCAGAGCACGCACGGAACATGCTCGACAAAATGCTAATGCATGCTAGGGGGCTCTAAACTACAAGAGGGTTAGCAGGGTGGGGTTGTAGGTTAGGGCAAATCCATGGGACAGGCTGGTCTGGTCAGGGGATCAGGTTCACTATGTAAACAAGAACTCATGCCCAATCTGTCCATGCTCTCAAGGTGTTTGACAAAATGCCACAGGCACCTAGGAATTTCTTGGAGTGGCCAAATCTTCCAGGGTGGGGTCTCTTTAGATGAAAGAGATGGTGGTGAGGTTTGTTTGCCAAAAGGAGAAACTTGCTAGTGCAAGTTTTGCAAAACTTCAATTCTGGACAGGAGGTAAATGGCATCATTACATGGACCATAAATGATCCAATGGGTGCATGCTCCTGGACTTAGGGGTTTAGCAGGGAGGACTACAAGTAGGAAAAGGAATCATGGATAGAGGACTAACTAAAATGGTGGTTGCTGTACAAATCCTCAAGTTGGATCAGAATGGAAAAGAGGTTGATCCACTCAAATTTTTCAAAGAACAAAGCTGGGTTTTTGCATAAAGTTGAATCATATGCTGCTACTAACATCCCATAATTTTGGTGGAAGCTAGGAAGAAATATTTAAATGAGTTGTAGTGCAAATCTGCCCACTGGACCAGATTTGAAAAGATGGTGTGGAGCTCAAAATTACCAAAGGACAGAAGGTATTTTTGCATAAAAGTGGTGACATCACATGACATCTTCATATTTTGGTGGAATTTTTGAAATAAATTATAAAAGGGTTGCAGTGCAAAAAGGACCATAAAACCATGGGAAACCATTTTTCAAGAAAATAAAGATTATGGAGATTATTATATAATTAATTCCTCTGACGAAAAGAAAAGATTTTTCTTGAGAGGATAAACAAGTCCAATAACATATTTGAGAAGTTTTCACTGAAGGAAATAACTCCATGATAAAAAGTAAGGAAATGTTTCAAAAAATCAAAAGGGAGCCCAGAAAATAAAAGTTTTAATTTCCTGGCAAAATTGTAATTAACAAAACAAGGTTAAAATTTTGGGGAGTCACATCTCCGCCGCCGTCAACGGATTTCGTCCCCGCCGTTGCCGCCGTAGCAAGTCCACCGCCAAGTTAGGGTATGGACTTAATCTTTGTGCTATCCACGTCTGATTCCTGGCACATTGTTTTCATATTGATTCCTTCCACGATTGAAACTCTTCTATCCAGCCAAAGTAGTTCATAGATTAGATGTGATTCAAATTTTTAGTGTTAGGTTTCCACCGAAACCATCTCGGACCCACCGAGTTGAAAAACTCAGTCTCACCGATTTGGCTTATGCCATTGCACTAGTGACTCTCGGTCTGACCGAGAATTACTAATCGGTGCAACCGATTTGAGATTCTGTGAAACCCTAGTAGTCTCGGTAACACCGAACTGAAACTCGGTCCAACCGAGATCATCAGTTTAGGTTCCAAAACTGCTTCGGTATCACCGAGTTTGAAAATCGGTGGATCTGAAATGCTTTCTGTGGAAAACTAAGACTGAACTTTTGAGTCATTCTTTTGCAAAAATCTCTGCATTTTGTGATGCTCATCTTTTCTATCTCATCTATAACTCTTCATAGGGTCAGCAGTCAGCTTTTGCAGTATGTCTGATCAAAGTGACAGCCAGAACAGGTCAGAAGAGCAGATGGACTTGAGTGAGGGCACTAGTCCCTCAACTTCAGATGAAGGGAGCAGAAGTACTCCTAGCAATTTGCCTAAGGCTGCAACTAGGCAAAGGAGGAAAAGAACTTCAGATTCAGAGGATGAAGATTAGAAAGCTGAGGAAGATGAGGCTACTTCCAAGAAAAAGGTGCTCAAGAAGGAATATGGCTCAGCAAAGAATACAAAGCCAGGCTTGAAGACCAAAAGGCCTGCAGGAAGACAACCAATGTCCAAGGCCAGAGCATCAACTCAACCGCCTAAAAGGCCTGATCCCAAAGAGCCAGCTGCTGAAGGAAAGAAGAGGAAGGAAAGGGTCAAGATGACCATGGCCAAAATTGATGGTCAACCTTCCATGATGGAAGAGGAAGAGCTTGCTGCACCAGCTCCAAAGGCAGCTAAGCTTATGGGAGATGCAATCATCTCAGGGGGTGCAACATCCAAGCCCAAGGAATCACCCAAAGCTGCCTCCAAGGCCAAGAAAGTTCCAAAGAGGAATACTAGGAGTATTCCAGCTGCTGAGAAGAACAAGGCCCCAGTGCCCAATGTTGCTGAAGATTCAAAGATGAAGGACAGGTTCTAAGAAAGCTCAAGCCCAAGATACTGCACCATAATGATGCCCATCCTGTGGTCGAGGACATGAGAATCAGGAAGGATTCAGGGCTGAGACTATGGAGAATGGAAGATCCATATGCTTCAAGAAGAAGAACTACTGTTGACTACAGGTTCCACACAAAGGAACAGCGGGACTTCTATGAAACAATTCTGTTGGACAAGAAGCCCATAGTCTGTGACATGAGGTGGGTTGACTAGAAATTCATCAAGGAAAATGAACAACACTATCCTCGAGTGCAAGAAATCTTTGTTGCTTGTGGAGTTGCAGATTTTGTTGGACAGAAGTTCACCAACTGGAATGATGAGCTTATCATGCAGTTCTACTCCACAACACACTTTTACCCAGATGGAAGAATAGTTTGGATGTCTGAAGGTACAAGGTACCAGTCCACTATTGAAGAATGGGCAAGTCTGATAAATGCCCCCATGGAGAATGAGGATGACCTAGACATTTATGCAAAGAAGAAGTTGGGTCACAATTCAATGGCTCACATGTACAACGAAATTCCAGACAAGGCATTAGAGTCTCACAAGTTTGGATCAGTTCACTTTCTGCTGTCAGGGTTGCCAACCATAAATTGGATTCTGAGGCACACTTTGTTGCCCAAGTCTGGTGACCATAACATGATCAGAGGGCATGCCATCAACATGTTGCATGTGTTTGATGTGCCATAGAAGTTCAAAGTCATGAGCCGATCATTGAAACAATCAAGAGGACTGCAGCAGATCGTAAGAGGAGTTGTGGATATGCACCTCAGATTCAAGAACTAATAAACTCAAAGATGGGCACAGGAAAATATCAGTTGGATAAGGAACACTTTCCACTTTATCCAGACTTTGAGGACAATGAGGTTGTCGTGAATAAAGATGATCCACAATCAGTTCTAGCTCAGGAGAAGAAGGAGAAGGCAAAGAGGGAGAAGGCTGCCCAGACGCCAACTCAAGAGGAGGCATCTGAATATTTCTTGAAAACCAAACAGGAGCAGCTTGGTTACTTTGATAGCATCATCTCTGAGGATTGAGAAGGGGTTGGCCACCCTAACTCAAAACCAGGGGAGCCTGGAAAGAATCATGGAACAAAAATTCTATGATCTAGATGTCAAGGTGGCTGAGATTGATCGGTTGTGGAGCAGCTGCAGGATGACATGCAGAGAGGAAGGGCAAGACTACCACCAATGTGTTTGCCAGAGTGCCCAGAGCCCAGAGGTCGATTGCGGTGCAGTGGCATGACACTAGAGCAACAACTTCAGCACCAGCCACTACCCCTACAGTTCCAGTGCAACCAGCTCCAGCACCAACTCCTCCAGCTCTATCCACTTCAACTGAAGCCTTCATCCAAGGAGACATCTCTACACCACCACCAGAAGATCAAGCCTGAGAGTCGATCTAGCACTATGCATTTTCTATGAACTTTTTGGTAACTTGTTGCCAAAGGGGGAGAAAAATGTATAGATCATAGGCTTCGAGAGAGAGTGTGTGTTGCTTTTGTTCTTTCTTGCTTTATTTGGTGGTTTTTCAATCTTTGTTTGCTTTTGGTTGAGATACTATGCTTGTGAGACATTGATGATCATGTGTTTGATCATAAGCTACACTTATGCATGCTTGATATTATCCTATCTATCTTATGTGATCACTCACTATGCTTGGTGATGAGTGCATGTATTCATTGTTTATTATTTTGAGCGCTCCACCAAGATGTATGTGACATGGAAGAGTAACCCATGAGCCTAACTCATTGTGCATTTGCAGTCCAAAGCAAATCGAAAACTATGCACAAATTTAGGGGGAGCTCTTGCTTATCACATACTTCTCAAAGCGACGATGTTATTTAAATTTTATTATCATTTGTTGAAGCTTTGATCTATATGTTGTCATCAATTACCAAAAAGGGGAAGATTGAAAGTGCAACTATCCCTAGGTGGTTTTGGTAATTCATAACAACATATAGCTCATTGAGCTAATGCTATTCCAAGACTATTGTTTCAGGAAAGCTCAATGAATGGCATGGCATGGATGATGAAAGTGGATCCCTCAAAATACTAAGGACAAAGGATTGGCTCAAGCTCAAAAGCTCAAGAATCTTCATTTTACATTTTAGTGATCCAAGATCACATTGAGTCTATAGGAAAAGCCAATACTATCAAGAAGGGATGAGGTGTTGCTTAATGAGCCTCTTGCTTCATGTGCTTAGTGATATGCTCCAAAACCCTCAACTACTTTCCCACATCCACAAATGACCTAAACCTAAAGCCAAAATCGGTCACACCGATTCTTTCTATCTGGCGCCACCGATTCCAAAAGTCAGAGCCACTACCACAAACCCTAAGCAAATCGGTCTTACCGATAGGGATCTCGGTCTCACCGAGATGGGGTGTCGGTGTACTAGAGTAGGGGTACCCTAGTACCCCGAACTCGTGCATGGACCGTTCTGGCGCCCACAGCGGGGCTGGCACGATGGCGCCATGGCCCTCAGCTGCTCTTTCAGAGCCATTCAAGAACAAAGTAGTCAAGACCCCGGCAAGACGAGCTTGCCGGGAAGGCCACTCAGGGCGCAAAGGAAACAAGGCCCCGGCAAGAAGAGCTTGCCGGGAAGGCTTGGTGGGCGCCGAGCCCCTAGGCGCGACAAGATTCCTGCCGCGGCAAGGCGCTTGCCGGGGCGGGCGACCTCTCTTCATCTCCGCTCCAGCTCACCCGCCAACGTGTCACCACGGGGCTCTCCCAAGCACGCGTGTCGACGAGCTGTGCCGCCAGCGGGGAACAGCGACAAGCGGCGCTGACAAGCTACCATCGTGGCAAACGGAGGTGCACTTGACGGTCCCTGTTACACTATTCAGACGACTGCGACGGGCATTGATGACTCTTGTCCCTTGCCGTCAGAGTTAGGTATAGATTACTGTACACTGTACAAAGCGGTGTACCAACCTATGTTTTTACTATCTTACCCTTGTCTACTTGCCATATGTGGTAACCCCTTGTGCCTATAAAAGGAGGCCCGAGGGCAACGTAGAGGAGGTTCGGCCCAGCTCCGGCTTAGTTCATCCTACTCATACGAAACCACACCCGGGCTAGGTCTTGTAGCTCCCATTGCTCCCTAGCAAGAACACAAGATAATCCACAAAAGCAGCAGTAGGAGTATTATCTCTCCGGAGAGCTCCGAAGCTGGGTAAATCTGCTCGTGTGCATCGCCTCGATCTGCTCTTTGTGCAACCTCCACTCCCCTCAGAACCACAAGGGACCCAGGTCCCATAGGTGTTCGAGGGACACGACCAGTTCTTCCCCGACATCTTTGGCGCGCCAGGTAGGGGGGCGTCGAGGCTGTGTGAACCCGATCCGGTGCTCACACGAGCAACTTCATCAACATCTTCGTCAACATGGCGCCGAAGAAGAAATCTTCGGCGGCAGCAGAGCCGTCCGCGTCGAACCCACCACCACCGGAGCTGTCAGGTGGTGGGGGAACGCCGCGGAGGAGCAGCGTCGATGAAAGAGCCCTAGCGCCGCCAGGGTCAAAGACAAGGCAGCGCAGGCGTCGGCGTCCGAATCTTCACCGCGTCCTTCTCAGGAGGCGCGAGACCGACAGCGTCGTGAAGCTCGTGGCACCATACGCTCATTGGACCAAGGCCAGGCTGGGGTATCCCGAGACCCTCGAGACCCGCATGCACCCCAGCATGCTGGTACGAGCGGAGTACGGTCGCTTGGGCGGGATGTTGCTCCTCCTAACTTGGTTAGGAGTCCGAGCACGTCCCGTTCTTCGCTCCGTACACCGTTGCCGCCAACCACACGAGCGGAAGCCTTGGCAAGGGCTCAGTTACTTTTAGATTACCCTCCAACGGCCGACAAGGTCGACGAATGGAGGACCACAATTCAGAGTCTCATCGGCTTCGCCAACGGCGACGTCCCGCGGCAACCGAGCGCTTCGCAGCCGCGGCAAGGCGACAAGGCGCGAACTGATGGAGACGAGACTTACGGGGGTGCAGCCACTGTGCACTCCCTTTCCCGAAGACCCAGATCGCCGACTCGCCGGATCCACCTCGACAGCGACTCCACGTTGTCGTCGGATCCGCGAGCTCGTCGCGACCAGCGCCAAATTCTTCGAGAACGACAAGAAGAAGACGCTCGAACCCGTATCGAGCACCGAAGAGAAGCGCGCCGTCAATATGACCAATGCGCCGGGCCTACTGTCGATATGCATGCGCCCGAAGGAACGAGCGACTTGTCGTCTGTGATGGGTTGCCCTGCGTTCACTCGTGAGCTGCGGCAAGTCCGGTGGCCCGACAAGAAAAACTTCAAACCAGATGTGCTGGAGAAGTATGATGGTAGGACACACCCGTCGGAGTTCCTCAGCATCTACACCATCGCGGTGCAGGCTGCGGGGGGACGAGACGACAAGATCCTCGCCAACTACTTTCCCCTGGTGCTCAAGCCAAACGTCAGATCTTGGCTCATGCACTTGCCGGACAGCTCCATATCTTCTTGGGCAGATTTGTGCCACCAGTTTGTCGGCGCCTTCACAGGCGGCCACAAGCCTCATGGCCAAGAAAGTGATCTTCACCTGCTTGCCCAGAAGGAGGGAGAGTCCCTGCGCAAGTTTATCCAGAGATTCAGTCGTGTGCATTACAACATCCCAGACGTCCACCCTGCTGCGGTGATCAGTGTGTTTCATCAGAATGTACGAAACCGCAGAATGAGGGAGGAGATGGCAATGTGCAAAGTGAAAGACGTCAGCGAGCTTTACGCCCTGGCCGACAAGTGTCCATGCGCTGAAGAAGGAAGAAGGCTCCCAGGAGAGAATGTGGGAGCAGAGTCTGACAGCGAAGGGATCGCCCCGGCAAGGAAGAGCCGGCGGCGAAACAACAGGAGGAAGAAAAACCAAGAAGTGCTAGTTGTTGAGCAGTCCGGCAAGGATGGGGCCGCCAACAAAACCAAGGCTAGTGGCTCCGACAAGGAGGTTGCCGGAGATGCCGACCGCCAAGCTGTGGCGGCCGCCGACAATCCTTATAGCTCCAACAAGCAGTACTGTAAAATCCACCGCACCAAGGGCCACGATCTCCAGAGTTGCAAGAAAGTCGAGCAGCTTGTTGAGCTACAGAGAGCTGAATATGAGCGGCGAGACAAGGAGAAAGCCCAAGAAAGTGCAGGTGCAGCAAATAAGAAGAGACTCGGCCGGGGAGGGCGCCGCGGCAAGGCCAAGCAGCGGCAAGGTGACAGACCTCCCCGCGATCGCGACAAGGAAGAAGATGAAGATGAGGATGACGAGGACATGGAAGACGATGAAGCAGACGAGCAAGAGTTTCAAAAGGCAACAGAGGTCCTTTGTGTTGACGGTGGTGCTTCTCTGCATACCTCGCACCGCCAACTCAAACAATGGATGCGTGAGGTTAATGCAGCAGAACCATCCATAGAGTCACGCAAGCCTCTGAAGTGGTCCAGCACGCCCATCATCTTCGACATTGAGGATCACCCCGATCGCATCACTGCGGTCGGGTGCTTGCCGATGTTGGTCTCACCAACCATCCGCAACCTCAGGGTCACAAAGATGTTGGTCGACGGCGGGGCCGGCCTGAGCTTGATTTCCTCCGCGGTGCTTCAGAAACTTCAAATCCCTGACAGCGAGCTCGAAGAAACTGGTACTTTCCAAGGAATCAATCCAGGAAGGAGCAAGCCCAAAGGGAAGATTACATTGCCGGTAACGTTCGGCAGCGAGCTCAACTTCAGAACTGAGAGGGTCACGTTTGACGTTGCCGACTTCCCATTACCCTACAATGGCATACTTGGCCGTCCAGTGCTCGCCAAGTTCATGGCCGCCTCTCATTATGCTTACAACCTACTCAAGATGCCCGGCCCGATAGGCGTCATTTCTGTCCATGGCGACAAGAAGGACGCGCTTATCTGCACCGACAAGATTTATCGGGAAGCAGCAGCCGCGACAGAAAGCACACCACTTGCCGCTGAAGCTCCCAGGGGGAAGAAGACCACCAAGTCCGGCAAGAGCTCTGCTGCCCACTCCGGCAAGCGCACCTCCTCGGAGTGCTGCGCTACCGTCGAGGACGCACCATCGAGCTCCACCGGCAAGTGCAAGCAAACGATGGCAGCTCCGTCGAAGGTCAAGAAAGTGCCCGCCAAGGAGGACGGCACTGGTGGTACCTTCACCATCAGTGCCACGCTTGATCCTAAATAGGAAGGCGAGCTCGTTGCTTTCCTGCGGGCGAATGTCGATGTGTTTGCATGGAAACCATCGACATCCCGGTGTTCCTGGAAAGTAATTGAGCACCACCTAGCTGTCTGTCCTCATGCGCGGCCCGTCAAGCAAAAAGTTAGGAAGCAGGTAGTGGAGCGCCAAGAGTTCATAGCAGAAGAAATCAAGAAATTAGAAGCAGCAGGGCTCATCAGAGGAATTATCCATCCCACATGGTTGGCCAATCCGGTAGTGGTACGCAAGGCTAATGGGAAATGGAGACTTTGTATCGACTTCACAGATGTTAATAAAGCTTGTCCCAAAGACCCATTTCCCTTGCCGCGTATCGACCAGATTGTTGAATCCACGGTGAGTGCGATCTGCTTCGTTTCTTGATGCATATTCAGATATCATCGATCTTCATGGCGAAGAGGATGAAGAAAACCGCGTTCATTACACCATGTGGCACATATTGCTTTATACGGATGCCTTTCGGTTTAAAGAATGCTGGTTCAACCTTTGCAAGGGTAGTCCATGATGCCTTTGAACCACAGATACACAGAAATGTAGAAGCATACATGGATGACATAGTGGTCAAGAGCAAGGACAAAGCGACTCTGATTCAAGATTTGGATGAAACATTTGCAAATCTGCGCAAGATCAACCTCAAGCTCAACCCCGAGAAGTGCGTGTTTGGAGTCCCTTCCGGCAAGCTTCTCGGGTTCTTTGTGTCTCAGCGGGGAATTGAAGCCAATCCCGACAAGATCAAGGCCATTGAGCAGATCGAAGCGCCAAAGCGCGTCAAGGATGTCAGAAGGCTTGCCGGTTGCGTGGCTGCTCTCAGCAGGTTTATCTCTAAGTCCGCTGAGCGCGCCCTGCCATTTTTCAAAATTTTGAAAAAGGCAGGTCCAATGAAATGGACTCCCGAAGCGGAGGCTGCGCTGCGGGACTTGAAGAGATACCTGTCCTCCGCTCCAATACTTGTCGCACCTAGGCCACAAGAGAAGTTGCTGCTGTATATAGCAGCGACCAATCAAGTGGTTAGTGCTGCGTTAGTAGTGGAGAGGGAGGCGGAGGATGAGCCGACAATCGAGGCGGCGCATCCAGCGACAAGCAAGGGCTTCGCCGTCAAGCTCTGGTCCCGACAAGGACGGATCAGCGCAGGGTTGCGACAAGATACGAAAGAAGATGGTGCAGCGCCCGGTCTACTTTTGTCGGTTCCCTTTGCGGGGGCTAGATCAAGGTACTACGGTGTGCAAAAGCTGCTTTTCGGCCTCCTCATGGCCTCGATAAAGCTGCGCCACTACTTCAAGCACATGAGATAACAGTTGTCACTCGCTTTCCGCTGAAGAGGATATTACAAAATCCGAAGCAACAGCAGAATCGTCCGAGTGGGCACTTTGGAACTGTCAAGCTTCGTCTCAAATTTGAAAGCACTTCAACTATCGAGAAGCGAGCATTGGCGAATTCATAGCTGAGTGGGCCAACGCAAGATGACGAAATTCGAGAGGCGAGCATCCCGTCAAGGAGGCAAATAAAGAGTGGCTAATGTACTTTGACGGTGCCTTCTCGCTGCAAAGCGCCCGTGCCCGGCGTCTGCTTATCACACCCACCGAGAACACCTCAAATACATAGTCGGATGCACTTTCCCAAGGAACAAGCAACAAATAATACTGCAGAGTATGAAGGTTTGCTTGCCGGCCTCGAGGTTGCGGTAGACCTTGGGATCAAGAAGCTCATTGTCGGGGGACTCGCAACTTGTCGCCCCGCCAAGTAAATAAAGATTACCGAGTCCGTTGATGGAAGCCTCGTTGATGAAGTGAGGAAGCTGGAAGAGCACTTTGAGGGCTCGCAAATGGAACACGTTCAAGAGCTCGAAATGATATAGCTGATGGCCTCTCCAAATGTGCGCACTCAAGTTACACAATGGAACCAGGGATTTTTGTGCTCAAACTAACTCAGCCAACCGTAACACCATCAACAGACAAAGCAAGAAGAAGAAATTGGTTTCGGCGACTACTTTCCGTGAGCTCCACAAGCCGCCGCCAAGAAGGTCCCTAAAACCAGCGCAAGTATCACCGAGGAGCAGTCTGCTCCGACAAACCATGCAGTTTGCATCGTTGAAGCAAGCGCTCTCGACAAGCTTCGCTCGGCAATCTTGCGGAGATCATCAACTCGGCGGACCCACAGGTCCTTGCCGCAGGTTGATGTTCCCGCATGATAGAAGAGCCTTTAGTCCTTGTTGTCGAGCCACAAGCTCCAAAGCATGGGCACAACAAATCGTCCATTTCCTTGAGACAGAGAACTTCCCAAGAGCAAGAAGAAGCGGAAAAAGTAGCCCGGCAGTCAAGTATGTACCAGTTTGTTGACAACATTCTGTACAGAAGAAGGCTCAACTGTGTGAAATTGAAGTGTATTTGCTAGGAAGATGGACAGAAGCTGTTGGCAGATATACATGGAGGCATATGTGGTCACCACATTGGCGCAAGAGCGCTTGCCGGCAAAGCTTTCCGGCAAGGTTTCTTCTGGCCAGAAGCCCTTCAGGATGCAACTGCACAAGTAACCAAGTGTGAAGCGTGCCAGTTCCATTCCAAACAGATACACCAACCAGCTCAAGCTCTCCAGACGATCCCTTTATCCTGGCCCTTCTCGGTCTGGGGGCTCGACATACTCGGCCCTTTCCCCCGAGCTGTCGGAGGCTTTGAGTACTTGTATGTTGCAATCGACAAGTTCACAAAGTGGCCAGAAGTGGAACCAGTGAGGAAGGTGACAGCTGTTGGAAATATGCCCTAGAGGCAATAATAAATTAGTTATTATTATATTTCCTTGTTCATGATAATCGTTTATTATCCATGCTATAATTGTATTGATAGGAAACTCAGATACATGTGTGGATACATAGACAACACCATGTCCCTAGTAAGCCTCTAGTTGACTAGCTCGTTGATCAATAGATGGTTATGGTTTCCTGACCATGGACGTTGGATGTCGTTGATAACGGGATCACATCATTAGGAGAATGATGTGATGGACAAGACCCAATACTAAGCCTAGCACAAAGATCGTAGTTCGTATGCTAAAGCTTTTCTAAATGTCAAGTATCTTTTCCTTAGACCATGAGATTGTGCAACTCCGGATACCGTAGGAATGCTTTGGGTGTACCAAACGTCACAACGAATCGGGTGGCTATAAAGGTGCACTACGGTGTCTCGAAAGTGTCATTGGGTTGGCACGAATCGAGATGGATTTGTCACTCCGCTTGTCGGAGAGGTATCTCTGGGCCCACTCGGTAAGATATCATCATAATGTGCACAATGTGACCAAGGGTTGATCACGGATGATGTGTTATGAACGAGTAAAGAGACTTGCCGTAACGAGATTGAACAAGGTATCGGGATACCGACGATCGAATCTCGGGCAAGTACAATACCGCTAGACAAAGGGATTGTATACGGGATCGATTGAGTCCTTGACATCGTGGTTCATCCGATGAGATCATCGTGGAACATGTAGGAGCCAACATGGGTATCCAGATCCCGCTGTTGGTTATTGACGGAGAACGTCTCGGTCATGTCTACATGTCTCCCGAACCCGTAGGGTCTACACACTAAGGTTCGATGGCGCTAGGGTTATAAAGGAAGTTTGTATGTGGTTACTGAATGTTATTCGAGTCCCAGATGAGATCCCGGACGTCACGAGGAGTTCGGAATGGTCCGGAGGTAAAGATTTATATATGGAAAGTTGTTGTTGGGTTAGGAAAAAGTTCGGGTTTTTCGGTATTGTACCGAAGCTTCGAAAGGTTCGGAGGATTCGGAGGGTCCGGAGGTCCGGAAATTGTTCCACCACGTCCAATACAGTAGCATGGGCTGTAGGGAGGCGCCCCAACCTTAATGGGCCAGGGGTACCAGCCCCCCCAAGGCCCATGCGCATGGGAAGGGGAAAACCCTAAAGGGGGAGGCCTCCACTTGACTTGGGAGGCACTCCTCCCCCCTTGGCCGCCCCCCTTGGATTGGATCTAGGGCTGGCCGCACCCCTTGGGGGTGGGAAACCCTAAAGGGGGCGCAGCCCCCTTCCCCCCTATATATACTTGAGGTTTTGGGGCTGCCAACACATGGGAACTTCTCCTCTTGGTGCAGCCCTGCCTCTCCTCCTCCTCCTCTCCCTTGGTGCTTGGCGAAGCCTGCTGGATTGCCACGCCTCCTCCACCACCACGCCTGTTGTGTTGCTGCTGGATGGAGTCTTCCTCAACCTCTCCCTCTCTCCTTGCTGGATCAAGGCATGGGAGGCGTCACCGGGCTGTACGTGTGTTGAGCGCGAGGTGCTGTCCGTTCGCCACTAGGATCATCGGTGATTTGGATCACGACAGCACGACTCCTTCAACCCCGTTCACATGAACGCTTCCGCTTAGCGATCTACAAGGGTATGTAGATGCACTCTCCTTCCCTCGTTGCTGGTTTCTCCATAGATAGATCTTGGTGACACGTAGGAAATTTTTAATTTCTGCTCGTTCCCCAACAAAGGCATCATGAGCTAGGTCTATTGCGTAGATTCTTTGCACGAGTAGAACACAAAGTAGTTGTGGGCGTTGATGTTGTTCAATATGCTTACCGTTACTAGTCCAATCTTGTTTCAACGGTATTGTGGGATGAAGCGGCCGGACCGACCTTACGTACTCTTACATGAGAGCAGGTTCCACCGACCGACATGCACTTGGTGCATAAGGTGGCTAGCGGGTGCCGCCTCTCCACTTTAGTCGGAACGGATTCGATGAAAAGGGTCCTTATGAAGGGTAAATAGCAATTGGCATATCACGTTGTGGTTTTGCGTAGGTAAGAAAGCGTTCTTGCTAGAAACCCATAGCAGCCACGTAAAACATGCAAACAACAATTAGAGGACGTCTAACTTGTTTTTGCAGGGTATGCTATGTGATGTGATATGGCCAAGAAGAATGTGATGTGATGTATGAGATTGATCATGTTCTTGTAATAGGATTCACGACTTGCATGTCGATGAATATGACAACCGGCAGGAGCCATAGGAGTTGTCTTTATTGTATGACCTGCGTGTCATTAAACAACGCCATGTAATTACTTTACTTTATTGCTAACCGGTAGCCATAGTAGTAGAAGTAATAGTTGGTGAGACAACTTCATGAAGACATGATGATGGAGATCATGATGATGGAGATCATGGTGTCATGCCGGTGACGATGATGATCATGGAGCCCCAAAGATGGAGATCAATGGAGCTATATGATATTGGCCATATCATGTCACTACTATATAATTGCATGTGATGTTTATTATGTTTATGCATCTTGTTTACTTAGAACGACGGTAGTAAATAAGATGATCCCTTACAACAATTTCAAGAAGTGTTCTCCCCTAACTGTGCACCGTTGCTAAAGTTAAATCGCTTCTAAGCACCACGTGATGATCGGGTGTGATGGATTCTTACGTTCACATACAGCGGGTGTAAGACAGATTTACACACGCCAAACACTTAGGGTTAACTTGATGAGCCTAGCATGTACAGACATGGCCTCGGAACACGAGACCGAAAGGTCGAGCATGAGTCGTATAGTAGATACGATCAACATGAAGATGTTCACCGATGATGACTAGTCCGTCTCACGTGATGATCGGACACAGCCTAGTTGACTCGGATCATGTAATCACTTAGATGACCGTAGGATGTCTATCTGAGTGGGAGTTCATAAGATGAACTTAATTATCTTGAACATAGTCAAAAGACCTTTTGCAAATTATGTCGAAGCTCGCGCTTTAGTTCCACTGTTTAGATATGTTCCTAGAGAAAATATAGTTGAAAGTTGAAAGTAGCGATTATGCGGACGAGAAAGCTTATGTCCTTAATGCACCGCTCGGTGTGTTGAACCCCAAACGTCGTTTGTGGATGTTGCGAACATCGGACATACACGTTTGATAACTACGTGATAGTTCGCTTAAGCGGTTTAGAGTTGAGGCACGAAAGACGCTTTTGAAACGTCATGAACATATGAGATGTTTGAGGGCTGAAATTAGGATTTCAGGCTCGTGCCCACGTCTAGAGGTATGAGACCTCGGCGAGTTTTCTATCCTACAAACTAAGGGAGAAGATCTCAATCGTTGAGCTTGTATTCAGATTGTCTGGGTGCAACAATCACTTGAATCGAGTGGGAGTTAATCTTCCGATGAGATAGAGATGTTTCTCCAAAGACATTGCCACCAAGCTACTAGAGCTTCGTGATGAACTATAACATATCGGGATAGATATGATGATCCTTGAAGTGTTCGCGATGTTTGACACCGAAAGTAGAAATCAAGTAGGAGCATCAATTGTTGATGGTTGGTAAAACCACTAGTTTCAAGAAGGGCAAGGGCAACAAGGGATACTTCATGAAACGGCAAAACAGTTCCTGCTCTATTGAAGAAACCCAAGGTTGAACCCAAACCCGAGACTAAGTGCTTCTGTAATGAGAGGAACGGACACTGAAGCGGAACCACCCTAGATACTTGGTAGATGAGAAGGCAGGCAAGGTCGATAGAAGTATATTGGATATACATTATGTTAATGTGTACTTTACTAGTACTCCTAGTAGTACCAGGGTATTAAGATACCGATTCGTTTGCTAAGTGTTAGTAACTCGAAATAAAAGCTACGGAATAAACGGAGACTAGCTAAAGGTGAGACGACGATATGTGTTGGAAGTGTTTCCAAGGTTGATGTGATCAAGCATCGCACGCTCCCTCTACCATCGAGATTGGAGTTAAACCTAAAATTGTTATTTGGTGTTTGCGTTGAGCATAGACATGATTAGATTATGTCTGTCGCAATACGGTTATTCATTTAAGGAGAATAATGGTTACTCTGTTAATTTGAATAATACCTTCAATGGTCTATCACCTAAAAGGAATGGTTTATTGAATCTCGATCGTAGTGATCCACATTTTCATGCCAAAAAGATATAAGATAGTAATGATAGTACCACGTACTTGTGGCACTGACATGTAAGTCATATTGGTATAAAGCGCATGAAGAAGCTCCATGTTGATGGATCTTTGGACTCACTCGTTTTTGAAAAGTTTGAGACATGCGAACCATGTCTATTGGTGTATATGCATGAAGAAACTCCATGCAGATGGATCGTTTGGACTCACTTGATTTTGAATCACTTGAGATATGCAAATCAAACCACATGGGCAAGATGACTGAAAAGCCTCGGTTTCAGTAAGATGGAACAAGGTAGCAACCTGTTGGAAGTAACACATTTTGATGTGTGCAGTCCAATGAGTGCTGAGGCATGCAGTGAATATCGTTATGTTCTGACTTCACAGATGATTCGAGTAGATGTTGAGTATATTTACTTGATGAAACACAAGTCTGAATTATTGAATGGTTCAAGTAATTTCAGAGTGAAGTTGAAGATCATCGTGACAAGAGGATAGAATGTCTATGATATGATCATAGAGATGAATATCCGAGTTACGAGTTTTGGCACACAATTAAGACATTGTGCAAATTGTTTCACAATTAATACCGCCTGGAACACCATAGTGTGATGGTGTGTCCGAACATCATAGTTGCACTCTATTGGATATGGTGCGTACCATGATATCTCTTATCGAATTACCACTATCGTTCATGGGTTAGGCATTAGAGACAACCGCACTCACTTTAATGGGGCACCACATAATTCTGTTGAGACGACACCATTTGGAGAAACCCAAGTTGTCGTTTCTTAAAAGTTTGGGGCTGCGACGCTTATGTGAAAAAGTTTCAGGTTGATAAGCTCGACCCAAAGCGGATAAAATGCATCTTCATAGGACACCCAAAAACAGTTGGATATACCTCCTAATTCAGATCCGAAAGCAATAGGGATTGTTTCTACTAACGGGTCCTTTCACGAGGAAAAGTTTCTCTCGAAAGAATTGAGTGGGAGGATGGTGGAGACTTGATGAGGTTATTGAACCATCACTTCAACTAGTGTGCAGCAGGGCACAGGAAGTTGTTCCTGTGGCGCCTACACCAATTGAAGTAGAAGCTTATGATAGTGATCATGAAGTTTCAGATCAAGTCACTACCGTACCTCGTAGGGTGACAAGGATGCGTACTACTTCAGAGTGGTACAGTAATCCTGTCTTGAAGGTCATATTGCTAGATGAACCTACGAGCTATGGAGAAGCGATGGTGGGCCCATATTCCGACAAATTGTTAGAAGCCATGAAATCCGAGATAGGATTCATGTATCAGAACAAAGCATGGACTTTGGTGGACTTGCCCGATAGGCAAGCCATTGAGATAAATGGATCTTTAAGAAGAAGATGGACGTGGATGGTAATGTCACCGTCTATGAAGCTCGACTTGTGGCGAAGAGTTTTTCACAAGTTCAAGGAGTTGATTACGATGAGATTTTCTCATCCGTAGCGATGCTTAAGTCCGTCGGAATCATGTTAGCATTAGATGTATTTATGAAATCTGGCAGATGGATGTCAAAACGAGTTTCCTTACCAGTCTTCGTAAGGAAAGGTTGTATGTGATACAATCAGAAAGTTTTTGTCGATCCTAAGGATGCTAAAAGGTATGCTGGCTCCAGCGATCCTTCTAAGGACTAGAGTAAGCATCTCGGAGTTGGAATGTGCGCTTTGATGAGATGATCAAAGATTTTGGGTTTATACAAAGTTTATGAGAAACTTGTAAGTGAGTGGGAGCACTATAGAATTTCTGATGAGTATATGTTGTTGACATATTGATGATCAGAAATGATGTAGAATTTCTGGAAAGCATATAGTGTTATTTGAAAGATGTTTTTCAATAGAAAACCTGGATTAAGCTACTTGAACATTGAGCATCAAGATCTATAAGGATAGATCAAAATGCTTAATAATACTTTCAAATGAGCACATACCTTGACATAATCTTGAAAGTGTTCAAGATGGATCACCAAAGAAGGAGTTCTTGCCTGAGTTGTAAGGTATGAAGTTAAGAGTTAAAGCTCGACCACGGCAGAAGAGAGAGAAAGGACGAAGGTCGCCCCTATGCTTCGAGATTTAGGCTCTATAGTATGCTATCTTGTGTACCGCACCGGAAGTGTGCCTTGCCATGAGTCAGTCAAGGGGTACAAGAATGAGGAATGGATCATTGGACAGCGGTCAAAATTGTCCTTGGAGTAAATAAGGATATGTTTCTCGATTATGGAGGTGATAAAGAGTTCGGCGTAAAGGGTTACGTCGATGCAAGCTTTAACACCTATCCGAGTGACTCTGAGTAGCAAACCGGATACGTATAGTGGAGCAACCATTTGGAATAGCTCCAAGTGGAGCGTGGAAGCAGCGTTTAAAATATTACATAGAGAATTGCGAAGTACATACGGATCTGAATGTTGCAGACCCGTTGACTAAAACCTCTCTCACAAACAAAACATGATCAAACCCCAGAACTCATTGAGTCTTAATCACATGATGATGTGAACTAGTTTAATGACACTAGTAAACTCTTTGGATGTTGGCCACATGGCGATGTGACGCGTGAGCGTTAATCGCATGACGATGTGAACTAGATTATTGACTCTAGTGCAAGTGGGAGACTGTTGGAAATATGCCCTAGAGGCAATAATAAATTAGTTATTATTATATTTCCTTGTTCATGATAATCGTTTATTATCCATGCTATAATTGTATTGATAGGAAACTCAGATACATGTTTGGGTACATAGACAACACCATGTCCCTAGTAAGCCTCTAGTTGACTAGCTCGTTGATCAATAGATGGTTACGGTTTCCTGACCATGGACATTGGATGTCGTTGATAACGGGATCACATCATTAGGAGAATGATGTGATGGACAAGACCCAATACTAAGCCTAGCACAAAGATCGTAGTTCAGTATGCTAAAGCTTTTCTAAATGTCAAGTATCTTTTCCTTAGACCATGAGATTGTGCAACTCCGGATACCGTAGGAATGCTTTGGGTGTACCAAACGCGTCAACGCGAATCGGGTGGCTATAAAGGTGCACTACAGGTGTCTCCGAGAGTGTCTGTTAGGTTGGCACGAATCGGGACAGGGATTTGTCACTCCGCTTGTCGGAGAGGTATCTCTGGGCCCACTCGGTAAGATATCATCATAATGTGCACAATGTGACCAAGGGGTTGATCACGGGATGATGTGTTACGGAACGAGTAAAGAGACTTGCCGGTAACGAGATTGAACAAGGTATCGGGATACCGACGATCGAATCTCGGGCAAGTACAATACCGCTAGACAAAGGGAATTGTATACGGGATCGATTGAGTCCTTGACATCGTGGTTCATCCGATGAGATCATCGTGGAACATGTAGAGCCAACATGGGTATCCAGATCCCGCTGTTGGTTATTGACGGAGAACGTCTCGGTCATGTCTACATGTCTCCCGAACCCGTAGGGTCTACACACTTAAGGTTCGATGGCGCTAGGGTTATAAAGGAAGTTTGTATGTGGTTACTGAATGTTGTTGGAGTCCGGATGAGATCCCGGACGTCACGAGGAGTTCGGAATGGTCCGGAGGTAAATATTTATATATGGAAAGTTGTTGTTGGGTTAGGAAAAAGTTCGGTTTTTTCTATTGTACCGAAGCTTCGGAAGGTTCCGGAGGATTCGGAGGGGTCCGGAGGTCCGGAAATGTTCCACCACGTCCAATACAGTAGCATGGGCTGTAGGGGAGGCGCCCTAGCCTTAATGGGCCAGGGCACCAGCCCCCAAGGCCCATGCGCATGGGAAGGAAAACCCTAAAGGGGAGGCCTCCACTTGACTTGGGAGGCACTCCTCCCCTTGGCCGCCCTTGGATTGGATCTAGGGCTGGCCGCACCCCATGGGGTGGGAAAACCTAAAGGGGCGCAACCCCTTCCCCCTATATATACTTGAGGTTTTGGGGCTGCCAACACATGAGAACTTCTCCTCTTGGTGTAGCCCTGCCTCTCCTCGTCCTCCTCTCCCTTGGTGCTTGGCGAAGCCTGCTGGGATGCCACGCTCCTCCACCACCACCACGCCGTTGTGTTGCTGCTGGATGGAGTCTTCCTCAACCTCTCCCTCTCTCCTTGCTGGATCAAGGCATGGGAGACGTCACCGGGCTGTACGTGTGTTGAACGCGGAGGTGCTGTCCGTTCGGCACTAGGATCATCGGTGATTTGGATCACGATGAGTACGACTCCTTCAACCCCGTTCACATGAATGCTTCCGCTTAGCGATCTACAAGGGTATGTAGATGCACTCTCCTTCCCCTCGTTGCTGGTTTCTCCATAGATAGATCTTGGTGACACGTAGGAAAATTTTGAATTTCTACTACGTTCCCCAACAACAGCACAGTCAGCGGTCAAGTTCTTCAGGTCAATTGTTTGCCGTTTTGGGATTCCTAACAGAATCATCACCGACAACGGCACACAGTTCACGAGCCGCACCTTCATGCAGTACGCCCAAGATCTTGGCGCCAAGATCTGCTTTGCTTCTGTTGCTCATCCGAGAAGCAATGGTCAAGCAGAGAGAGCAAACGCTGAAGTGCTGCGAGGACTCAAGACCAGAACTTTCGACAAGCTGCGCAAGTGCGGAAGAAACTGGATCGAGGAGCTGCCGGTGGTTCTTTGGTCGATAAGGACGACGCCAAATCGAGCCACTGGCCAGACACCTTTCGCTCTAGTCTATGGAGCAGAGGCAGTTCTCCCCACGAGAACTTCGTATGTAACGGGTCACCTCGAGTGCTCGCTTATGATGAGCTTGAGCAAGAGCAGCTGCGACAAGATGACGCTGCTCCTCGAGGAGGATCGTCTTCGAGCTGCTGTCTGAGCTGCTCGTTACCAGCAAGCTTTGCGTCGCTACCATAGCCGCAAAGTTAATGCCGAAGCTTCGAGGAAGGCGACCTTGTTCTTGGCGCGTTCAATCCGCCAAGAATTCCAACAAGTTGATGCCAAAGTGGAAGGCCCTTATCGGGTGAAGCGAGTCACTAGGCCCGCGCTGTCCGCCCGAGACGAAGATGGCGCTCCGTGAGCAATTCCTGGAATATAGAACATCTTCGCAAGTTTTACCCATAAGGCCGCGGTTGCCGGAACCTGTTCCGGCAACCACCCTTTTGTACAAGTCTTGCCGCTGTTGCATGTAATCCTTTGTACAAAGCCGGGCGCAGACCCCGCGCATCAGTAAAGCCTATGTGTTGCGCACAACTTGTCAATGCATGCCCTCACAATCATATATGCATGTGTTTACTAACATCTTGTGTAGCACCCACTCCCGGTAAGCGATAACGAGCCACTAAGCTCCATAACTTTATTTTCTCTTCTTTCTTCTCAAGCAAGAAGAAGGGTCATCCACCCACAAGTTAACCGGGGGGGAAGGAGAAGATAATAGTGTGGGCCGCCAAGCGCCGCTCGAGGAACTATCGCCTTGCCGGAACATGGATAACGGAAAGCTAAGTTCTAGGCTTAAGCAACCAGTTTTAAAATTTTAAGTTATCTTCCTCGAACGATAGTACTTTGTATGGAAAACCTGTGCGTGGAGGAACCGACTCGCGACTAGCTTGCGCCCTTACTTTGTTTCGAGTCCGCTCAACAACTTAAGCGTGCTGCAACTAGTTGCGACAAGGTTGCTTGTCGGGGGCGGCATCGCCAGCAGGCTGTTGAAGTTCCGCACTCAGCGCTCGCGGCAAGGGTGTTCGTACCAGCAAGTTCCCCTAAAAACGTAGGGTATAAACATACAAGGGAAGAAATCAAGTAAAGGAAATAACATTTGCATTCGATGGCCTAAGATAGTGTATATTACATAATATCTTGTCGCACGTCTAACGGACTTTTTACCTAAACATGACCTACAGCGACAAGGGAAAGATAGACTTGGCGGCTTAGTCCCGCTGCGTCGCCCTCGAGCCTCTTAACTCCGCTCACCCCATCACAATGGGTGCAACAAGGGCCTTGGCGCTCCAACATCGGCGGATGGAGGAAGGGACTTGAGGACTTTGGTGAAGTCGGCCTTTGGGTTGCGGAAGGCCACCTTCATCAACACCTTCTGCAGCCTCGGCGCAGACATGGCGTGATTCCTCCGCCACTGCTTTGGGACCTCTTCCCGAGCCGTTGGATACCATAACACGCCTTTGAAGAATAGGCTGAGCTTGACGCTGGGTTGGAGGTTCTCGTCAGTGGAGTATCCGAGATCCGTCATCCCCAACTCCATCAGCTCATTATGGATGTCGGCGGCGGTGTCCACGAGGCCTTCTGTCCAATGCATTATGCTGTCTCAAAGATTATTCTGGGTGGTCACAGCATTCGACAGCAGCTCCTCGGTGGCCTTGATCTTTTCCAGCAGCCCCTTTTCCCGATCCTTGACACCATTCAACGTCTCCGTCAGGGTGGTCAGCTTCAGCTCCAAATCCGCTTTGACCTCCTTGGCGGCATCGATCTCCTTGATCTTTTCAGCAAAACGACCCTGCAGCTCACCGAGGGTATAAGCGTCCTTCTCACGCTCGCGCTTCAACCCGGCGACCTCGTCGACACTCTTCTGGAGGGTGGACTCCAGCTGAGCCACCCTCGTCTAAAATTCCCTCTTGGCGGCCTCGGCAGCCGCAGCGGCATCCTTTGCCTCCTGAGGTGGCCCGCTGATCGTTTGCTCGCGCGCGGCGAGATCTTCCTCAAAGCTGTCGAGGTTGATCTTCCGCTGCGCTCACCTTCTCATGCTGAAAGCTTCTCGCGGCAAGCCTCTGCTGCTCTTGACCTCGCCTTCTCCAAGATGAAGGCCGTGCGCTCCTCAGCAAGCTGCTCCCACGCCTCCGCTATGTCCCGGAGAGTTTCTTTGTTGGCGCGCCGGAGCTCTTCCGCGCGCTTCTCCAAGTCAGCTCCCGCCCTCGCGACAAGCGCCTCCCCGGACTCCAGTTTGGCTTGTCGGGCGCGGTAGAGCGACAGCAACTTCCTTAGTAGCTGCTCCTCCTCAGACTCACCGCTACTGCTGCTTGGAACATCAACCAGCGACAGCCCGGCGGAGGCAAGCAGCTCCGCGTCGAAAGCCTCCCCCTCGACCGGCGCCCTTGAGCTTGATGCCTAGGGGAGCTTGATAAAGACACCCTCGCCCGCCTTGGTGTAGGCGCCGGGCTGGGGCTCTTTGGAATCAGGTGCGGCGTCGGTGGCGGGAGGATCAGCGGTCGGTGCAGCGTCTGGCGCTCCTGCGGCCTCAGGGCCGTCAGTACGATCGCCAGGTTCCTCCCCAGCCTCTGCGCCACCAGCCTCAGCGGCCTCCTCGCCGGCGGGCCTGTCAGCGCCAGCCTCCTCCTCCATGTTGGCGGCATCGACATTGTCGTCGCGAATGTCTTCCTCACCAGCGGCCTCAGTCTCCATTGGGTCTCCGGCAGGTGGATCTAATGGTCAGGAGAAGAAAGCGCAGGTCAAGCAGATATTCGAAAAAGAAAGAACCCAAGGGAAATTATCAAACAAGAAAATCACCTGCAGTGGGATCTGTTGCCACAGTCTCTACTAACGGAGGGTCGTCGGCGCTGGTCCTTGTTGGGGAAGCTCCCCTTGGCGGAGAGGCCTCCCTTGCCGGAGAGCGCTCCCTTGGCGGAGAGTTTTCCCTTGGCGGTGTAGTTGAAGCAAGCAGAACTTCGGGAGTGGCCTCGGGAGCTTCCCGATGAGGCTGCTCTGCTCCTACACAATTCAACAAATCAGGTATCAGTAACGGAGAAACACCATACATGCCCAACCGTGAGAAGTATACCAAATACTTACGCTGGGGGCTGTGCTGGGGGCTGATCTGTTGAAGGATTGCCGGGTCCGGCAAGGGAGTCTCAGACGTGCCCCCTGTCGCCACAGGGGAGTCATCTGAGACGACGACCGCCGGCGTCTTGGCCCTCTTCGGAGCCCTCTGAGCTAACATCCTGAAGAAGAAGGTTCAGAGTGAAGCCAGTCAATTACAAAGATAAAACAATAAGTTAGAAGATTACAAGCAACGGCGACACGATCTTACTCTTCTTCCTCTTCCTCGGAGCTGAGAGCGGAGAGATCGAACTCTGCTCCGTAGCGACGGATTGGGGGAGAAGACTCCTCTCGACGCTTAGCGGGCACAGGGCGCGACTCCCGAAGACCTGCGCCCTGTCGCCAGAAGGGGTGAGGCGCCCCAGCAACAGATTTGCTGCCACGGGAGCGCTGTCGGGCGACGAGGCGGCTGCTGGACCATAGGCCGCCCCGCCACTTCTCCGGTCTTGCGTAGGCGCCTCCTTGGCGGCGCAGCGAGCCCCTCTTGCGGCAAGTTACTTGACGGCGGAGGAGAGGCGTCCCCGGCAGGCTCGCTCGGTCCGTTATCGGGCTCAGGCTGCTCCTCCTCGCCGACGAACTATTCTCGGTCGGCAAGGCTTACCGCCTCGGCCCTCTCCGCCTCCTCGACAGTGAACCCCGACACGCCGGCGGCCGCAGCCTCTGCAGCCTCCTCCAACCTTGTGGCGATGCGCGCCATCTCCTGCTCAGTGGTGTCGCGAGTGAGCCGCCTCTGCTCGTCGGCGCGGATCGGCACTTCGCTTAAATTGTCGAAAAACTGCTGCACTATGTCATCGCAGGCTCCTGCCAAGTTGGAACGATCCCATGGGAATCGCACAATGGCATTATCGCGCGGATGCTGTCAAGCGACGAATTGTTGCACAAGGGCACAACTCCCCTCGGCAACATGCACCATCCGGGGTTATCCGCTTCAGGCTTGAACAGCTCCCGCAGCATGCCGTCAAGCTCCAAGGTGGTGAAATTCCAATTCAGACTTGGGCGCAGCCTCATGATATCCGCCGCGTTCTGAAATTCCCAAGCAGGCTTCCCCTTCTCCTGCAAGGGCGCAATACGACGGTGAAGGAAGTCCACGCCAACTGCTCCGACGGTAAGCCCTGCTTGCCGGAGACGCAAAATCCTAGTCGTGGCAATCTTCAATTTGTCGTCCTCTGGCGCCAAGTTGCTCCAATCGTTGCCACGGACTATGGGAGTCTGGCGCAGGGCAGTGAAAGGCTGTGGCTCCTCCTCTAGAATCCAACACCAGTCAGCTCTCCACTCCTCCCACTTGCTGCGCAACTCTCCGTCAAGATACGCCTCCTTCTTGCCGATCCTAGAGGTCCATGCAATTCCTCCGAACAGCGACTCTCCTCTCTCTCTGCTGGGTGAGAAGTAGTGGCGGAAAAGTGCGACATTTGGATGGACCCCACGAAGTTCTCGCAGAGGTGTGCGAAACGCCATGGTGAGGATGGCGCTGGGGGTGAAGTCAAGGACGCGGAGGCCATATGTGTTCATAACATCGCAGAAAAATTCAGAAAAGGGGGACAGAGCCCGCACTGAAGAAAATCGCGAAGAAGGGTACCCGATGGAGACCTTAGCAGATGTGGCGGCGGAGATGACCCTCGTGCGCGGATGCGCACGGGTCTCCGTCGACCAAAAGAGATAGTACAGCTCCCGCAGCTCCTTCCTGTTGAGTAGGGGATCGAAGAGGGCCAGCTCCTTCTGCAGCGCCGCGAGCCGCTGCGCCTCGGCCGATTTCACGCCTTTTCCCTTATCGGCCTTCGGAGCCATAGGTGGTGGTGGTGGAGGAAGCCGACGGCGTTGATGGCACCGGAGGCAATGGAGGGGGCGGAGCGTCGCTCTCTCTGGGTTCGAGAAGAAAGGGGAAGGCGACGGGGGTTTCTGATGTGACAGCGAGGGCAAGTGGGCGCCCTGATTCTATTCCCCCGCTTATAAAGGGGAGAGGGGACGGGCATTCCGATTTTTCCCATTAAAGAAAGCCCCACGACCTCCCCCACGACGCCACGTCCGGCGCGTGCCGTTCGTGGGGGACGTGGTGGGTCCAAGGCAAATAACGGCGTAATCAAGACCACGCGAGCCCGTGCACTGTTTTGGGCCTGGCCCAACAGAGCTTGGCGCCGTGTGTGGCCCAGGCCCGGGGGCTCCTGTCGGTGTACTAGAGTAGGGGTACCCTAGTACCCCGAACTCGTGCACGGACCGTTGCAGCGCCCCACGGCAGGGCTGGCCTGATGGCCGCCAAAGGCCCTCGGCTCTCTTCGAGAGCCATTCAAGAACAGAGTAGTCAAGACCCGGCAAGAGGAGCTTGCGGGAAGGCCACCAGGCGCAAAACAAGGCCCCGACAAGAAGAGCTTGCGGGAAGGCATGGTGGCGCCGAGCCCCAAACGCGACAAGATTCCTGCAGCGGCAAGGCGCTTGCCGGGCGGGCGACCTCTCTTCATCTCCGCCCAGCTCACTCCGCCAACGTGTCACCACGGGGCTCTCCCAAGCACGCGTGTCGACGAGCTATGCCGCCAGCGAAGGAACAGCGACAAGCGGCGCTGACAAGCTACCATCGTGGCAAACAGAGGTGCACTTGACGGTCCCTGTTACACTATTCAGACGACTGCGACGGGCATTGATGACTCTTGTCCCTTGCCGTCAGAGTTAGGTATAGATTACTGTACACTGTACAAAGCGGTGTACCAACCTATGTTTTTACTATCTTACCCTTGTCTACTTGCCATATGTGGTAACCCCTTGTGCCTATAAAAGGAGGCCCGAGGGCAACGTAGAGAGGGTTCGGCCCAGCTCCGGCTTAGTTCATCCTACTCATACGAAACCACACCCGGGCTAGGTCTTGTAGGTCCCATTGCTCCCTAGCAAGAACACAAGATAATCCACAAAAGCAGCAGTAGGAGTATTATCTCTCCGGAGAGCTCCGAAGCTGGGTAAATCTGCTAGTGTGCATCGCCTCGATCCGCTCTTTGTGCAACCTCCACTCCCCTCAGAACCATAAGGGACCCAGGTCCCATAGGTGTTCGAGGGACACGACCAGTTCTTCCCCGACATGGGGTTGCAATCTCTCTGTTTCCCTTCGTAACGTTTTGGTCTAACCGAAGCGAGCGATCGAACCCACCGAGATTGCAATGTAAACTCCCTGTTTCCTTTTTGTAACATTTCGGTCTCACTGAAAAGAGCAAATCAGTCCCACCGAGTTTACCTGACCAACTCTCTGGAAAGCTTATTACCAAATCGGTCTCACCGAGTTTGTGTAATCGGTCTCACCGAGATTACGTTATGCCTAAACCCTAACCGAATCGGTCTCACCGAGATACTGTCGATCCCCACGAAAATCACTAACGGTCACTAGGTTTACTAAATCGGTCCGACCGAGTTTAACGATTCGGTCCCACCGAGTTTGGTAAATTGTGTATAACGGTTAGATTTTGTGTGGAGGCTATATATACCCCTCCACCTCCTCTTCATTCGTGGAGAGAGCCATCAGAACGAACCTACACTTCCAACTTACCATTTCTGAGAGAGAACCACCTACTCATGTGTTGAGGCCAAGATATTCCATTCCTACCATATGAATCTTGATCTCTAGCCTTCCCCAAGTTGCTTTCCACTCAAACCCTCTTTCCACCAGATCCAAATCCTATGAGAGAGAGTTGAGTGTTGGGGAGACTATCATTTGAAGCACAAGAGCAAGGAGTTCATCATCAACGCACCATTTGTTACTTCTTGGAGAGTGGTGTCTCCTAGATTGGCTAGGTGTCACTTGGGAGCCTCCGACAAGATTGTGGAGTTGAACCAAGGAGTTTGTAAGGGCAAGGAGATCGCCCACTTCGTGAAGATCTACCGCTAGTGAGGCAAGTCCTTCGTGGGCGATGGCCATGGTCGGATAGACAAGGTTGCTTCTTCGTGGACCCTTCATGGGTGGAGCCCTCCGTGGACTCGCGCAGCCGTTACCCTTCGTGGGTTGAAGTCTCCATCAACGTGGATGTACGATAGCACCACCTATCGGAACCACGCCAAAAACATCTGTGTCTCCAATTGCGTTTGAATCCTCCAAACCCTTCCCTTTACTTTCTTGCAAGTTGCATGCTTTAATTTCCGCTGCCTATACACTCTTTGCATGCTTGCTTGAATTGTGTGATGATTGCTTAACTTGTCCTAAAATAGCTAAAATCTGCCAAACTCTAAAATTGGGAAAAGGTTAAGTTTTTATTGGTCAAGTAGTCTAATCACCCCCCCCCTCTAGACATACTTCAAGGTCCTATAGTTGTACATGCCCCAGAGTCTCCAGAGTGCCGCCCTCGGGCCTCGGGGGCTCCCGCCCACGTCCTAGTGGAAGCACCATGCTCCCCGCTGGCTGTCGACACTGTCCCTCAATGACTATGCTCACGGCCTGTGAAAGCACATAGCTCCGCGCTAGTGAGAAGACACGAAGACAAGAAGACTAGCTAGGTGCCGGACACGGCTATTTGCTTCTGGCTCCTCTTTCTTTTTTGAAGCTCGAATTTGTAGCCTTTCGATCTTGGATTTAAAGTTGTGTTTCGATTTTGTGGGGAGATTCTGTCAGATGTGGGGTTCCGGCCAAACCCTTAAGGTTCAAACTCTGGGGTGCGCGCAAAGTTCTTTCCCTCCTACCAATCTACGCCCTAGCTTGCTAAGATCTCGCGGACGAACTCGACGAACTCACAACACGGAAAGACACGAGATTTATACTGGTTCGGGCCACCGTTGTGGTGTAATACCCTACTCCAGTGTGTGGTGGTGGATTGCCTCTTGGGCTGATGAAGAACTATACAAGGGGAAGAACAACCTCCTGAGGTTGAGGTGTTCTTGTGCTCTATGGACTTGTGGATGAAAACTCGATCCATCCCCCCCTTCTGTGGTGGCTAGCTCTACTTATATAAGCCCTGGTCCTCTCCCCAAATATTGAGCGGGAAGGGAGCCAACAACGGCGGGCAAATTTGAAAGGGGTCAGCTAGTACAAGCTATCTTGACAAAAGCGGTATTCGCCTGCAAAAGGTTCTGGTGGTGATGCCGTCTTGGGCTCCATGGTGACCTCCGTCTTGCCGTCCTGCTGGTCTTGGTCTCGTTGCACCGATTCGGAAACCTTTGCGTGATGCGTCGGTACTCCACGCCTGCGCCAGCCTCCTTAGCACCAAAGAGGAAACAAGGACGCTGCGCGCGCTGGCGCCCGCCTGGCGCCGGTCGTCATGGCACACGTTATGAGAGCCTCGTGAGGTTTGCCTCGCCTTGATATCTTCTCTCCTCGTGAGGTAGCCTAGTGAGGTCGCTCCCGACGATGTCTCGCGCCGTCTACCTCGCGAGGCTTGGCCCCTCGCGAGGGTCCTGAATGCCTTGTTGATGAAGATGGGTCGTACGGGCCCGCTAGCATAGCCATGCTGTGGGCCGCAGTCAGGCAAGTCTGGGGACCCCCGTTCCCAGACGCCGACAGTAGCCCCCGGGCCCAAGGTACGCTCGGGCTTGGCTTTGCGGCGAAGCCAAGGGTCAAGTACGGAGCATCGCGGGCCCCCAAGGCCTGCAGCCTCGGCCGACGCGTGGCGGTTGATTTGACGTGGGCGTCTCCACTTCCCCACGCGGCCTCGGCAACTACATGACTTGACAAGTCCCTGCGACATGCAAGGAAAACCATCATTATCTGTGATCGTGGGGTCACCAGTTGGCCTTCTTCCGCTATAAATGGGAAGGGGGGCGGAGCCCCCGTCACCCATCTCTTCCTTGCTCGCTTGTTTCTTCCTCCCCGCTCCATTGCTAATAGCACCACCAATGGCGCCACGAAGGAAGTTCTCTGCCACGGAGAAGGGGAAGGCCCTCGCGAGGGCCCGCCCTGGCGCCTAAGCGGACGCCGATCGCCCACGCAGCATCGCCGTGACCCGCCGCGGCACGCGGAGGGGGTCGCCCCAGCCTTTGGCGGCCTGGCCGGACGGCGAGGCGTGCCATGGTGGCGCGGCTTCTCCGTACGCGCTTCCATTCGGCGGAAGTGTCGCCGGAGTTCGTCGTCTCGATGGAGAACCCGCCGCAATCGCTCCAGCTTCCGCTTTTAATTCGAACTGCCGGCCTCTGGTCCAGGCGGGCTCTGGTTGCAGGAACATGGTTGCTGCAGTAAGGCCTCTTGGGTTGCAGTCAAGACTTCCGCCGCGGGCAACATAGCCCTGGCCCGCGGCTGGCAGACGTTCGCCCTCGCGTGCGGCCTGGATAGGCGGTGCACCCTCAACTTCAAGTACGATGGTGGATTGACCCTCTATGTGAGGGTGTTTGGGGAAGATGGTCCCCGCGCCGGGTGCTGCCCCGAGGCGAACGACGGTGAGGAGGTGCTCGACCTTGGTGATGGTCGTGACGAGGATGAGGGCGAGCCTGCCCTCGGCGGTGACCATGTCTCGTCCAGCTACGGCGGCTCTTCCTCCGGCGACAGCTCGAGCAGTGGTGGCTACGACCAGCCGCCGCGCCTGCTTTGAGGGCGGCAGCGGGTCATCTTGTCACCGCGCCTCCGTGAAGCGCGAGGAAGGGTCTGGCTAGGCTCGGGGTGTCGCTAAGGGCTTGCCTCTGTGGGTTGTTTTGCTCTTGTTTCTGCATCAAAAATGAAACCAGTATGGGCCCAGAGGGGCGTGTATCGAACTGTGGTTCCTTGTTATTGCACTGTGCGTCTTGTTCCCGTGCCGTGTTGTTATTTTGCTCAAAGTTAACTTAACCTGGTGCATTCTGGACGCCCTCTTCCTTACAAGACATTTGTTTCCTCGTGTCCATCTTGACCTGGTGGTCTGTGTTTGCTCAGGAACTGGAAAAATTCGTTAGGAGTTGCGCTAGAAGATTTGCTGTCCACCCATGGCTTGAGCTGGCGCATTGCATCACGGTACCAGGGGGGCACGGACTAGGAGAGATGCGCCAGTTTTTGGGCTTGAACGAGGGTGGCTCGCGAGAAGGCAGAGAGGAGAAAAATGCTCGCAAGGGCACCTGCCTAGCCCCCTCACGAGGTATGCGAGAGATAGAACACGAGCGAACCAGAGCCGAAAAATGCGGTAAGAGGCGAGGGAATCGAATCAGCAAGGAACACCAAAAGTAAACTTCGATTAAGGAAAAGCGAGCCAACTATGGAAAGAAAATGAAAAGCCGCGTCCGGCACCTACTCTAGTCTTCAAGTCTTCTCACCAGCGCGCAGCTAAGTGCTGCCACTAGGCGTGGGCAGGAGCCCCAGGGCCTGAGGCCGGCGCTCCTGAGACTCCGGGGCATGTACAGCCCCACTCATTATTACGTGAGAGTGTCACGGGCTGTGATTCTTCACAGGCACAGGGCTTTCTTCACAGGCTCTGGGCCTTTCTTCACAGGCTCTGGGCTTGCTTCATGAGTAGAAATTCCGAAGGTGCTGGATGTTCCAGCCATTGTGGATAGGTAACCCGTCCTCCGTCTCCAGGCGTGCAGCGCCAGGCCTGGAGACATGGACGACCCTGAATGGGCCCTCCCACATGGGTGAAAGCTTGTGCAGCCCTTCCCTGGAGAGGACCCGCCTCAGGATGAGGTTGCCTACCTCGAGTGTCCTGGAACGGATGCTGCGGCAGTGGTATCGCCGCAGTGCTTGCTGGTACCTTGCCGCCCTCAGTGCGGCTTCGCGACGTCGTTCCTCCCCCAGCACGAGGTCCATCCCCCGTGTGGCGTCCTGCTGCATTTCATTGAACGCCAGGACCCGTAAGAAGCGATACTTGACCTCGTGAGGGAGGAGCGCTTCAGCTCCGTAGACAAGGAAGAATGGGGTCTCGCCCGTTGGCTTGGTGGCAGTGGTGCGGATGGACCACAGCACGGACTGGAGCTCGTCGTACCAGCCCCTACCACAGGCCTCGAGCTTATTCTTGAAGGTCCAAGTCTAGAGGCCCCTCAGGACCTCCGCGTTGGCGCGTTTGGACTGGCCATTGCTCTTGGGGTGCGCCACCGAAGCGTAGTAGATCTGCGTTCCAAGGTTAGCACAGTAGGTTTTGAAGAGGTTACTAGTAAACTACGATCCGTTATCTGTGATGATGCGGTTGGGGACCCCGAAGCGGCTCACGAGGCCCTTGATGAACTTGACAATAGAGCCGGCTGGGATGGTGCGGATGGCTTCCACTTCCCCCCACTTGATGAACTTGTCGATGGCGACGTAGAGGTATGGGTAGCCCCCAGGCGCTCGAGGGAACAGGCCCAAGATGTCCAGCCCCCAGACCACGAACGGCCACGTGAGCGGAATGGTTTGGAGGCCCTAAGCCGACTAATGAAATTTTCTTGGCGTGGAACTGGCAGGCTTCGCAGGACTTCACCAGGTCAGCCGCGTCATCGAGCGCAGTGGGCCAGTAGAACCCACTGCGGAATACTTTGCCGACGAGGGTCCGTGACGATGAGTGGTGCCCGCAGTCACCACCGTGTATGTCAGTTAGCAGCTCCTTCCCTTGGTCCCTGGAAATGCAGCACAAAGAAACGTCGTTTGGCTGCTTCCTGTACATCTCGCCATCCTCGATGCAGTACGCCGTGGCTTGCCGAACCACACGCTCTGCATCCTCCTCCTTTTCTGGCAGCGCCCCTTGCATCAGATACAACTTGAATTCCTTGGTCCAGCATCTCTCCTGAGGTTCAAGCGCCAAGAGCAAGCAAGCTCCTGAGGTCGGGCCACAGGACGGGGCTCCTGAGACAGGAGGCTGTGGAAGCTCCTCCCGAGGTTGGGTTGTGCTTGAAAGTGGTGGTGTCGCCGATGGCTTGAAGAGCCGTTCCTCAAAGACACTTGGCTCTTCTGGCTGTCGCTTGGATGCTCTCCTAGCGATGTCGTCGGCTTCCCCCATGGTGCCTCGTGCGTGCTGCAGCTCAAGCCAGGTTGCTTCTCCATCTTGCGCACCTCCGCGAGGTATGCCTCCATATGCTCGTCCTTTGGCTCGTATACCTTGTTCGAGAAGTTAACGAGGAGCTGCGAGTCACCTCTAATGGTAAGGTGCTTCACCCCCAGAGCTGCGGCCTTCAGGCTAGCTATGAGGCCTTCCTATTTTGTGATGTTGTTGGAGACCTCCTCGCCATGCTGAAAGCAGAGTTGCATGGCGTAATAGATCTTGTCCTGAGTGTGCGATATTAGTAATGCTCCAGCCCCTGTACCTTGGTGCGTGAAGGCGCCATCAAAGTACATGACCCACCCGTCCGGTGCCTCGCTTCCTGGCGAGGTGGATCGGTCTTCGCCTTCTTCAAGTGTCGGGGCATCCGTCCATTCAGCCACAAAATCAGTGAGCGCAGCCCCCTTGACGACACTGGTAGTGTTGAACTCCAACTGGAATGCTTGCAGCTCGATGTTCCACTCGGCGACCCTTCCAGCCGAGTTGGGGCTCCTGAGCACCCTCTCCAATGGGTAGGCCGAGACGACCTTGATGGGGTAGCCCTGGAAGTAGTGTCGCAGCTTGCGCGAGGCCACCAAGAGCACGAGCAGGAGCTTCTGAGGCATTGGGTATCGTGCCCTTGCGTCCCGCAACACGTGCTGACAAAATACACCGGGTGCTCGACAAGGGCTGGCGCATTGGTGAGGCTCGGGTCTTGCGGAGATTGGGGCGTCTCCTGAGGTGGAGGGGCTCCTGAGGCCTGACTGCTTTCGGGAATCTCGGCGAGGTTGTCTTGCCGAGCTTGGTATTCTGGTGCTGAGGCTTTTGCGGCGCCTTCCTGACCCTGCATTACTTCATCTATAGCTTGGCGCGGCGCGCCCTTGGCTTGGTGCTCCTCCCGAACCGCCACCAGCACTGCGCTGGCGGAGTAGGGGTTGGCGGCAAGGTAGAGCACCAAGGGCTCGAGAGGTCGTGGTGCCACCATCACAGGACGGCTGGTCAGGTATTTCTTCATGTCATGGAAGGCTCAGTCGGCCTCTGGTGTCCACTCGAATGGGCCCTTCTTCTTCATGAGCTTGAAGAAGGGTAAGGAGCGCTCTCCCATCTTGGAGATGAAACGCCCCAACACGGTCACTTGTCCCGCCAGCTTCTGCATCTCTCTGAGGGTCTGTGGCGGGCTCATGTCCTCGATGGCCTTGATCTTCTCTGGGTTCGCCTCGATCCCTCTGTGGGATACAAGGAATCCCAGCAGCTTGCCAGAAGGGACAGCAAACACACACTTCTCCGGGTTAAGCCGCAAGTTCACCTCGCGCAGGCTCTCGAAGGTCTCTTCCAAGTCTTGAATCAGGGTTCTCGCCTCCCGAGACTTCACCACTATGTCGTCGACATAGGCCTTTGTGCTTCTCCCGAGCTGCCGCCCCAAGGCGATGTGCATCCGCCGCTGAAAGGTCGCGTCCGCGTTGCGCAGCCCGAAGGGCATGCAGGTGTAGCAGTACACCCCACACGGGGTCAGGAAGGCTGTCTTCTCTATGTCTTCCACTGCCATCTTGATCTGGTGATACCTTGAGAATGCGTCCAGGAAGCACAGCATGTCGCACTCGGCAGTGGAGTCGATGATCTGATCGATGCGTGGGAGCGCGAACAGATCTTGGGGGAGGCCCTATTAAGGTTGGTGAAATCGACGCACATCCGTTCCTTCCCGCCTTTCTTCGGCACTACGACGGGGTTTGCTAGCCATGTGGGATACCGAACCTCGTGAATGGCACCCGCCGCCTCCAGCTTGCGGGTCTCCGTGACAATGAAGGCTTGCTTCTCCGTGGATTGCCGCCTCGCTCGTTGCTTGATAGGGCGCACGTTGGCGCACACCCTTAAGTGATGCTGAATCACCTCTCTTGGAACCCCTACCAGCTGATTGGTCTCCTATGCGAATATGTCCTTGTTTACACGCAAGAACCTCACCAGCGCCTCTTCTTGGACGAAATCGAGGCCGGCACCTATGGTAAAGGTGGCTCTTGAAGGTCCGTCCTCATTGACTGGCACCTGCTTGGTTTCTGCCTTGTCTTGGGTGAATAGCTGCTTCATCTTGGTAGGCGCGGCCTCCTTGGCTTCGGGGGTGCCGGCGCCGGCGGGCTGCGCAGCCACAGCGGTCTTGAAGGCAAGCTTGAGTGCCGTTACGGCCTCCTTGGTGTCCCCCTTGATGGTGAGGACGCCCTTGCTCCCAGGCATCTTCATGAGGTTGTAGGCCGGGTGAGTCGCGGCCATGAACTGGGCGGGAGCTAGGTACCCGACGATGGTGTGGTACGGGATGCCGATGCGGGCGATGTCGAAGTCGACCAGCTCAATGCGGTAGTTGTCGCGCGTGCCTAAGGTGACTGGGAGACGGATCTGTCCCAGAGAGTGGGCAGCGCCGCCACCAACTCCTGAGAAGGGCTTGCTGAGACTGAGCCGCTCGAGCGGCACGTGAAGAAGGCTGAAGGCCTCCATGGAGAGCAAGATGAGGCCAGAACCGCCGTCGATGAGGGTCTTTGTAACAGCCACGTTGTAGATGGTGGGCGTGCAGAGCATTGGGAGCATGCCCGAGCCGACGGTGGAGTCGGGATGGTCTTCTGAGCAGAAGGTGAGGTCGGCCTTTCCTGCAACCCAACCTGGCAGAGCCCCCGGGTGCTTGGAAGCGGCCCCAATCTGACGGAGGAACGGCTTGACGTGGCGATCTGAAGGCGGTGCTTGAGAGCCGCCCAGCAGGGTTGCGACTGCGTGGTGCGCCGGCACCGCGTAGCGAGTAGTGCAAAGGTCGCGGAGTTCCCCCCAAGACGCCACCATGGATCCAGGGAGGTTGAGCAGCCAGGCGTGTGGCTCGCCAGCGAGGGACATGGGGTACCAGTTGGCCACGACCTTATCGTCGCCCCCGGCCTCGAGGACGGCCTCCTCGTACACCAGTAGGAACGGCGATGGGTCTGCCGCGCCGTCGTAGCGCGGTGGCATCTCCGGCCTAAACTTGGGTGGCCAGCGGACCCATCGCACGGCGGGGGCCAGGGCTCGGAGCCCCCTGGCCCCGTCGTCAACACCGGTCGCAGGAGCGGATGGCGGGGCACCCGCCATGGGAGGCGAAGGTCAGCGGCGCGGGGCGTAGGCCGGTGGAGAGAAGCTATGGCGCACCCCTACCTGGCGCGCCAAATGTCGGATGTGGGGTTCCGGCAAAACCCTTAAGGTTTGAACTCTGGGGTGCGCGGGAAGTTCTTTCCCTCCTACCGATCTACGCCCTAGCCCGGTAAGATCTCGCGGACGAACTCGACGAACTCACAACAGGGAAAGACACGAGATTTATACTGGTTCGGGCCACCGTTGTGGTGTAATACCCTACTCTAGTGTGTGGTGGTGGATTGCCTCTTGGGCTGATGAAGAAGAGTACAAGGGTAAGAACAGCCTCCTGAGGTTGAGGTGTTCTTGTGCTCTGTGGACTTGTGGATGAGAACTCGATCCGTCCCCCCCCCCTCTTCTGTGGTGGCTAGCTCTACTTATATAAGCCCTGGTCCTCTCCCAAAATATTGAGCGGGAAGGGAGCCAACAATGGCGGGCAAATTTGAAAGGCGATAGCTAGTACAAGCTATCCTGACAAAAGCGGTCTTCGCCTGCAAAAGGCTCTGGTGGTGACAACGTCTTGGGCACCATGGTGACCTCCATCTTGCCGCCCTGCTGGTCTTGGTCTCGTTGCACCGATATGGAAACCTTTGCCTGATGCCTCGCTAATCCGCGCCTGCGCCTGCCTCCTTAGCACCAAAGAGGAAACAAGGACGCTGCGCGCGCTGGCGCCTGCCTGGTGCCGGTCGTCATGGCTCACATCATGAGAGCCTCATGAGGTTTGCCCCGCCTTGGTATCTCTGCTCCTCGCGAGGTAGCCTAGTGAGGTCGCTCCCGAGGAGGTCTCGTGCCGTCCACCTCGCGAAGCTTGGCCCCTCACGAGGCTCCTGAATGCCTTGTTGATGAAGATGGGCCGTAAGGGCCCGCTAGCATAGCCACGCCGTGGGCCGCAGGCAGGCAAATCTGGGGACCCCCGTTCCCAGAACGGCTACAGCTTCCTTTTTCGCTCGTGTCAACTCAGTGTGTTTCTGGATTCGCGCTTTGTTTTTGAGATTTTGCGTCCGTTGTCCCCCCCCCTCCGAGCGCCTCGCAAGCAGGGCCTAGCGTGGCGTACGCACACCATGCGCGCATCCAGCCCTCACTGGCCTCGCTCCTCGCGAGGCCCTCTGGGGTTGGCTGGCGGACCCCTCTAAGAACTAAAACTTCGTGAGCTCGCAAGTTGACTCTCCCCAGGAGAAGTTCACAGCTGCCAAGTCAGCCTGAAGCCCGACCGGACCAAAGTAAGTCATGACAGTAAGTTACGGCAGCAATCCCGCAAGGAGACTCGCAAGCACGCAAGAGCGTGTTTTTTAACCTGGCCTAAGGAGTAAGTATGTAGTCTGTTGTACATAAGGGGCTCCCCCTTCTCAAAATGCTCTTACATCGTGAGGGGCCGTACCCAAGCTTTTGCGTACAGGTTCAAAATAAAGGAGCGCGGGCTCAGTCGGACATGTCGCTCGCCTCGTCTCCCGAATCGCTTCTAGACAGACTGCTAACGCCATCGCTATCCTCGCCGCCATTAACCACGTCTCCCTCGTCTGCCACGACCACCACCGTGTCGTCATCGGAAGCAAAGGCCCTAACCAGAGCATCCACGTTGTCGTCCACCCAGCGTGCTAGGTTGTCCCTAATGACCTCAGGCACTGGGGCAACGGCGGCGTCAAAATCAAAGTCAGGATTGGTGTTCAGGAGATGGCTGAAGACGCGGGAGAATCCACGCCCGAGGAGGCCCCGGCTCTTTTCGTCCACAAGCTCACGAGCCCTCTCAGCTCGGCTCTCCAGGTGCGCCACGACGTCGGTGAATAAGGGAAGATGGTCGGCATAGTCCTCGGCGTGAGGGTGGGGAGAGTTCTCGTCACATATGGTGCCAAGCGCCTCATTGGCCCTTGTCCCGAGGCCCCGAAGCATGGGAACATGCTCGTGCAGTAGCGTCTGCCGGTGAAGCGCCTCCTCCCTGCTCTGCTGCGCGAAGGACTCGGTGCTGACGACCCGCTCCTGAAGAGAAAACATCTCGGCGCGGGTGGAGGCCAGCTCAGCCTGCACTGAGACCAGGGCGACTGCGGCGGCTTTCTCGCACTGTTCCGCCTCACCCAGCCCTAACCTGAGGGCAGTAGTCTTGCCCACAGCTTCGGCTTCCATGAGCTTCAGCTCCAAGTCGTACCTTCCAACAAGATCTGCGCGAGCCTCAGCCACCCGATGGTCGATTTCCTCATGGGCCTTGGCCTCGCGCGCACTGACAACATCCTATGCTTGGGCGACCTGGAGCTCCCTCATCTCCAGCCGCTCAAGCTCGAGACTGCGCTCTGTGGCCTCCAGAAACAGTGTTTCCTCGCGCCTCGAAGTATCCTCCTCGTCGGACGGTGCACCCTTCATCGACGCCAAGGTGGCTCTGCTGTGACGCCCCGAGACCGACGCTCCAGAAGACTTCCAGCTATTCCGAGTTTCGCCGTGTGTTTCTTTTGTGCTTGCTCTTTTATTTTTGCATTGCATCATGTCATCATGCCATCATCTCATAAATCTTTTGCAACTCAACTAAATAAATTGCATGGATCTTCGGTCCATTTAAATCGAGGGAAGGGTGACTTCTCTTTATAACATACCCTCCCGATATTTAGGGAGATATTATTAAATATTCCACTAATTCGGAATCACCCATAACCCACTTGCAAAATAATTCTACATGCCTTTGTTATCTCACTTCTTGGTCTCCAATCTTGCCCATAAATTATTTCGTCATTTTCCGGAGCCCCACCGAAATCCTCAACATTTTTGGACCTTCCCAAACCTCACTTCCTATTCAAATCATTTGAATTTAATTCAAATGAGTTTGAATTTACATCTTGCAATCTTGGCCATTCCTATTTTTCTTGGATCAAACTCATTTTTGTGAGTCCGGGAAAATTATCCCCTATGCGCATATTCTTTCCCTAACACTCTTTTTCTTTTTCTTCCCTCTAATTTCTTTTCTGCTAAAGAGTTAAAGAAGAGAAGGAAGAAGCCCAGCAGCCCAACCGCACCGCATCGGCCCATTTGCCTCTCAAGGCCCAGCCGCGCCCCGCACCTAAACCCTAGGCCCCGACCGTCTCGCTCGACCCCCTCTCCCTCGTTCCCCTGCCAGCGCCGCCACCTTCGTCTCGATCCCCATCGCGCACACGCATCGCCCGAACCTGCGCCCGATCCCCTCGACTCCCTCCTCCTCGATCTAGCGTCCGCCTCACCTCGTCTCCCTCATCGTGGCTGCCCACGAGGCTCCTGCCGTCGGCGCCTCTTCCTGGCCGGATCCGCCACCGTCTCGGCCTCCTTGGCGCCTCGCCGCTGCCTCCCGCCTCGCGGCAGTCGTTGCCGTCGCGCCATCTTCTGCGTCATCGCCTCGCCTTGTCACCTCGCCTGCGCCACCACTTCTCCACCTCTCCTGAGCTCTGTCCGCCCGGCCACGGGCCGCTGCTGGCTGCAGCCCCGCTCCTCGCTCCCTTGCTAGCCGGGAGCTCGTCCCGAAGCTCGGCCAACTCCGCGGCCTCCGTCGCCCTCAAGCTCGTTCAGCGGCCCCTGTCTTCTCCTCGTGCCGCCCGCGTCTTCGCCTGCGCCCGAGGAGCCCGCAGCCTCCTGCCGCTCGCTCGACCTCGTCCTCGGCCCCGAGATTCTGCTGCCATGGCGTCCCGAGCTCCGCCACACCTCTGCTCCTGCTTCCCCTTCGTGCACCTGCCGACCACCACCCCACCGAGTCTTTTGCCTTGCTTCGTTTTGGTTTGAAGACTGAGACAAGACCGCCAAGATGCACCCTGGTTTCGCCAAGACCCTGTGTTGGGCCCTGTGAACGACTACAGCGACATGAACATCTACGAACTGTGTACAACTACTGTTACCTTCCTGGAACAACTACCATCGACATGCTTTCGCCAAGTACCTCTACGACCATGTGCACGACACTGCGGATTCGCCAAGTACCACGACGCCCCCCCGAAGAGTTCGGGTTCGACAAGTCCGATGTCGCGCTTGTACAACTACGCTGCCAAGTACCTCTACTGGAACATCTACGAAACGTGTACCACTACCGTCGCGAATACCTCTACCGTCGTCCCGAAGACGTTGGATTCATCAAGTTCCTCCCCAAAAACGAACGTGAACCACTACTTCCACTACCGTCGCCGTGAATGACTACTTCCACGACGTCCGTGAACCACTACTTCCACTACCGTCGCGAGAACGACTACTTCCCCTACGACCCGTGAACGACTACTTCCCTCGACGAACTCGATCCGCCCCGAAAATGCATGCTTCGAAGGTATAACCCGAGACGACCGCGATGAGATGCCCTTGAATGTATGAGATGTACCACTTGTTTGCACCGTGTACGTTTGTTTCGTGCACGTCCCTCTTTTGCCATGCCACCGTCCCGTGGGAACCCGGTATCCGGGATCACCCCACCATCTTTTGCATGTTCTGCACATCCACACTTTCCTTTGAACCGGCATCTCAATCGAGTTATCGGAACCGGAATGTTGCCGTGGCACCATTTCCGTTGTCGTTGCCGTGGCACCCTTTTTCGTTTCCGCCACGACGACAAATGGTTCATAATGCTCTTGTCAACATTTTCATAAAATTGCATAAAACTTGTATATGTCATCCGCATCATGATAACAACATTTAAATGTTTAAAATTGTTGTTGCATTAAATTGCTAAATGCATATGGGGATTTACCGGATTTGTTGTTTTTATATCCGGCCCCATTTAAATTGTTTAGATAGTTAGTTTAATTATGCTTCATCTCTTGCCATGTTTAATAACATTTAATATTGTTGGGTACATAACCGAGAGAGAACTAAATAATTGATGTGGTGTTTCGTCAATATGCAACTCGGTGCATATTGGCTCCATTTAACTTGTAGTTTTGTTTGTGCATATTGCCATGCCATGCCTCATTAAACCGGACATGCATCATACTTGTTTGTGCATCATGACATGTTTATTCTTGTGTGTTTACCATGTTGTTTGCTTCTTTCCGGTTTGCATCTCTCGCTAGCTTCGATTCCGTTCCGGAGTTGTGAGGATTCGTTCGACTACGTCCATTTGTCTTCTTCATGGATTCGTTCTTCTTCCCTGCGGGATTTCAGGTAAGATGACCATACCCTCGAAATCACTTCTATCTTTGATTGCTAGATGCTCGCTCTTTTGCTATGCCTATGCTGCGTTACCTACCACCTGCTATATCATGCCACACATATTGCCATGTCAAACCTCTAACCATGTTTTCCTAGCAAACCGTTGTTTGGCTATGTTACCGCTTTGCTCAGCCCCTCTTATAGCGTTGTTAGTTGCAGGTGAAGATGAAGTTTGTTCCTTGTTGGAACATGGAGATGTTGTTCCTTGTTGGAACATGTTTACTTGTTGGGATATCACAATATATCTTATTTAATTAATGCATCTATATAATTGGTAAAGGGTGGAAGGCTCGGCCTTATGCATGGTGTTTTGTTCCACTCTTGCCGCCCTAGTTTCCGTCATATCGGTATTATGTTCCCGGATTTTGCGTCATAATAGCGGTTGGGTGATTTATGGGACCCCTTGACAGTTCACTTTGAATAAGACTCCTCCAAAGAAGGCCCAACTTTGGTTTTACCATTTGCCACCTAAGCCTTTTCCCCCGGGTTTTCGCGAGCCCGAGGGTCATCTTTATTTAACCCCCCCGGGCCAATGCTCCTCCGAGTGTTGGTCCAAACTAGAGCCCTTTGCAGCACCACCTTGGGGAAACTTGAGGCCTGGTTTTAGTTGTACGGACTGCTCATCCGGATGTGCCCCGAGAACGAGATATGTGCAGCTCCTATCGGGATTTGTCGGCACAATCGGGCGGCTTTGCTGGTCTTGTTTTATTGCCGTCGAAATGTCTTGTAGTCCGGGATTCCGAGACTGATCGGGTCTTCCCGGTAGAAGGAATATCCTTCGTTGACCGTGAGAGCTTATAATGGGCTAAGTTGGGACACCCCTGCAGGGTATTATCTTTCGAAAGCCGTGCCCGCGGTTATGAGGCAGATGGGAATTTGTTAATGTCTGGTTGTAGAAAACCCGAAGTTGACCTTAATTAATACACAGCAGCCGCGTGTGTAACCGTGATGGTCTCTTCTCGGTGGAGTCCGGGAAGTGAGCACGGTGTTGGAGTTATGTTTGACGTAAGTAGTTTCAGGATCACTTCTTGATCGCTACTAGCTTCACGACCGTGCCTTGCTTATCTTCTCGCTCTCTTTTGCGATTGTAGCCACCATATATGCTAGTCGCTTGCTGCAGCTCCACCTCACAACTCTGTCCTTCCTATAAGCTTAAATAGTCTTGATCTCGCGGGTGTGAGATTGCTGAGTCCCCGTGACTCACAGATTCTACCAAAACAGTTGCAGTGCCGCGATGCGGTGCGGTGGCCTTAACCGAGCTCAAGTGGGAGTTCGACGAGGCGTGGTCGTTACTATGTGTCTTTTCCTGATGATCAGTAGTGGAGCCCAGTTGGGACGATCGGGGATCTGTATAGCATTTGGGGTAGTCTTCTTTTATTTGGTTCCGTAGTCGGACCTTGATTGTATCTGTATGATGTAATGCTTTACTCATGTATTGTGTGAAGTGGCGATTGTTAGCCAACTATGTATCTCTTTCCCTTATGTATTACATGGGTTGTGTGAAGATTACCTCACTTGCGACATTGCTTTCAATGCGGTTATGCCTCTAAGTCGTGCTTCGACACGTGGGAGATATAGCCGCATCGAGGGCGTTACATCTGCGCACCTCCACCTGCTGCTCCAAGGAGGCGTTCAATCCCTGGAGCTCCTGCCTGCGCTCCTTGGCAATCGCACGGCGATAGTCTGCCTCCCTGGCCTCCTACAAGGCTCGGGCGCTAGCCTCGCGCGAGGTCGCTAGGGATGCCTCGGCCTTCGCATTGGTGTGCTCACGCTGAAGGCGCCCGAGGTTGATAGCCACCTTCAGTTGATGCCACTCCTCCACCAGCGGGAGACCCTCGGCCTCAAGGCGCGCGTCAACATCCACGAGTTCTCTGCCGAGCCGGCTCATCGCGCCCATTCCCTCCTGAAAGAGCTCGTGGCGGACGACACTCTGCTCGTGCGCAAACTTAAGCATATGACCGGGTCCATCCTCCACAGCGGGGGTTGTTGACGGGATCCGAAGCGGCTCCCCCTTTTCAGCAGGGGCTGGGGGCTGGCGCCTCCCGGGTCGCCGACCGGGATTCTGCAGGGGCCGGGATGGGTTGAGGCTCGTTGCTCGAAGAAGAAGCCAGGATTGAATCCATCCACCACTGTCCATAACCAGAGTAGGAGCCCTTGGCACGCTTGCCGCACCCCAGGCGAGGCCACGAAGGAGAGATGGCAAAGGCGCAGGCTCGAGGTGCCAGGCTAGCGTGTCTGCCTCTCTGTTTGACCTCGCGCCAGGGGTGGCATACCGGCTTGGGGCGCTCAAGTCCAGCGGGGGATTCGAGGCAGGAGGAGGTTGCTTCCCGGGAGACTTCGCAGCCTTAGCAGAAGGGACCCTGAGGAGCCACCGTCAGGAGGGGAAGCAGCACTCAAGAAATTACAAATATAAGGTACTCACTCGTCTATGACGATATACTTCCTCTGCTTCAACGGCCGGAAGGCATCCCTGCTATAGCTTGGAGACCCTTTCCTCTTGTGGAGTGCATCGAAGTCCAGACGGAGCATGCCGAAGTGTTGGACGTAGCAAACAGCCCAGGGCGTGGCTGGTGAGGCACCGGAGGAGGAGACCTCGGGAGTGCTGGGCTGAGGGGAGCCCTCGGGCTCTGCCTCATGATGACCCGCTGAGACCTCGGAGGCTTCGGCCTCAGGAGCAGCGGATTGCGTCGCCCCCTTAGCTGTAACCCCAGAGCAAGAATCACCGGCTCCCGGGGATGGCACCTCGGGAGCCTCGAGCGGTGTCGACGCCTCAGCACCCATGCCTCTGGCCTCCAGCGGTGCTCACCCCCCTGCATCCACTCTTGGGGTAAGTTCAGCACTGGCGGCATGGAGGGGGACCAAGGAGACAGGGTTCTCACGGGGACCTTCATGGCTGACTAGATGCAGCCCCCATTCATCGAAGGGGGCATCTGCCCCGTGAACTCCACCCTGATCGAGCAGCAGTACAAAAGACAGCCATCCTGCGGCATATCGACTGGTGAGGGGTCGCCCGTTAGGACCTCGAGCACCGTTCTTCGTGCCTAGGGCGGAAGCCCCGACTCCTGAAGCCTCATTCGATCCTGGCCGCCGGACAAGGCCCACATTGTCTGGGAATGGCACTGGAGTGGGGCAACGCGGCGTCGGAGGAACTCCTTCATCACCATGGGCGCAGTCACGCCAAGATCTTTCAGCCTCTTCAACTGGAGCCAGACGAAGACAAGGCGGGAGTCCGCGAGCTTCTCGTGGCCCCAGCCGGAGCTGGGAAAGGCGGGCGCCAAGGGGAGCGAGAGGAAGGGGCTGAGTGCGCCGACGTCCACAAACACCCACCGTGTCCGAAACTCGCTTGAGGATGGTGGAAGCTCAAAGTCAATCCCCGAGCGAGCCATCGCAGCCACGGCCTGGAAGCTCAAGCATCCCGAGCACTGCCGAGGGCTAGTCAGGTGCAGCGAGAAGAAATGGTGCAATAAGGCCACGGAAGGGGGAATGCCCACCATGGCCTCGCAGACGAAAGCAAAAATAGCAAGAAGGGAGACTGATTGGGGATCCAGGTGCAACATATGGATCTGATAGTGGGAGAGCACGGCGTTGAAGAAGGCGGAGAAGGGAGGAACCAAGCCAGCCCACAGGGCGTTGATGAAGAATTGGACCTCGGTGGCTGTCCCGTCGACGGAGGCGCGAGATGCGGGCCAGGCCGCCATCTTCCCCCATTCGTTTAAGTCAGCAGCGAGCGTAGGGCGCACCTTGTCCATGGCTTCCTAGTTGAGCACCCACGACCGGCCCACGGCGGGTTCAACGGCTGGGGGTGGCCCTCCTGAAGAATGAGACTTCTTCTTTCGCCTGTCATTGGCAATGGGGGGATAGCTGTATAAGTCACGGTGGCCGCCTAGCCAGTTGGATATCAAGGGTGCATTGGGAAGCAGAGACGCCCACGTCCCATCAATTGCCACGCGTCAGCCAAGGCCGCAGGCTGTTGCGGCCCGTGGTGCTTCGCACTTGCCCCTTGGCTTCGCCTCGAAGCCAAGTCTGAGCGCGCCTTGGGCCCGGGGGCTACTGTCGGCGTCCTCGGAACGAGGGTCCCCAGACTTGCCTGCCTGCGGGCCACGGCGTGGCTCCACGGGCGGCCGTGTATAGCCTATCTTCACTAGCAAACACTCAAGACCCTCGCGAGGGGCCAAGCCTCGCGGGGCGGATGATGCAAGACCTCCTCGGAGGCGGCCTCACCAGGCTGGCTCACGAGGTGCGGAGAGATCAAGGCAAGGGGAACCTCGTGAGGTTCCTATGATGCAAGCCATGACGACCGGGGCCAGGCGGGCGCCAGCGCGCACAGCGTCCTTGTTTCCTATTTGGTGCTAAAGAGTCAAGAGCAGGCAAGGAGTTCCGAGGCATTAGGCAAAGGTTTCCATATCGGTGCAACAAGACCAAGACCAGCAGGACGGCAGGACGGAGGTCACCGTGGAGCCCAAGACGGAGTCACCACCAGAGCCTTTGGTAGGCGAAGACCACCTTTAGTTAGGGTAACTTGTACTAGTTGTCCCCTTCAAATTTGGCCGTTGTGGCATCCCTTCCCACCAGCATTTGGGAAGAGGACCAGGGCCTCTATAAATAGGGCTAGCCACCACAGTGGAAGAGGACGGACGGATCGGAGGCAACTGATCTCGAGCCATTCAGATCATCCTCATCCACATAGGCTCACCAAGCACAAGAGCACCTCTCCTCAGGAGGTTGTTCTTCCCTTTGTAACTGTTCATCCTCAGCCCAAGAGGCAATCCACCACACCACACTGGAGTAGGATATTACACCACATTGGTGGCCCGAACCGGTATAAACCTTGTGTCCCTAGTCCTATGAGTTCGATGTGCTGAGCTTTGAGATCGTGATGAGGGCATGAGCTAGAGGGAGGAGAGATCTTCGTGCGCACCCAAGTGTTTGAACCTCAAGGGCTTTTCTGAAACCCAAAATCTGACAAACGAACTCTGGTCGATTCAGGTTGATGCAGCGGCCGTTGTTGAGGCAGTGGCAAAGGTCGACGGCGGCGGCGGAGCTTGGGCGCTGAGGAAACGCGAGGTGGAAGACAGAGACGAGGAGGCAAGGGGGAAAGTGAAAGGGACCCCTGGCCCTATTTATAACGCCGAAAGCATAAGTGGCATGCACAGGAATCGAGGAGACAAAAAAATGGATATGCGACAGCGCAGACGCCTCGATTTTTGGGAGCTTATTAAATGAGAAGATATATTAAGATTTGGGCCTTGTGTAATATTAATGATAGGTGACGTCACGGCGGGTTGCCACGAGCTTAAAAGATGACGTCACGACGGGTTACAAGGCCTCGCAAGAATAAATGAAGAAGGATTTTTTCCAAGTATTGAAGATTGACATGAACAAGTTAAAATAAACCTGGGGCCTAATGTTGGGGATATAAGTATTGGGTATGACCCGCCCAGGAGGCGTCGGGTTATACCGCTGGTGGTTTGTTATGACAAAGCCCATGAAGATGTTGAAGATGGCGGTTCATGAAGCAGGCTTACTGAAGGCCCAAAACCCAAAGGCGACTTAAGGACCACAGGTGTAAACCGCCATATATGTATGACTTGTATTATAAGGCATGTGTAGTTAGTCACCAAGCCAGACACGTTGTGTACAAGCCGGCCGGGACTCCGTGAGCCACTGGGCATCAACCTGTGTATATAAAGGGACGACCCGGCGGCGGTTCAGAGAAGAGATCGAAAGCTAGGTCAAACGTATTCGCTCCCTGGTAATCAAAACATAAGCAATACCACCTCAAACTGGATTAGGCCTTTACCTTCACCGCAAGGGGCCGAACTAGTATAAACTCCTTGTGTCGTTCGTCCCATTTAACCCCTTTAAGCTAACCTAGTTGCGATGGCTCCACGACTAAGTCCTTCTGCTATGACATATGCCGTGATAATTCCACGACAGAAGGGGTACACCGAGGGCTGGTACATTGCCCTTCGCGGCAGGGGTGCGGACCGCCACCTCAGGAGCAGCTGACGACACATGCTCTCCCGCCCCCACTCGTCGAAGCGGGGCATCTGCTTCGCGAAGGCCTCCCCGTTTGACCATTTGTACAAGAGGCACCCCTCTGCTGAGAGCGTGGCAGGCGCTGGGTCGCCCGTCGGGAGCTGGAGCACCGCATGCAGTGTCTTGGAGGGAAGAGAGGGCACCTGGAGCCTCATAGGGTCATTGGGGTCAGTGAAGGTTCACATCGGGTGAGAGCGGTGCTGGAGCGGGGCGATGCGCCGCCGGATGAACTTCCTCACCGCCATCGACACCATCACCCTGCCTCCTTCAGCTCGGCCAACCTGGACTAGACTCGAGAGAGCCACCGTTCGACGAGCTTCACATGTCCCCAGCCGGAGCTTGGTTCCGCCGATGCTCGCGGGAGTAGGAGTATGGGGTTGTACGTGGTGGCGTCCATGTAGACCCACTGCTTCCGAAATACCTTTACATCTGGGAGGAGCTTGAAGTCGATGCCGGAGCCAGTTGTCGCCGCCACAGCCTAGAATGACACGCATCCTGAGCATTCTCTGCCGTTGACCAGATGGAGCAAGAAGAAATGGTGCAATAGGGCCACTGATGGAGCAACACCCACGATAGCGTCACACATAAAGGCAAAGGCGACATGGAGGATGATGGACCCGGGGTCCAGATGCAGTGCTTGGGTCTGATAATGCGAGAGCACGGTGTTGAAGAAATCAAAGAAAGGGGGACCAAGCCGGCCACGAGAGCGTGAAGGTGAATGGGGATCTTGGTGGCCTCCATGTCCACCAAGGCCTAGGAGGCAGGCCAGACCGTCATCGCCTTCCACTCATTGGAATCGGCTGCGAGGGCTGGCCGGACCTTGTCCAGTCCCTCCTGGTTGATCGCCATCGACCGTCCGAGCACGGCTTCCAACCCCCGCGGTGACTCTGCAGGCGTGCGAGCCTTCCCTTTCTTCTTCAACCCCGGCAGGAAGCAGAGGACGAGCGCGGCGGCAAATGATGGCTCAGACGCGTTTGCAACAGGCAGTCGTCAAGTCTGACAGTTGCCGAGGCTGCGTGGGGAAGTGGAGACGCCCACGTCCCACCAAGCGCCACGCGTCGACTCGGTCCGCAGACGATTGGAGCCCGTGGCCCTTTGCCCTTGCCCTTTGGCTTCGCTCCGAAGCCAAGTCCGAGCGCGCCTTGGGCCCGGGGGCTACTGTCGGCGTTCTGGGAACCAGGGTACCCAGACCTACCTGCCTGCGGCCCGCGGTGTGGCTCCATCGGCAACCTTGTACGGCCCATCTTCGGCATCAACAAGACAAGACTCTCGCGAGGGGCCAAGCCTCACGAGGTGGACGACGCCAAGACCTCCGAAGGGAGCGGCCTCCTCAGGCTAGCTCCCGAGGAGCGGAGATTCCTATGCAAGCACCCACCTCCTGAAGCTGGGGTGACACAAGCCATGACGACGAAGGCCAGGCAGGCGGGGACCCGAGGAATCACCCAAAGGTTTCCATTCCCATGCTACAAGAACAAGACAGCCCGGACGGCAGGACGGATGTCATCGCCTAGCCCACCACAGTGTCACGACTAGGAGCTTTGCAGGCAAAGACCATGTTTCGTCAGGATAAGATGTACTTCTTATCCCCATTCAAACTTGGCCAATGTGGGATCCCTTCCCGCCTTCATTTTGGAGGAAGAGGACCGAGGCCACGATAAATATAGGCTAGGCACTACCATGGAGGGGGATCGGATCCTAAGATCACACCCATGCAATAAAAGACCTCCTAAGGTTGTTCTTCCCCTATACTAGTTCACCTTCAGCCCCCCGCGAGGCTAATCCACCCCAAAGCAGGAGTAGGGTCTTACACCGCAAGGTGGCCCAAACCTAGGTGAACTGCTGAGTCTCTTTTCTTCCGTTCACCGAGCTAGGCCATGAGAGCGATGAGTTGGTAGGCTGGAGAGGTTGAGTTCTTCGCACACGCCCATGAGTTTGAACCTTTCTTGGGTCTGCGGAGCCCTGAATCCGACAGTTGGCATGGCTTCGACGTGGCCTTGATCGACGACACTATTTGCGGCGTTTGGGTGGCTCATCTCTGGGCTTGCCTCGGTCCTGATAAGGAGTGCCTTCGTGTCCTTTGGGGTGTCCACCATGCAAATGTCGTAGGTGGATGTGGCCTACCAGCGGCCCGTGACGATGGGGGCGACCTCGGCATTGGTCATGGCTACGTCCTCTTCGTATGGGCATTCGGTATTCTCCGAATTATAGTCTAGCATCGAAGGGTTAAATCATCGATACTGGCTACCAAATGGGTGGTGGGTGGGACGGATAATTCCCTATTGTACGCCTCGAAGGGTTGTTGATTGAAGGCAGAGGGCAAGTCCTCCTGGATGGTCATTTTCTGAATTTTGTCTAGCGCCTCGTTTACCATCGCGAGGGTCGCCGGGTTCGAGGGCTTCAGGCCGAACATTGTTGTATTGGTGTGGGGGCGATCAATGCCCTGGCCGGTCCTTGATTTCCGCTGGCCGTGTTGAGCATGGGGTGCGGAGCCGGATCCTTGAGGGGGTTTGGGCCGTCACTGATGGTCGAGGACATGCTTTGGTCTTTGCTTGTGGCTTCCCCGTCGGGGCTTGAGATCAAGCTGCTTTGGGCTAGGGGTGACCCCTTACCATTGGTCGCCGCTTTTCGTAAGGGCTCGAGGCTAGGTGGGCATTGTGAAAGGAAGGTTCGGCCGAGATTGATTCTTGGCCTCTGCCTCCTAATTCGACCTCGAAGGTCGAGGATAGGTCCTCTGCGGTCATGACGTGTCCATACGGAGGTGGAATCTTGCCCCTGCTCCAAGCGGAGCTCTCCTTGCACGGAGCTGTCGAGGCTGATCTACCGATCGGATCTGAAAGGAGCTCCAAAGTCGGCACGGCGAGGGTGCGGAAGGGGAAAGTGAATTCGGTAAAAATCAGATCACCCCATGTGTCCGCAACATATTCCAGACTGCCGAAGCGAATTTGTTGTCGGGGGGCGAAGGCGTCGATCTGACATAGATGACCAGTCGGGTCTGCGTGCAAGACGATGCTGCCAAACGCGAAGAGTTTTGTGGGGACGATGAAGTCCCTGGATCCGATGCCTTCTACTATGATCAAGCGAGCCATCGATATGTTGGGCGATCCCGCGATGGAACTCTCAATGGAAGCACCAATGTCGGTGTCAAAACCAGTAGACCTCGGGGTAGGGGGTTCCGAGCTGTGGATATAGGATCGATGGGGAACAAGGGACGACGAACACAATGTTTACCCAGGTTCGGGCCATATCGAAGAGGTAAAAACCTACATCCTACTTGATTTTATTGGATGTATATTATGGTTTATAGATTAGATCTACCTCGAGATCAGTATGAGCTAAACCCTAAATAGGTGAGGTGATGAATGTACCTCTAGCCATAAAGACTAAAAACCCTTGGTTTATATAGACACCGGTAGGGTTAGGGTTACCGAAGACAGATTGCAATAAGGGTTTAAAGAGATCCTCCCACTACTGCAGGATACTGGTAACGCAACACTACGATCAGAGACCCTTTGCCGAAACTGTGTGCGATGCAATAATCGCAAACGGTGGTGTCAAAAACCGTCAAAAAAGGTGCAAAACATTTGCAATGGCGGAGCCATCAAATACGCTTCAGATTTTAGATGCGTGTGCGATGTAGGACACACGGTTAATCCATTCAAACTGTCTGCGATGAGGCAGAACAATAGAAACGAGCAGCCATAACAATGTGTGTGCGATGCGGGACACACGGTTAATCCATTCGAACAGTTTGTGATGAGGTAGAACAACAGAAACTGGCAGCCATATCAATGTGTGTGCGATATATGGCATACGGTTAACTCGGAAGAACTGTTTTCAATTAGGGAACACAACAGAAATGGTTCAACTTAACAAGATGTGTGTGATATGCGGCATACAGTTCACATGGATGAAATGTTTGTGATGAGCCAAAATAACACAAATGAGTCGTGTAAACAAGATGTGTGTGATACGTGGCAAACAACTGACTCGGACAAACAGTTTGCAATGAGAAATTACAACTCAGACGGTCAATGCAGTTATTTCGTATGTGATTCTCTGTGCACAAAAAACGTTGAAAAATGCAAACTAGTTGCTCGTGGTGGCGGAGTATCGCACACGATGCATCTGCGAGTACTCGTCTGCGATGATTAATATGTTACACATATGTTGTAATGCCCCGAGACCGATGCTCCAGACGGCTTCCATAGTTTTTTTCGTTATCGTTGTGTGTATTTATCTGTTTGTTGCATTCATCATCGCATCATGCGCATTGCATCGGCACTTCGTTGGCATTCGTTAGTCGTTGACATTTCTCCCTTTGCCTTCATCACCTTCCCTCTTGACCACGTTGCCTTTGTTGACCATTCCAAACCAATCGGGTTTTCGCTACCCTCTTGACCGTGTCCGCCTAACCCTCTTTGCACAGTGCATCGACCCCTCGCGCATGCCCGAACACTTCTCCGAACCCGACCCACTGAGTCGTTACCGTTGGGTCCGGATTATCCCCAAACATCTATAAAACGTCTCTGTTTTCTTAATTTGACTTCCTAACCTATATTTTTCTTAGCCGTCTAATTATTATCAGAGAGGCTAGAATACCCCCTACCCATATCAACTAACTATATATATAAGGGGCAACCCTACATTTTAGGCAGGCTGTCCCATCCTTCTCATCGCCGCCGCCACTCCACCAAATCCTCTTCCTCGGGATCCCCTCGGCTGATCTCCCTCGATCCCCTCGCCCAGCCAACCACCGAAGCCTGCAGCCTCCCCACCTTGGGATTATCTGCCGGCCAACCCGAGCTGCCCTCGCGCCCGAGCCTCGCCGACCCTGCTGGCCCCACCCTCCGGTGACCCCACCGCCGGCGGCCACGACCAGGACCCCGTCGCCCCTTCCCCTCTTCTTCTCCTCCGTCCCTCCGCCCTCTGGTTCTCTCCCTCGTCTCTCATGCCTCTCCCTCTCTGTACCAGGTACAACCATGGATGGCCGCAGCTCCCTCGCCGCCGTTTGCACCAGGCCCAGCCGGGAGACGAACGGATCCGTCCTCCCGCGTCCATCCACGCATCCCGCTCGTCCCAGAGCTCCCCGGCGCCATGTCCCCTGCCGCCATGGACGTCCCGACGCAGGAGCTCGCTGTCGACCGCGCCCGACGTCGCCAGCCTCCGGATCCGTCGAGTACCGGCCTCTCTGGCCTCTGCGTCGCGAGATACTTCACGTCCCTCGAGTTCATCCAGTGCCGCCTACATCGAGCGGGACAACCTCGCGTTGACCCCGCGCTCGATCTGGCAGCAAAGCCGCTCGCCCCTTTGACTGCATCGCCCCGAATCGGTCTCCCCTCCTCGCCGTTGACCGCGCCAAGTCCCACGACCGCACGCGCCTAGGCCGGACACGCCTCGGCTCAGCTGGCTCTGCCTGCTGCTTCCTCCTCCACCCACCAGGCTTGGCCCAATGTGAGAAGCTCCCTCAGCCACCAGATTGAGCCCGCATCATTTTTTTTTCAGTTCTGGACGTTTTAGCAATTATCCCAGGATTTACCGAATTGCAGAAAATCCCTTCTTCATGCATATAAAAACTCAACAATCATGCCTCATATTAAAATGACTCGTATATGTAAAATGCTTGGTTTTTCATGTACCTTCATCATATGCTGCATTCATCCATGTTAAAAATGCTAAAAATGTTGTTTGCATTTATTTTGCATAAATGCCATGCTAAATTGTTTATTTCATAACTAAATAACCGTAGCTCCAAATTTAGTAAACTTTATATGTAAATGGGGTGGAAAATGCCTAGTTTAACATGGTGCATCTATCTTGCATGTTTAATAACAATAAAATATGGTTTAGGACAGAACATTACCAAATCTAAAATATGGACATGAGGATTTTCCGGAATTGTTGTTTGTTGTTCCGGCCTCATTTAAACTTGCCTAGATAGGTAGTTTTGTTATGCTTCACCCCTTGCCATGTTTTACAACGTTTAATGTTGTTGGGTACATACCCAAGAGAGAACTAAATGAGTCATGTGGTGTTTCGTCAATATGCAAGTCGTTGCATATTGAGCTCCACTTAATTTGTAGTGTTGTTTGTGCACTTTGCCATGCCATGCCTTTTTAAACCGGACATGCATCATACTTGATTGTGCATCATGCCATGTTTATGTGATGGTTGTTTGCCTTGATGTTTCCTTATTTCCGGTTGCGCTTCTCCTTGATAGTGTCGGTTACGTTGCGATTGTGAGGGTCCGTTCGACTATGTCCGTTTGTCTTCTTCATGGACTTGTTCTTCTTGCTTGCGGGATTTCAGTCAAGATGACCATACTCTCGAAGTCACTTCTATCTTTGCTTGCTAGTTGTTCGCTCTATTGCTATGCCTCGCTACCTACCACTTGCTATATCATGCCTCCCATGTTGCCATGTCAAGCCTCTAACCCTACTTCCTAGCAAACTGTTATTTGGCTAAGTTACCACTTTTGGTCAGCCCCTCTTATAGCGTTGTTAGTTGCAGGTGAACTGGTGAAGTTGAAGTTTGTTCCAATTCCAACAGAGAGGTGAAGTTGAAGTTTGTTCCATGTTGGAACATGGATATGTTGGGATATCACAATATCTCTTATTTAATTAATGCATCTATATACTTGGTAAAGGTTGGCAGGCTCGGCCTTATGCCTGGTGTTTTGTTCCACTCTTGCCGCCCTAGTTTTCGTCATACCAGCGTTATGTTCCTTGATTTTGCGTTCCTTACACGGTTGGGTGTTATGGGAACCCCTTGACAGTTCGCTTTGAATAAAACTCCTCCAGCAAGGCCCAACCTTGGTTTTACATTTGCCTAACAACCTATTACCCTTCCTGTCATGCCCAAGATGTGACCCTATCCTAAAGGAACTCGAAGGTCCCACCAAGGATAGAAGCGCATCTTGAAGACGCTTTTGCAAGGTGGATATCATTACATCAACATTACATAATAGATGGGGATACATACAAAAGGCACAAATGCCACAAGAATACATCAACATCATACATGAGAACAACATCCGACTACGGATGAAACATAAACAGAAACTCAAACAATATCCACCCTGCTATCCCAGGTTGCCGACCTGGAACCTATCCCCTGATCGAAAAGCAGAAGAACTCCAAAACAAGTAAACATCGCTCTCGCGTCATGATCATCGCATAATCTGTACCTGCAACTGTTGTTGTAGTAATCTGTGAGCCACGAGGACTCAGCAATCCCATTACCATGGGTATCAAGACTAGATACGCTTAATGGGTAAGGAATGGATAAGTGGTGAGGTTGCAGCAGCGACTAAGCATGATATGTGGCTAACATACGCAAATAAGAGCGAGAAGAGAAGCAACAGAACGGTCGTGAAACTAGCAATGATCAAGAGGTGATCCTGAACTCCTACTTACGTCAAACATAACCCAAAACCATGTTCACTTCCCGGACTCCGCCGAAAAGAGACCATCACGGCTACACACGTGGTTGATGCGTTTTAATTAAGTCAAGTGTCAAGTTATCTACAACCAGACATTAACAAATTCCCATCTGCCACATAACCGCGGGCACGGCTCTCGAAAGTTTATACCCTGCAAGGGTGTCCCAACTTAGCCATGATAAGATCTCGCGATCAACGAAGGATATTCCTTCTCCTGGGAAGACCCGATCAGTCTCGGAATCCCGTTTACAAGACATTTCGACAATGGTAAAACAAGACTAGCAAGACCGCCCGATGCGCCGACAATCCCGATAGGAGCTGCACATATCTTGTTCTCAGGGCAACACCGGATGAGACATCCTACGAGTAAAACTAGCCCTCAAGTTTCCCCAAGGTGGCCCCGCAGTCTACTCGTTTCGGGCCAACACTTAGAGAAGCATTGGCCCGGGGGTGGGGGGGGCTAAAATAAAGATGACCCTCGAGAGAGCGACTCCCAAGGGAAAAGTAGGTGGTGGTGAGGCAAATGGTAAAACCCAGGTTGGGCCTTGCTGGAGGAGTTTTATTCAAAATGAACTGTCAAGGGGGTCCCATAAATCACCCAATCGTGTTAGGGACACAAAATCCGGGAACATAATACCGATATGACAGAAACTAGGGCGGCAAGAGTGGAACAAAACACCAGGCATAAGGCCGAGCCTTCCACCCTTTACCAAGTATATAGATGCATTAATAATATATATAATAGATATTGTGGTATCCCAACATGAACATAATCCAACATGGAGCAATCTTCATCTTCACCTGCAGCTAGGAACGCTATAAGAGGGGATGAGCAAAAGCGGTAACATAGCTAAACAACGGTTTGCTAGGAAGGGTGACAAAGGTTAGAGGTTCATGGCAATTTGGGAGGCTTGAAGCAAAGTGGTAGGTAACGCAGCATAGCAATGATAGTAATGAGATCCAAGGTGACGGTCATCTTGCCTGAAATCCCGCTAGGAAGAAGAACGAGACCATGAAGAAGATGAAGCCACGAAGACGAACCAAGCGTAGACGAACGAATCCTCACGATCGCAATGAAACAGGAACTAAGAAACAACACCGGAAAGAAACAAACAACATGGTAAATGCACAAGCATAAACATGGCATGATGCACAAACAAGTATGATGCATGTCCGGTTTAAAGAGGCATGGCATGGCAATATGCAACAAACAATACTACAAGTTAAGTGGAGCTCAATATGCAATGAGTTGCATATTGATGAAACACCACATTCGAGTTATTTAGTTCATTCTCGTTTAGGCACACAACAATATTAAATGTTGTTAAACATGGCAAGAGGTGAAGCATAAGTAAACTATCTATTTAGGCAAGTTTAAATGAGGCCGGAACAAGAAACAAACATTCCGGAGAATCCTCATATGCATATTTCGAATTGCTACTGTTCTGCCCTAAACACAATTTTAATGTTGTTAAACAGCAAAATAAAGTGCACCAAGTTAATCTATGCATTTTTTTTCTACCCCATTTACATATAAAGTTTATTTAAAACCGAGCTACGGTTATTTAGTTATGAAATAAATCATTTTAACATGGCATTTGAGCAAATTTAAACAATCAACATTTTAAACATTTTAAACATGGATGAAAATGGCATATTATGAAACTAGATAAAATTCTAGGCATTTTACATGTATAAATTATTTACATATGATGCATGGTTAATTCAATATTAGATGCATGAACAAAAGAGGTTTTTCTGTAAAACTGTAAATCCTCGGATAAAAGCTAAAATCGCAGATCTGTAAAAAAAACAGACCGGGCCGAAAACTGCTGGGGTGCTGGGCTTCGGGTGGCTCACCATGGGCTAAGCCCAGCCGGTGGAGCAGGAGGCCAGGCAGGCCGGATCTTGGCATGGCTGGGCCTTGACCAACAGGCGAAGGGGAGGTGGCCCAGGCGCGGGTCAACGCGACGGAGGCGCTTCTCTCTTTCGACGAGGACGAGGCAGAAAACAGGGCGAAGCAGGAAGGCAGCGACGCAGCTTGGAACTCCGGCGACGACGAGGCAGATGCGGACGAGGCAAGGGACTTGGCAGGGCTCCATGAAGAAGATGGTATCGGAGGCCGATCTGGATGAGGGGAGGGGGCGCGGTCAACGGGTGCTGCCGGCTCGAGCACTGCTCGATGCAGCGCGATGCAGAGGCGGGGAGCAGAGGCAACGGCGGCAGAGACCGGCGGGAACGGCGAGGGCGGCGGCGGTTCCCTGATCTGGCGGCGCAGCTCCGGCGAGGCCGTCGACGGGCGGTGGCGCTCGGAGCCGAGGTCCCTGGTCCAAAACAGAGTGAGAGAGACAGAGGTGAGACAGAGGCAGGGCGACGGGAGAAAAGAAGAAGGCAGGGGCGACGGGGCTGGCCTCGTCCAGCGGCGCGTGGCGTCCATGGCGGGTCAGTCGAGGTCCTGGAGGTGCTGCTGCTTGCAGCCGATGGCGAGCTGCTCGTGACCCCATCGGGATCGAGCAGAGGAGGCGCTGGTGGATGGAGGGGGCTGAAACCGAGGGAGATGGCCAGAGACTGCTGGTGGAGGCCGAGAGGAATTTTGGATTGGGGGCTCGGGCATCTGGAACGAGGAGGAGGGAGAGCGCTGGTTGGGTGAATCGGGCAGGGGAGATCCCGAGGGGGATTCGGTGGAGTGGCGGCGTGGGGATGGATGGGACATGATCCCTAGATCCTAGGATTGGACCTTTATATATAGCAAGTGGTTTAGGTTAGGGGTACCTAGTCCCTCCGATCGAAATCAAACGGCCGAGAATAAATAGGTTAGGGAGGTCCAAATACGAAAACGGAGATGTTTGGGGATAAACCAAAAGCAACAGTGATGACTGAGCAGGTTGGGTTTTTGTAAGTTTTGGACACGCACACGAGGGGTCAAGAGAGGTCAACGAGGACAAGGGCCTGACAAAATGACAACAGAGCCAAAGAGAGAAAGGGCAGCTGCGAACGGCTACGAGTTTTATGAAAACATGCAGATGCAATCCGCATGATGCTATGAGATGAGATGCATGACATGAACAAAATGCAAAACAAGAGACAAAAACCCAACCATGGAGGAAATAAAATATCGCATCTCCGGAAAAGGCAAGAGTTGGAGTTACGAATATGGAAAGTTGTATCCGGGGCGTTACACTTCCCTTGGGTCGGCCAACCCGAGGGTCATCTTTATTTTAACCCCCTCGGACCAATGCTTCTCTAAGTGTTGGTCCGAACTAGAGCCACTTGCAGCGCCCCCTCGGGGAAACTTGAGGTCTAGTTTTAGTTGTACGTAGTGCTCATCCGGTGTGTCCTGAGAACGAGATACGTGCGACTCCTATCGGGATTGTCGACACATCGGGATGTCTAGCTTGCTGGTCTAGCTTTGCTGGTCTTGTTTTACCATTGTCGAAATGTCTTGTAACGGGATTCCAAGACTGATCGGGTCTTCGCGGGAGAAGGAATATCCTTTGTTGACCGTGAGATCTTGTTATGGGCTAAGTTGGGACACCCCTGCAGGGTATAAACTTTTGAGAGCCGTGCCCGCGGTTATGTGGCAAGTGGGATTTTGTTGATGTCCGGTTGTAGAGAACTTGACACTTGACTTAATTAAAATGCATCAACCGCGTGTGTAGCCGTGATGGTCTCTTTTCGGTGGAGTCCGGGAAGTGAACACGGTTTTGGGTTATGTATGAACGTAAGTAGCTTCAGGATCACTTCTTGATCACTTCTAGCTTCTCGACCGTTGCGTTGCTTCTCTTCTCGCTCTTATTTGCGTATGTTAGCCACCATATTTGCTTAGTGCTTGCTGCAGCTCCACCTCATTACCCCATCCTACCCATAAGCTTAAATAGTCTTGATCTCGCGGGTGTGAGATTGCTGAGTCCTCGTGACTCACAGATTCTACCAAAACAGTTGCAGGTGCCGACGATACCAGTGCAGGTGACGCAACCGAGCTCAAGTTGGAGTTCAATGAGGAACTTGGTCGTTACTACGTTTCGTTTCCTGATGATCAGTAGTGGAGCCCAGTTGGGACGATCGGGGACCTAGCATTTGGGGTTATCTTCCTTTTCTTTTGGATTTGACTGTAGTCGGTCTATGTGTGTACTCTGATGTTGTATGATTTATTTAAGTATTGTGTGAAGTGGCGATTGTAAGCCAACCCTCTTTATCCCTTTCTTGTTCATTACATGGGATTGTGTGAAGATGACCCTTCTAGCGACAAAACCACCATGCGGTTATGCCTCCAAGTCATGCCCCGACACGTGGGAGATATAGCCGCATCATGGGTGTTACATATGTTTCCTTATGTTAACATGAGTGGGAATCTGCAATATGGGCAGTTAATATGCAAATGCCTTCAGGTCATCGGGCACATGCTTAAACTCAATAAACTGTGTATGATACTAATACTTTCCATGAAAATTTCTGAACTTGGGTAACAACATTTGAGTAACATATATATAGTGGTTACACTATTTGACAAAAGGAGGATCTTCATAACACGGTTTTGACAACCATATGGTCCATATCTACATACCTAACATAGTAACAACTATCACATTTTAAGAGGCTAAGGGCCAACAACCATATGGTCCATATCTACATACTTAACATATATATTAACAGCTAGCACATTTTAAGAGGCTGAGGGCCAACAACCACAACTATCCACTGGAAGCAGCTTGATCACGGCGACTCGGCATCTCATCAATGAAATGGAAGAGCCCTCCTGTGCCTTGGTAGATCATGAGTAGAACAGTGTCTCCAATTTTCCAATATGGATGCATTGCCACAAGAAGCGAGAACTTGCTATTTTGAATGGTTCCATTTCTGCGGGAAATGCAGTACCTTGCAATCACTTTAGCGTTATTAGCAGGCACAATTGTAATTCGACCACGCCGAGAAATCGATCCAGCAACTGCTACAGGGGCAATTTACGTTGACATGTAGAATAAAAACAATTGTAACATATTGTGGAAGATATATATAGTTTATGAGCATCAACGTTAAAATAAGACTTTTTACCAACATTTTGTGCACACAATTGGTCTTGTTCAGTGTGTGCACCATAGGCCTAATTAATCCCATCCAAAATCCCGTGTTCATACGGTGTGCTATCTCTGTCAGATTATCAACAAAGTTTATGGCATGCTTCAAGTCCTTCCAGTGAAATTTGGTACGCATAGTAACATACAGATCATTCCCTATGCATCCAACATATCCTGCTTAAAAGGTGGAAAGGTATTATTTTTTCAGAACATGGCAGAAGAATATATAGTGAGCATAAATTGGTCAATAGAATTTGTTACTGCCTAGGAACGGAGTCAGAATAAGATATCGCAATTGGTTGCTTAAATAGTGATCAATTGGTTGCTTAAATAGTAATATGACAGCAAGGAGAAAGTTGAAAGGACACTAACCTTGATCAGACTTTGATCGGCTGATGAAGTCGGGGAAGTAAACATCCATGTTAATTAGACCAGGCTGTGGTGCACGCACCAGAATTTTATTGCCAGCTTTCAGTTCATAACACTTAGACATTTTTCTCCAAAGGTGCGCATTAAAGTAGGAGTGACCATATTTATCAAGTTTTATGCTAACCGTAATTGTAAATCCATGTTGCGTTGTCAATATGACATCCTGAGAGTCATCAGCAAAGTACAGCCCAAGATTTCCTTCTACTCCTGTTCTTGCAAAGCAAGGGATGTACAGCTTGAAATGAAAATTAAGATCGTAAATTAGATATATTGAAATAACATAGCAAGATGCAAATATGGAAGTAACTGATAGAACAGATTGAAATAACAGAGCAAGATGCAAATATGGAAATAACAGAGCAAGATGCAAATATATATAGGACGGCCATTCGGGACACCTAGGTGCCCAGGCTCCTTGTTTTTCTACCTTCGGATTGCATTAGGATTTGTGCCATTGTAACAGGTGTAGACACTAACGGGTATAACCATTAACCGTTTGCAGTATTTAATTTGGAAAGTTATTGCAACGTGCTAATTAATTCCATTTAACTATATGTTAATTAGCGGTTCCTTGCTCTAATTTGGACGTAGGCATTAATTAGGATGCATGCACCAACACTTCCTTTAGAAGATCCATGTACGTGTGAGTATACGAAAAATGGTTTCTCTTTCCATGATACTTAGTTGTGTTTACGGTATATACCCACAAATTATGTTAGGATAATACATATTATTTTCTGTATGTAGCCGTATTTTTTGGGTATTCCTCTATTATCATACATCAGATAGATCACCATCAGGTATGAATGTAACGTATCATTTGTCGAGGTATTTAGTTTACGTACATAAATTCACTCATAAAAGGGAAATAACACTTATGGGTATATACCAACAAATTTCACATTGAGTATTTACAGATATATCTTGAGTATGCAATGTTTGTTTTTGGCGAAAACTTAAGTATCCACTTACAAATATATCGGATACGCTTGTAGGTATCTAATACCTACAATAAATCATAGGGTATATATACTATAGTATTTAAGGAAAGACATCTAATACCTAGAATAAATCATAGAGTATCCGCAAATAATCACAGGGTATATATATACGTGCCCAAATAAAAATCATAGTATTTAAGGAAAATCATACGGTATATATACACACGTACCCAAATGAAAAAAAACCATAGAGTATATCTTTACGTACCCAAATATGAGTTTTTCGCCATTTTTTAATAATACTATAGTATTTAAGGAAAGAAGTTGTTTATGAGGGAATCAATAACATGCCATTTTCTGGAAACCAATTGACAATCAATGGCAGTGCATGCAAGTACAAAAGGAAAGTGAATTATTTGAAAGGTAGTATTGATTATTTGTAAGCAAAAAATGAATTAGCGGGTCGGACCTGAACTAGGTGCCTAGGCACCTAGGTGCCCCACACATTTTACCTATATATATATATATATATATATATATATATATATATATATATATATATATATATATATATATATATATATATATATATATATGAAAGCAAAGTACAAAATATAGAATTACAAATAGATAAGTAACAAAGATTTGATGCAAATATATAGATAATGTAGCAACAAACGGTATATGTTCACAAAGTTAGGCCATGCCGACCGTGGTAGGTTGAGGTTGAACATACCGAGCGCTCCTTGAAGTCATCCGGAATGGTGAGATAGAACTTCGTTTCCGACTAGCCACGACCACAGTTGCCCGATTTGTGCTCGCATTGTGGACACATGAGTGAACACCTACGAATCAGCTAGAACAAAACTGATTCCACAGTGATTTCTGTTGGTTGATTAACAATGACGGACGGACTGCAATAAGTGAATATTTTGCTAATTAAGTTGATTACCTTCTCCATGAGAAAAATCCTCGGCCCAATCCCATAGAAAACCCCAATCGACCAGAGTCTAGAATGTCGGTGGAGATAGGCGGCGAAAAGTGGTAGGGGCGAAATCCGGTGCCGTTTGGAGTGTGGCCTACGCCCGCTGCCAACAGTCGTCGAGCTTAGGGTGTAGAGTTGCGGAGGAGTCTGCGGCGAGTGAGTCGGAACGAAGTGGTCGAGGGTTTTCTTTTCCTTTTGCATGTGTGAGTGAACACACACGGTTCGCAGAGGCGACGCAAATGAATCTTGTGCGATAGTAAATCACCGAGATTGAATGGGAATCCAAATTTCCTTTGTCCTTCATCCATGAGTTTTTTTCTATGATGAACATAAACCCTGCTAATAACCGTGTTCAAATTTGACACTTTTCTGGGCTCATTTACAATATTTAGGGGATTATGTGCATTTTGTAGGCATTAATGCACGTAATTCAAATTCAAACAATCGGTGCATGAAAGGGTGAGCAAGAACGGTCTCGAAAAACCATACTCGTGGTATTTAGTAATTTCTCAAGCCTTTTACAAGGAATGGGCAGAATTTCAATGGAATGCGTGGCAATAGTCAACCACAAACGCGTCATTTACTGGGTTATCAACTATAGAACAATGAAAGCTGAGAAGGTTTGATTTATGTCGTCATGCATGCCATTCATAAATTGAACCATCACCGAGGAAGTTCAATGCTTTCGAGAGGGAAATCACCAAGATTGAAGGGGAATCCAAATTTCTGTCCTAGTTTGTCATTCAGTTTTTTTCCAACGATCAACATACCGCCTCAAATGCAACCTATTCAAATTTGACATTTTTCCGAACTCATTTACCATATTAGGGGATTATGTGCATTTTCTAGGCATTAATTATGCACATAATTCAAACTCGAACAATCGGTGCATGAAAAGGTGCACAAGAACGGTCTAGAAAACCATGCTCGTGCTATTTAGTACATTCTCATGCCTTTTACAAGGAATGGGCAGATATTTCAAGGAAATGTATGGCAATAGTCAACCATAAACACGTCGTTTACTAGGTTAACAACTATACAAAAATGAAATACATGCTAGGAAAACATGACGCCTCATGTGGTGCCATGGAATGACCTCACTGTGCCCTGGTAAAAATATCTTCATGCACGCCTTTCATAAAACGAACCATCATCGAGGAAGTTTGATGGTTTTAACCGGGAAATCACCAAGATTGAAGGGGGATCCAAATTTCCTTTGTCCTTTGTCCACGAGTTCTTTTCTATGATGAACATACAACCGGCAAATCACCGTGTTCAAATTTGGCACTTTTCCGGGTTCATTTGCCATATTTAGGGGATTATGTGATTTCCTAGGCATTAATGCACATAATTCAAGTTCAAACAATCGGTGCGTGAAAGGGTCCACAAGAATGGCCTGGGAAACCATGCTCGTGCCATTTAGTAAATTCTCATGCCTTTTACAAGGAATAATGGCCAGACATTTCAATGAAATGTGAGGCAATAGTTGTCGGATTGTAGGTTCCGGCATAACCCTCGAGGTTCGAACACTGGGGTGCACACGAAGATCTCTCCCCTTCTAGCTCACGCCCTCACCGCGATCTCAAAGCTCAGCGCGTCGAACTCAGAGAACTAGGGACACATGGTTTATAATGGTTCAGACCACTGATGTGGTGTAATACCCTACTCCATTGTGGTGTGGTGGACTGCCTCTTGGGCTGAGGATGAATAGTTACAAGGGAAGAACAGCCTCCTGAGGAGAGGTGATCTTGTTCTTGGTGACATTGTGTGGATGAGGATGATCTGAATGGCTCGAGATCAGTTGCCTTCGATCAGTCCGTCCTCTCCCACTGTGGTGGCTAGCCTATTTATAGAGGCCCTAGTCCTCTTCCCAAATGCTGGCGGGAAGGGATGCCACAACGACCAAATTTGAAGGGAGACAACTAGTACAAGTTATCCTGACTAAAGGTGGTCTTCACCTGCCAAAGGCTCTGGTGGTGACGCCGTCTTGGGCTCCACAGTGACCTCCGTCCTGCTGGTCTTGGTCTTGTTGCACCGATATGGAAACCTTTTCCTGATGCCTCGAGACTCCTCGCCTGTGCTTGCCTCTTTAGCACCAAAGAGGAAACGAGGACACTATGCGTGTTGGCGCCCGCCTGGCCCCGGTCGTCATGGCTTGCATCACAGGAACCTCGCGAGCTGCCCGTTGCCTTGATCTCTCCGCCCCTCGCGAGCCATCCTGGTGAAGCCGCCCCGAGGAGGTCTTGCATCGTCTGCCTTGCAAGGCTTGGCCCCTCGCGAGGGTCTTGAGTGTTTGCTGGTGAAGATGGGCCGTACAGGGCCGCTGGTGGAGCCACGCCGCGGGCCGTAGGATGGCATGTCTGGGGACCCCCATTCCCAGGACGCCGACAGTGGCCCTTGGGCCCAAGGCGCGCTCGGACTTGGCTTCGAGGCGAAGCCAAAGGGCAAGTGCGGAGCGCCGTGGGCCCCAACAGCCTGCGGCCTCGTTTGACGCGTGGCGATTGATTGGACGTGGGCGTCTCTTCTTCCCCATGCTGCCTCGACAACTTCCTGACTTGACGACTCCCTGCTGCATGCAGAGAAAAATCATCATTACCTGTGATCGTGGGGATCGCCGGTTGGCCTTCTCCCGCTATAAATGAGGAGGGGGGCGGAGCCCCCGTCGCTCGTCTCTTCCTGCTCCGCTAGTTTCTTCTCCCTTGCTCCATTGCTAGTAGCGACACCCATGGCGCCGATTTGGAGGTTCTTGGACGCAGAGAACGGAAAAACCCCCCGCGACGAGCCCGGGCCACTTCCGCCGAAGAAGAGGCTGGCCCACCACCGCGACGTAGTCGTGAGGCCGGAGGTGTCGAGGCCTTGGTGCGAGCGGCCATCTCCCGGGTATCCGCTGCCTCTGTACGCCCAAGCTGAGGGCTCCGTAGGAAGAGGCGGTGAGCGGCGCCGCCCACGCCATGGCCGTGGTCACCGCGCTGTGGTGACGCACGCCGTCGTCCCATGAGCCCACGCCGCGGACTCCTCGCACTAGCTCGTGATGTGGGCGGCGATGCCTCCACACACTTGGATTCGCTTTCTGCAGTTCTTATCCGCCGAGATGCCGTCGAGGGGCCCCCTCGAGCTTTGGTTGTAGCACGCCCCCGTCTACTGGAGCGGAGGTTGAAGCTGTCTCCCCAGACAAGATCTTCACGACCCTTGGCTGGGGCAAGGTTGCTCGAGTCTGCTGCTCGGAAGGTGCCCTCGCCATCCATTTTGAGTACTATGGCGCTTCCAGCATGTTCTTTAAGGTCTTCGACGAGGAAGGCCGCCGCCTAGAGTGCTGTCCAGGAGGGGGTCGTCGGGTTGGCGCAGGGGCCATCGCCGAGCCTGCCGCTGGCTTTGCCAACAGCTCCTCCAGTAGTAATGGTGGAGCTTGGGAGTCCAGCGACTCTCCAGAGCCCTATGAGTCCCCGGAGACGAGCGACGACAGCTACGTGCCCCCGAGCTCTCGGCACACCCGGAGCAAGGCCGCGGCGTTCGGCAGCTGCCGTTGCTGATCTGGATGGGGTTGGCGCCGGCCTTCCATGGCCCACTATTGATTATGGCGTCGGCCGCGCTAGCGCGTGTAGATAGGGCCCCTAGAAACTCCCTTCTTTCGATCCCTGCGAGGAATCGAGATGGGCCCCACGGGGGCGTGTAAAGGGTCTATAATGTCTTTTGTTGATATTATCCTCATTATGAAAATTCGCGAACGCATGTCCTGTTGCGACTCGGTCTCCCTTTTCCAACCCCACGGCTTCTTGGTGCTCTACACCGATAGGTCCCGGTCCCCAGGCAGGCTGCAGCCGTCGCTGGTATGCCAGGTCGTGATGCCATGGTCAAGCCTAGGAGGTGAGCGGCCCGAGGTCCAGTAAGAGCTCCTGAGGCGCGATGCTCAAGAGGTCCCCTTTAGCGCGCAAGCAGCCACCGACAGGTAGGAAAGGGAGGCGACGTTGCCGTAACAAGGCCGCAACAAGTGGGAATCCTATGCCGTAGCGCTTGGTCGACCCGGGCGCGAAACTTATCTTGGCAGTCCAGAGGTGGTTCCTTGTGCTGCACCAGACTCGTGCGTCGACGGCTGTAGTGTAGCTAGGTTGGGCCCGTGCAAGTCTCCCCCTCTTCTCCACGCTCTTCTATGTGCTCTACGTCCTCAGGTCCCGGCCCTTGAGCGAGCTGAGCCGCCGCTGGTATGCCAGGTCGCGATGCCGTGGTCAAGGCCAGGGAGTGAGGGCTGGAGAGCCAGTAAGAGCTCCTGAGTCGCAATGCTCAGGAGCCCCCTTTTAACACGCAAGCGAATTGCATGTGAGAAGAGGGAGACCGTGGTACCGCCTGCTGTTGTCCTCAGGAGGTTCCTGTAGGTTAGTGCGAGGAGGGATGCAAATTGCCATTACGATTGCTGGTCTTACGCTGGTTGCTCCGCAAGAAGATGAAGGCACCGAGGGCCTGGTGAGGCGACGTGTGCGGGGTGTGCCGCGAGTCAGAGCTCGGCCGCTCAGATTTATCGGTGTTGCAGGGACAGACCCAAGCACAAGCGTCGTGCCAACATGAGTAGCTCCCATTGTGGGATGAGCATGGGGCAGACCGGCGACGTGGGCGGTCATGATGGGTGATAATCAAGCAGGTGATAACCATAGACCGCTTATGCATGGAAAGCAAACTAGCTTAGGTAAATGCAAGAACGATACATGCCAATCGGACGAACCCGAGCGGCATGGGGATGGTGCAGCCCGAGGGGCACCCCCGGCAGAGTAAGCTAAAGACGTAAAAAGGATACATGCCACAGGGATAGGCCCACGCGGCCTGGGAATGATGTAGCCCGGGGGGGCGCTCCCAGCTAAATAAACTTGGAAAATGTCACCTGGTTCCGTTGTCGAACGGATGTTGGGGTAGCTGAAGATGCGTGGCGAAGGGGTTTCTCTTCATGAGCCACCGGGGCCCTAAGCCTCGGGAGACTCTGGGGGCTCAGGTGGTTCCTTGAGGGCTGTCTCCATCTCCACCAGGATTGCGTGATGCCTGGCCTCCTAAGCCGCCAGGACGCTCCGAAGGGTGGGCTAGAAAGCGGCTGCCATGCTCGGCAGGCCAAATGGCATGCGAACATAGCTGTGAGGTGGGCCCTCGTAATGTCCCATGCATGAAGTCCAGAAGCGCTCCTGGGATGCGGCCCTGTTGAGCCATTGGACGTCGATGCCGACGCGCAGTCCGCCATCCTCGCCTGGATGGGGAGCCGCACCAGGTGGGCGGTGGTCGCCGCGCATGGCTCTTCCGATGGGTTCTATGTAGACCTTGACATCGACGAGTGAGCTAGCCACCCAGGTGGTGATCCAAGGCTTGTGAAGGGCCACTGTAGATAGAAGGGCTTCAACAAGCTTTCTTTCTTTCTAGAGTCTGTACTCAGACTAGTTTGCTTCCGCATTTGCTTGTATGTTTGTATGACTTGAGTGTTGGGTCATGTGACCCCTACCTGTATGGATATGTTATGTATGGCTCCTCGGAGCCTCTTAAATAAAGTACTTTGAGTTGTAGAGTTTTGTTGTGATACATTGTTGTATGTACTCATATCGGGCATATTGCGTGTATGATTGAAATGCTTGGTATGAGTGGGATCCGACAAACTAGTTGTTTATCCTTGGCAGCCTCTCATATGGGGAAATGTAGTCTCGTGCTTCTGAGCGATAGTAGTCCGCTACAGCCCGGTTCACCGGAGTCCTGCTAGCCCAAAGACTACTGCTTGGACACTTGATCGGCGGCATGTGTTTCACCGTTCCTATGTCTGTCCCTTGGGAAATGTCACACGGTGATATTCGAGTCCTGCCTAGCCTGCTACAGCCGGGATACCGAGTCCTGTTAGCCCAGTGCTACAGCCCGAATTTATACGTTGATGACCGACATGCTCGATGTGATTCATGTATGCCTGTCCCCATGGGTTAGCGCCGCTTTGGGTTCACGACTAGCCGTGTCGGCCCGGGTTCTTTGTCATGTGGATGCTAGCGACACTATCATATACGTGAGCCAAAAGGCGCAAACGGTCCCGGGCCATGGTAAGGCGACACCTGTGGGAATATCGTGCGTGAGGCCGCAAAGTGATATGAGGTGTTACCGGCTAGGTCGATGTGACTTGGAATCGGGGTCCTGACAACAGATGTTTACCCAGGTTCGGGCCCTCTCAATGGAGGTAAAACCCTACTTCCTGCTTGATTAATATTGATGATATGGGTAGTACAAGAGTAGATCTACCACGAGATCGTAGAGGCTAAACCCTAAGAGCTAGCCTATGATGGTATGATTGTAATTGTGATCGGCCTTCTAAGGACCAACCTCTCCGGTTTGTATAGACACGGAGAGGGCTAGGGTTTACATGGAGTCGCTTACAAGGAAGGAAACACAATATCCGGATCACCAAGCTTGCCTTCCACGCAAAGGAGAGTCCCATCCGGACATGGGCCGAAGTCTTGAGTCTTGTATCTTCACGCTTCAATAGTCCGGACGTTGTACACAGTCCGGCAGTCCGGATACCCCCTAATCCAGGACTCCCTCAGTAGCCCTTGAACCAGACTTCAATGATGATGAGTTCGGCACGCAGTATTGTCTTCGGCATTGCAAGGCGGGTTCCATCTCCGAATACTCCAAAGTACATGTTACGACGAATAGTGTCCGGCCTCCAATCTATGTTGTGCTCCTTGGCTTCAAAGGCCTCGATCGGCCATCTCCACGTGTCGAGCGAATGCGAGGAGTCGAGGCATTTTTGCATTTGCCACCCTCGATCCTCCGGGCTAACCGTCTATTTGAAGGGACGGGGATTCTCAAATCCAAACCTCACTCTCCCTCCCAGGGCTAGCATCCAACAGAGTGCTCCGCGAAAAGCCATTCCAGCATGGCCGGCCGTTGCAGATCTTCTGCTCGCCCTTCTCGTTCCAAGTCGGGGGATTGGGGAGAGTGTTCAGTTCCTCATAGCCGTTTGGATAGAGTTACAAACCCAAGGGTTTTTCCCACCGGCGTTCATGGTCCCCGTCTGAGCTGGAATAGCCACTTATGACGGAGGGAAACAAGCTGAGGGATCCCCTAACCCATATCCAGAGGAGCGTATATGCCTCATCCCACATTTGCTGAGGGGCGTCGAGTTCCCTATCTGACCGTTTCTTCGCGGGCTCCTGGAGTTCTACGGCCTCCAGTTACACAATCTTACCCCTGCCTCTGTTCTGCACATAGCGGGGTATGTTGCCCTTTGCGAGCTGTTTTTAGGCTACGAACCACACTTCGGATTATGGAGGAAACTGTTTTGCCTCGTGCATCGCACCTAGGGGGAGTCCCTATGTCAAGTGGGCGGGGCCGAAGTATGGCGCATTGCCGAGACCGGATACCTGTCCGACGCTCCTGAGAAGGCACCAGAAAATTGGCCTTCAGAGTGGTTCTATATAAACGACGTCCCCCTTCCGGATCCAGTCCGGACAGGTCTCCCCAAGTTCAGCAACACCCCGTCGAGGGCACGCCTAAGCTGGCGCCCCCGGGGCCCTCAAGAAGAGGACACAAGGGAAATACTCCTCCTGATGAACATGATAAAGTTACTGGCCAAATCCGGACTGACGATAGTTGAGGTTATGGCGATATGCATAAGACAGGGAGTGCAACCGCTTCAATATCGGGGGAAGCCCATGTGGCATTTCAACGGGGAACACGACGGCACCCGCTGCGGCTGTAAGGGTCCGGACTCCGCTGCCGCTTTGGCGAGGATATTGTCCGACTTGTACAAAGGGGAAGAGGAGGAATTCCTTCGCATAAAAACGCGGGACGGATTCTCCATGTACAACCCCCCAGAGTGGGTAAGTTACCATTCTTTTTCCCTGCTTTACTTAATCTAGGGTTCTTCTGCTAAGATTACTTGCATCAACGCTTCTCAACAGGAACTAAGGAGGGCCGTAGAAGGAATCTTCAGCCCCTCCCCGCAACCAGAGGACCCTGGACGGGCCCTAGATCCGAGACTAAAAGTGGATCCAGATATCACTCTGAAGCTTGTCAACGGGGTATTCTATCAAGTGAGCTGGGATGGCGCCCTAGTGGCCATTACGGCCGACTACCCTGGACTGCTCCCCGCGTCGCGTGTAAGCCGAACTAAAAAACCCTATCCTTCAAAGAGGACTCCCCCCAGGTATTATAATTTACCCTTGAGGCGTCGTTCTATTTGCAGAAACGACGGCCGGAGCGAGGGGGCGAGCCCCTAGGGACTCGTCAACCACAGGCATCCAGATCGGGCAGGCTCAAGGGGAAGCCGGCGAGGGTTGAAACACCTCTACAGAGGTAAAGTAATAACATGTCCTGTAATTATAGAATTTGAAATATGACAGTGCCCTTCGTGTCTGGCAGAAGAGGAATAACCGGACTATATCCGGAGACCCTACCAATCACGCCTCCACCAGCCAGGTTCCAGAATCGGCATCGGGGGCGGAGGCAGACACGGGGCCAGCACCGCATAGTTTCCCGACGGAGGATGCGGATATGCGTTCGTCCACGAACTCCGAAGTGGAGAGTGCCATGAATCACCGGAGCCGGAGGGCTGTGCTCCGGAACAACATCTTTTCCGAAGAGGCTTTTAATGCCTTCAATTCAGCGGACGCATACGTCCAAGCTGCTCGGGGCGGGCTTGCTCAAGCGACAAACCAGTATACCAAAGACATACGGGTAAGGAATTTTGATAAGTATGTATAGCAGTAGCCCCTGAGACTTAGAATAGTTGGGACAACTATTTGAAGGATCAATATATGCACAGGTCCTTGTGGACAAGAATGAACAATTGGCTCGAGAGCTGGAGGCATGCAATGCCCAGCTGACTGATGCGGTAGCCAAGTTAGGGGGATCCCAGAAGGAGAACAAAAGGCTTCGACGCGGCATTTACAGTAAGTGCCTAGACGAACTGTAGTATAGTTCGGCGAGGAAGTTTATTGAAAGAATTTTGCTTGCAGGAATGTTAACGGGTCGCCCCAAGTAGGAGATGCCCTCATCTGCAAGTGATTTACTGCAAGACCTTTCGCAACTGCACGAGCGAGCTCGGCAAGTGATGCAGGGTGTTGCTCAGGCTTTGTGGCCATCAAGCTTGCTGCCGAATGGCATGGGGGAGCTTGTGGATATGCTTCAAGGAGCACGGCGGCGCTTCCGACTATGGAAGGTGTCCGCTTGCCAGCAAGGCGCAAGAGAAGCCTGGGCTATGGTGAAGACGCGCTACACCAAGATGGACCCGAACCATATGGTCGAAGTAGGACCGGCGGGGCCCGATGGGCAAGAAATTCCCGTGAGTCTGGTATATGACCAAGTAGAGTTAGCCGCTAAGTATTCTCAACAGGATTGTAAGCTAGATAGCCTATTGGACGGTATAGAGGAGGAATATAGTCAGTCCAAGTGACTGTGTAATTTAATGGGCTTAAGTAGCCCCTAGCCGGATTAAAATCATTTGTCATGGCGGACCTCTTCGCTTCAGCCCCCAGATCCTATAGTCCGGGGTGTGTCCGAATACCCACTCAGTTATACAAACCGGGGTATGCGTGGAAACAAGGCGTAGGGGTCATAAGTGCTTGAACAGACAAGTAGCCAACTAGTTATGTTATATTACATGGATAGTAAGAAACATCTTCCAGAGGGAATAGTTCCGTTAGGGGTTCCTTTCCCTGGGTACGCATGCGACGATGCACATGTCCGAACTGCGAATGATGGTGCAGGATACAAGACTTCTGGGGGATTTATGTTATAATAAATGAATAAATCTTTTATTCACCGACCGAATATTCTCTTAAGGAAGCTAGCTTTCGGCTTCACCCAGTCTGAGGTACACATCCGGCTGAACCGGCAGTAACAATCGCAGAGGTGCTCCCCTTATGCCCTAGCCGAATTAACGGGAATGTAGGGCATAAACACAAGAGCCAGGCAACCCAGCTTGGCAACATCTTAAGTCATATCGATGCATATAATGGTGAAGAAAAGGCACATATGGAAACAGAATGCATATGTGATGGGCAGAGAGCCATGTGAGTAATTATTTTTAGCTTTCGTATAGGGAGCCCCCAGGTATGGCTTACACACCAAGTGCAGCCGGGGTGATCCGGGAATCCGCACTGTATTGAATAATTTGTGTGAAGAGAAAAAAGGTCGAGAAAGGGAAAAGGGATGGAGCATAATTAAAAGGGAGGGGTTAGGAGACGAACATTGAGTTCGGCGTTAGGCGTAAAATCTCCGGAGTCTGGCCGCATTCCATGGGTTCGGCTCGAGTCTGTTATCAGATGCATTACGTAAATGGTACGCTCCTCTGGTGAGAACTTTGTCAGTGATGAAGGGACCCTCCCACTTGGGTTTGAGCTTGTCCTTCTTCTCCGGTAGGCATAGAACGAGCTCGCCAATATTGTAAGTTTTGGCCCGCACTTTTCTGCTTTGATATCGTCGAGCCTGTTGCTGATAGAGTGCGGAGCGGGCTTTTGCGACGTCGCGCTCCTCCTCCAGGGCATCCAAGTTATCCTGCTGATCTAACTCGGCTTCCTTCTCTTTGTACATGCGTACGCGTGGCGATTGGGTGTGGTCCGCAGCCCCTAGAGTAAGGAGTCGAGCTCCTCTACCCAGTGTGTATCCGATTCTCTTAGAGATCGCACTAGTCTGGGTTTGATGCCGCTCATGATGAGACCGTTTGCCCGTTCGACCTGGCCGTTTGTTTGGGGGTGGTAGACGGAAGTGTAGTCGAGCTTAATGCCCATTTTGCCGCACCAAGTTTTCACTTCGTAGGCCGCGAAATTTGAGCCATTATCAGTGATGATGCTATTGGGGACACCGTATCGGTGTACGACCCCGGATTTGAAGTCTATCGCAGGTCCGGATTCGACCGTTTTGATTGGTTTGGCTTCTATCTATTTGGTGAACTTGTCCACCATGACCAGTAGGTATTTTTTCTTATGGCTTCCCCCTTTAAAGGGTCCGACCATATCCAGCCCCCAGACCGCGAAGGGCCAAGTTATGGGGATTGTTTGGAGATTGGTAGGGGGCATGTGACTCTGATTGGCGAAGAGCTGGCAACTGGACAAGGTCCTGTGCGCCTGCTCGGGCCGTTGGCCAATAGAAGCCTATACGGAAGGCCTTGCTCACTAGCGCTCGAGCCGCGACATGATGTCCGCCCAGTCCGGCATGGATTTCAGCCAAGAGTTGCCGCCCTTCCTCTTCGGAGATGCACCTTTGGAGCACTCCGGTCGCGCTTTTCTTGTAGAGTTCCCTTTCGTGGACCCTGTAAGCTTTAGAGCGCCGGACTATGCAGCGTGCTTCGTTTTGGTCTTCGGGGAGCTCCTGCCTATTTAGGTAGGCCAAGAAAGGCTCGATCCACGGGGCAATTACGACCATGATTTCGTGGGCCGAAGATGTTATTTCGGTGCCAGAGCCTCCGATTGTGTCTGATCGTTCGGAATCTGAGGATGTGCTCTGGTCCATGCTGGTATTGCTGGACTCCCCTTCCCATACTACGGATGGCTTGAACAACCTTTCCAGGAATATGTTATGTGGGACAGGGTCGTGTTTGGCACCTATGCGGGCAAGGACGTCCGCCGCTTGATTGTTTTCTCGAGCCACATGGTGGAATTCGAGCCCCTAGAACCGAGCTGATATTTTGAGGACGGCATTACGGTAGGCCGCCATTTTCGGATCCTTGGCACCGAAGTCTCCGTTTATTTGTGATATTGCAAGGTTCGAATCCCCGCGCACTTCCAGGCATTGGATGCCCATAGAGACCGCCATCCGAAGACCATGCAACAAAGCCTCATATTCGGCTGCATTGTTGGAGTTTGTGTAAAGTATTTGGAGGACGTACTGGACCGTGTCTCCGGTGGGAGACGTCAGGGCTACACCTGCTCCCAGTCCGGCCAGCATTTTAGAGCCGTCAAAGTGCATGATCTAGTTGGAGTATGCGCCGTACTCTTTAGGGAGTTCGGCTTCCGTCCATTCGGCGATAAAGTCGGCCAGTACTTGCGACTTGATGGCCCGCCGTGGTTTGTACATTATGTCGAACGGAAGGAGCTCGATGGCCCATTTAACAATCCGGCCTGTAGCGTCGCGGTTGTTTATTATGTCATTGAGTGGTACTTCGGAGGCTACTGTGATCGAACACTCTTGAAAGTAGTGTCGCAGCTTCCGGGATGCCATGAAGACCGTGTATGCTATTTTTTGATAGTGTGGGTATCGGGATTTGCATGGGGTGAGGACTTTGGATACATAATAAACCGGCTCTTGGAGCGGGAATTTGTATCCGTCAACCTCTCGTTCGACGGCGAATCTGCGCGCTACAACGGTATGTTGCCGCTATGTATAATAGCATAGGCTCGCCGGTGTTAGCGGCTGTTAGGACTGGATTACTGGCGATAAGGTCTTTATTTCATCGAGTCGGCGTGGCTGCATCCGTCCATACGAAGTATTGATTGCACCGCAGAGGCGGTAAAGAGGCAATGCCTTTTCTCTAGCACGGAGATAAAGCGGCTCAAAGCAGCCACGCATCCAGCTAGCTTCGGATGTGCTTGAGGTCATTGGTATAGCCAATCGAGACGAGCTTGATTTTTGCGGGTTCGCTTCAATTCCTCTATTGGAAACAATGAAGCCCAGCAGTTTCCCGATGGGGCCTTGAAGACGCATTTTCCGTTCAACTTAATATCGTATGTCCGGAGGTTATCGAATGTGAGCCTCAAGTCACCTATCAGGGTTTCGACGTGTCTAGTTTTTATGACCACGTTGTCCACATACGCTTCCACTATTTTGCCGATTTGTTTTTCCAGGCATGTCCGAATCATGCGTTGATAGGTTGCACTGGCATTCTTGAGCCCGAAGGGCATAGTGTTGAAGCAAAAAGGGCCATATGGCGTTATAAAAGCTGTTGCAGCTTGGTCAGACTCTGCCATCTTTATTTGATGGTATCCAGAGTATGCGTCGAGAAAACACAGCGAGTCGTGTCCCGCTATGGCATCGATGATTTGATTGATGCGAGGGAGGGGAAAGGGATCCTTCAGGCAAGCCTTGTTGAGGTCTTTGAAGTCGACGCATAGGCGCCAGGATTTGTCCTTCTTTGGTACCATCACCAAATTTGCCAGCCAATCCGGATGTTTGATGTCTCTGATGAATCCGACCTCAAGTAGCTTGGCTAACTCTTCCCCCATTGCATGTTGTTTGGGCTCTGAGAATCGCCTTAGGGTCTGCTTGACTGGCTTATATCCTTTTAGAATATTGAGGCTGTGTTCGGCCAGTCTGCATGGGATGCCTGGCATGTCCGATGGGTGCCAGGCGAAAATGTCCCAATTCTCGCGTAAGAAATCTCGTAGTGCAGCGTCAATCGCGGGGCTCAGCTGTGTCCCGATGGAAGCTGTCTTCATGGGGTCCGTTGGATTGACCTGGAAATTGACTATCTCGTCTGCAGGCTTGAACGAGGTGGACTTGGGTCGCTTGTCTAGTATCACGTCGTCCCTGTCCACGGTGGCCCGCAGTGTTGTTAACTCTTCTGCTGCTAGGGCTTCAGATAATGCTTCCAAGGCTAGAGCTGTGGTTTTATTTTCGGCGCGAAGTGCAACGTCCGGATCACTGGCTAGAGTGATGATTCCATTAGGTCCGGGCATTTTAAGCTTCATGTACCCATAATGGGGTACATCTTGAATGCTTGTAAATGCGTCCCGCCCTAGAAGGGCGTGGTATCCGCTGCTAAAAGGAGCCACCTGGAATGTGATTTCCTTGGACCTATAATTCTCCGGGGTGCCGAATACCACATCGAGTGTGATTTTTCCCGCACACCGCGCTTCACGAGTAGGGATAATTCCCCTGAAGGTCGTGCTGCTTTGTTCAATGCGGCTTTTATCAATCTCCATCTTGCTGAGTGTTTCTTCATAAATCAGATTTAATCCGCTTCCGCCCTCCATGAGTACTTTAGTGAGCCGAAAGCCATCTACGATCGGACTAAGGACCAGAGCGGCTAGTGCCCGGAAAGCCCGGAATCGAGGTTCATCACTGGCATTAAAAGTTATAGCAGTGTCGTTCCAAGGTTTTATTTTTGCCACATGGTAAATTTCAGCGGAGCTTCGACGTGCTCGCTTGAGCCTATTGTGTGAGGCAAAAGTCTCGAAGACTGTTAATACTGTATTGTATTCGCTGGCAGGAATTTGTTCCGCTTCATGGCCCACAAGAAGATCCTCGCCACTTTTTGCCACCTGCCGGAGTATCCAACATGCCTTAAGGCTATGAGTAGGTGTTGTATCCGGAGTACTGTGGAGCTTACATGGCCCGTCGAGCCATTCTTCCAATACGGATCCCCGCCTTGGGGCGGGCTTTGGTTTCTTGGGGGTTGGGTCGGACGACTTACGAGAGTTCATCCGTTTAGTTAGGACAAAGGGTTTGGTGAGAGCAGTACTATCCCAAAATTCTGTTTGGGTCTTCCAAGCACTCTCCATCGCACAACACTTCCGTACTATGGTTGCCAAGTCCGTGAAGCGTACTATGTCGCGGCGGCTTATAGCATTGAGGAGTCCTTCGTCCGTACAGTTTTTGTAGAAAAGTGAGACCATGTTCTCTTCGTGGCAGTCCCTGACCTTGTTAAGCGCAAGGAGGAATCTGGCCCAGTAGCGATGTACGGTTTCCTGGGGCTCTTTCCTGATGCAGGAGAGACAGTTTAGGTCCAGACAGGTGTTGTTAGCAGAATCCGGATTTTGATCCGATCTAACGCCCAAGGGCGCGGGCGGTCCCGAGCTCAACAGCTCAGAATCCGGAGTGCCCAATTTCTTCGGTCCAATGCCCGATTCTAAGTCCGGGACCTAGGTTGGGTTTTCCTTTGAGCAAATCTTTGGCTCAAGGAGTTCGGTGATCCGAACATAACTTGTCGTCAAAGTTGAGGGGCAATCAGCGGGGGGTTCCTCCACTATCGCTATCTCATGGGTAGCTGGCGGGGACCTGATATCCCTTTGGTCCGGTTTAAGCCCAATCCGGTCGTAGTCTGTAGCGACTCCCAGAGCAGCGATGCGATCCAACAGTTCATTTAGGGAGGAGAGCTCCATTGGATCCATCTGTTCGGCAAGTTCCGAACTGACGCGAAGGTTACGATTGATGAAGCGGCCGAGCCGGAGCATCTGGACTACAGCCAGAGCCCCCTCCGAGGTAATGTCGTCCTTGACAATGAGACGAGCCATCGAGCCTTGTGGCGACGTCACAGAGGAACTCTCAATGAAAGCACGAATGTCGGTGTCAAAACCGGCGGATCTCGGGTAGGGGGTCCCGATCTGTGCATCAAGGCTGATGGTAACAGGAAGCAAGGGACACAGATGTTTACCCAGGTTTGGGCCCTCTCGATGGAGGTAAAACCCTACTTCCTGCTTGATTAATATTGATGATATGGGTAGTACAAGAGTAGATCTACCACGAGATCGTAGAGGCTAAACCCTAAGAGCTCGCCTATGATGGTATGATTCTAATTGTGATCAGCCTTCTAAGGACCAACCTCTCCGGTTTATATAGACATCAGGGAGGGCTAGGGTTTACATGGAGTCGGTTACAAGAAAGGAAACACAATATCTGGATCGCCAAGCTTGCCTTCCATGCAAATAAGAGTCCCATCCGGACACGGGCCGAAGTCTTGAGTCTTGTATCTTCACGCTTCAATAGTCCGGACGTTGTACACAGTCCGGCAGTCCGGATACACCCTAATTCAGGACTCCCTCACCCGATGCGGTGGGTCACGCCGGAGGGGCCGCGTGCCTTGGCGCCAGAGCGCCTTCTTGGTGCGGAGGTGGTGGAGGTGCTCCATGAGCTACGTCACCCGCAGCTGGCGGGGGGTGAGGCAGCGAGAGGGATGGTGCGGGGGAACCCCCTGCGGCGCTGACGAGCTCGGCGATGCGGTCCAACCAGTCCTCGTAGAGGTCGTCGACCGGGCGGTAGCGCAGGAGCTCGCGTGCCATGAGCAGCGCGGCCTGCGCATCCATGGGAGCGCGACGAGCGTGAGACGATGAGCCGGCTGGGGTCAGCGGCAGAGTGTTGGTACGTCCATCCCCCGCCGCATCGAGGGGTGCAGCGAGGATGCCTGTTGCTCGTTTTGTGCCGGACTGGTGGAGGCGTTGGCAGCAGGTGATGGGGAACAACGGGGAGGCCCGCCAACAGGAGTTGTCTAAGCGACACGGGCGGCGAGGGCGGCCCGGCGCTCAGCGCGGGCTCGAACCGCGTCCGCCATTGATGTGGTGGAGCGATGGGACACGGATCGACGGGAGGAAGGCTTCGGCGCACCCCTACCTGGTGGGCCAAATGGCGGATTGTGGGTTCCGGCAAAACCCTCGAGGTTCAAACACTCGGGTGCGCACGAAGATCTCTCCACCTCTAGCTCACGCCCTCACCGCGGTCTCAAAGCTCAGCGCGTCGAACTCATAGAACTAGGGACACAAGGTTTATACTGGTTCGGGCCACCGATGTGGTGTAATCCCCTACTCCAGCGTGGTGTGGTGGATTGACTCTTAGGCTGAGGATGAATAGTTACAAGGGAAGAACAACCTCCTGAGGAGAGGTGCTCTTGTGCTTGGTGAGCTTGTGTGGATGACGATGATCTGAATGGCTCGAGATCAGTTGCCTCCGATCAGTCCGTCCTCTCCCACTGTGGTGGCTAGCCCTATTTATAGAGGCCCTGGTCCTCTTCCCAAATGCTGGCGGGAAGGGATGCCACAACGGCCAAATTTGAAGGGACACAACTAGTACAAGTTATCTTGATTAAAGGTGGTCTTCGCCTGCCAAAGGCTCTGGTGGTGACGCTGTCTTAGGCTCCACGGTGACCTCCGTCCTGCCGTCCTGCTGGTCTTGGTCTTGTTGCACCGATATGGAAACCTTTGCCTGATGCCTCAGGACTCCTCGCTTGCGCTTGCCTATTTAGCACCAAAGAGGAAACGAGGACACTGTGCGCACTGGCGCCCGCCTGACGCCCGCCTGGCCCTGATCGTCATGGCTTGCGTCACAAGAACCTCGCGAGGTACCCCTTGCCTTGATATCTCCACCCCTCGCGAGCCAGCCTGGTGAGGCCGCCCTGAGGAGGTCTTTTGTCGTCTTCCTCGCGTGGCTTGGCCCCTCGCGAGGGTCTTGAGTGTTTGCTGGTGAAGATGGGTCGTGCAGGGCCGTTGGTGGAGCCACGCCGCGGGCCGCAGGCAGGCCAGTTTGGGGACCCCCGTTCCCAGGACGGCGACAATAGTCAATCACAATTGTTTGTTTGTTGGGTTTTCAACTATAGAAAAAATCAAATAAATGCTTAAAAAGCATGACGCATGGCATGGTGCCATGGTATAACGTCACCATGCCCTGGTAAAAATTTGAGAAGGTTTGGCTTATGTCATCATGCACGCCCTGCGTAAATCGAACCATCACCGAGGAGGTTCCATGCTTTCGAGAGGGAAATCCCCAAGATTTAAGGGAATCCAAATTTCCGTCCTAGTTTGTCATTCAGTTTTTTAACAACGATCAACGTACCACCTCAAATGCAACGTGTTCAAATTTGACATTTTCCCGGGCTCATTTAACATATTTAGGGGATTATGTCCATTTTCTAGGCATTAATGGACATAATTCAAATTCGAACAATCGGTGCATGAAAAGGTGCACAAGAACGGTCTGGAAAACCATGCTCGTGTTATTTAGTACATTCTCATGCCTTCTACAAGGAATGGGCAGATATTTCAAGGAAATGTGTGGCAATAGTAAACCATAAACACGTCGTTTACTCGGTTAACAGCTATACAAAAAATGAAACACATGGTTGGAAAACATGACGCCTGGCGTGGTGCCATGGTATGGCCTCACCATGCCCTAGTAAAAATTGGAGAATGTTATCCTTATGTCGTGATGCACGCCTTTCAGAAATTGAACCATCACCGAGAAAGTTTCATGGTTTCGAGGGGGAAATCACCAAGATTGAAGGGGGGTCCGAATTTCCTTTGTCCTTTGTCCACGAGTCTTTTTCTACGAACATACAACCTGCAAATCACCGTGTTCAAATGTGGCACTTTTCCGGGTTCATTTGTCATATTTAGGGGATTATTTGCATTTCCTATGCATTAATGCGCATAATTCAAGGTCAAATAATCGATGCATGAAAGGGTCCACAAGAATGGCCTAGAAAACCATGCTCATGCCATTTAGGAAATTCTCATACCTTTTACAAGGAATGGAAAGATATTTCGATGAAATGTGTGGCAATAGTCAACCACAAATGTTTGTTTGTTGGGTTTTCAACGATAGAAAAATGAAATAAATGCTTACAAATAGGATGCCTGGAATGGTGCCTTGGTATGACCTCACCATGCCCTGGTAAAAATTTGAGAAGGTTTGGCTTATGTCGTCATGCACGCCCTTCACAAATCGAACCATCACCGAGGAAGTTCAATGCTTTCGAGAGGGAAATCCCCAAGATTGAAGGGGAATCCAAATTTTCTTTGTTCTTTGCCCTGGAGTTTTTTTTTTCTACGATGAACATACACCCTGCAAATCACCGTGTTCAAATTTGGCATTTTTTCGGGCTCATTTACCATATTTAGGGGATTATGTGCATTTTCTAGGCTTTTAGCACATATAAATCCAATCCAGCTTCAGGTGCACGGGTGTGATGTGAGGGACGTGGATTGCTGTTCGATCGCGGCGCATCCTATGGTGCATACGCGCGATCCGGGTGGCTGGGGTTCCGGCCCATCATAACGCAACACACAATAGGCTCAGCGCACACTATTTCCGGAAGCGACGGAGATGAACCGTGTGCGATAATGAACGAGCAAAATTGTAAGGGAAGCCAAATTTCTGTTGTCGTTTGTCGTTGAGCTCTTGAATACCACCGTACTATACGGCTGCCCGGCCCCTCCGTCCTAGAGCTCTGTCCAGGCGTCGTCCATGGCACCGTGGTGCGTAGTAACTGGTAAGGAAGCGATGGCATCCGCCGCACCATGTTGCTCGTGACCGCACATATGGTAAGGAAGCGATGGCATCTCGCCGCACCGAGTTCATCGCTGCCGGTGGACAGACAGTTACATGGGCGTACTTGGAGGCTGCCATGGCCGAATGGGTGGTCGATCTAGACGCGGCAAAGCCGCATGGAAGGAGCGGAAAAGGCAGAAAGCAGTCAAGAAAAGAGAGTCCTGCTGCCAGAAGAAAAAAGAGGCCGCACGCCATGGTGAGGAGAGCTTGGCGGAGATCGAAGCATGGTGGGTTGCCGCCTACAAGGCCGGGAAGGAGAACGCCGGCGTCTTGCCAGCATGCCCCGATGGCAGCATGTGAGAAGTAGTTTAAGTTTGTAGTATTAGAGCAAATTACCAGTAGAACTTTAAGTTTGTAGTGTTAACGTACAATGTCGGTAAGAGCATCCTTTGAGAGCTTTGAGCGTTGATTAGCATGTGTTCCCATGTGCGTTTTTTGCATTAATCATTAGAAGATCACAAAACACGCAGTTTCTATGCCGTACCCGTCTGCGATTTTTTGCATTAATGACCCATAAGTCAGTTACCTGTGCGATGTTTCCTAATAAACCAGGCGTACCATTGACCGAAAAAACAAGTACACGTGTACATTTTTTTGGAGACGGGATCTGCCAACTTTCCTTTTTCTCGCACACGAGTATTTTATGCGCTTCGTCTGTGTTGTGTGTTTCCCGACCCAAGTTTCAAGTTCGCACCGAAATTTTCATTAGGCGCGCGATTTCAGAATTTATTTCTCCAACCACATCCCCTTCCCCTCAGTATCCCCCCTCCCTCGCACCTCCCCCTACCGGCATCTCAAACCGCCGACGCCGCAACCACAGCTTCAACCACATCTACGTTCTGCACGGATCCAGTCAGGTAATGTAACATCCCAATTTTCCTAAATTAGGATGTTATTAGATCATTTATATGCATCTCATATTTTTTTCCATGCATTATTTGCTCTTTCGGTAATATTCAAATCATTATGGAACAAAGGCAATTTATTGGAGTGGAGATAACATGACTTCTCACCTATTTAAAAAATGTTCATAATGTCCAGAATATTATTTCCAGTTATCTGATATGTCCTATTATTTTTCTTAGTCCCCAAAATATTTTATTTGACTGTTTTGTTGCTGTTTTGTGTGGCCTAATGCACAAAATGAATTTTCAAAAAATTGCATTAGGTGAGGAACTAGTGTTCCTGTAGTTTATGTTAGTAGGGCTAATTTGACTCTGTGTCTAGGTATTTTTATTTAGAATTCATATTGTGTATTTTATTTTATTTATTTTGTTCTGCTGCTGTAGTTTTTGTTTATAAAAAAATAGGGCCAGCCAACCGGCCCATCGCCGCGGCCCAGCCAGCCAGCGCAGCAGCAACACACAGCCGCAACCAGCTAAACCTAGCGAAGCGGTAGGCCCGCTCGCTCGCACCCGACCCGCGCCCGATCCACCCCTCGCCTCCAGCTGCTGACAGTGCGTCTCGCGCCCTGCTCATCCCCTACACGCACGCCGAGGCCGAGCCTGTTCGCCCCGCGCCCCTGGTCCACCTCAAGCGTGCCCAACCTGCCGTACGCAAGCAAAGCCCTCGAGGAAACCCCACAGCCCTGTTTCTCGTCTCCTGCTGGGGCACGCGTGAGCTAGGGAGAAATGGATCTTGCCGGAGGAGCTCAAGACGCCGCCATTTCACTGGTCATTTTCGTCGCTGTAAGATCATCCCCGGCCGCTCCACTTGTCTATCTCGAAACCCCACTCGAAACCGCACTCGTTTGAGACCTTAGGAGACTCTACAGGGCACTAGAACGTCGTCGCCGCCAACGACCGCCTCCGCCAGAGCACGTCGGAATTCTCGAGCTCACCACCGCCACTCGAGGAAGCCCCGTCGCCGTTTAACACCACCACCACCTTCGCCACTCAACGCAGCAACCGTCCGTCCCTTCGTCTTCATCGGAGACCCACCGGAGGAGCACCGCCACTGACGTCCGAAGCCACCACTGTTTTTCCTCTATTTCCGGTGAGCACGCACACACAGCAAACCCCGGCCAATCACGCGCTAATACGTGGCAGCCCGATACAGGACACACACAGGAGTTGCTACAGTGCCCAGGAGATTTCCGTTTCTTTTTGTTTTTCACAGATTTTTATCCAAAATTCAACTAGCTATATCTTTTAGTCTATAGCTCCAATTTAGGTAATTCATTTTCCTATGCACTCACAAAAACCAGCACTTTATCACAGTACCAAAATCTTACAAGTTTTCACTTTTTAAATTTGAATTCGTTCGAGTTTGAATTAAAACTTCCAGAGGCCATAACTCTCAAACCGTTTGTCGGTTTTAAGTGATTCCTTTTGTGTTGTGAGCGTAGTGCAATTTAGGTCCTGTTACGCTCCTGTTGTTGAGTTTGAAAAAGGTTTTCTGGCTGTTGGTTTTATTTTGGCTTTATTTGAGTTTCGATGATTGATTTGTTATGTTGTGTGAAACGTGTAGATTGTCCGGAGTGCGACGCGAGCTATTGTCAGGAGTGTGACTTTCTGAACCAGAACCAAGGCAAGTTACATGTTGATCATCCTTTACCTATTGTTTTCTATGCATGTAGTTATATCACACTATGAATATATGCATGCATAGGATTAATATATAATTTTGCTATGTTGTTGAGCTATCTTCCCATGTTTTGCAAATCATGGTAGTTGTAGTTTGCTATGCTTTGTAGATGGGGGTGGTTCGTGTGTTCATTGAGCTTATGTGAGGAATATATATATATAACAAATTTAGTAATTAAGGATTTAACTCACCTCTGGGTGGAACTGGCATTGATGGGTGGTTTCATGAACATCTTGGTTTATACCCTCTGAATGTAAGTGGACGGCCGCCCAGGCTAAAAAAGATCGGATAGACTTAGTGACTATTAGCTTCCATGCGCAGCCACTAGCTAAATGGGCTCTAGCTTAGTTGAGTAGGTTGTGGGATCCTCGCCTAGGTAAGCTAGCAGATGTAGATATGAGTAGGTGTACCGGCTGCCAGGGGTGGAGGTGACTGCTTTTGAAAGACTTCGTCTCAATATTCGAGTTGAGTCGAGTGGGTAAAGTGTGCAAAACTCTGCAGAGTATTAAAACTAATCATGATTAGCTGTGCCCTCGGTTATGGTAAATTTGAGCGACTATGCCATTACAGTTGTTGGATGATCTTGACAGATGTGACACTTAATAAATTTGTTGGGCAACTTAATAAAGGGTAGGTTGGAGTTGATTTTGCCAACTCAACCTTGTGTATATAATTGTAGTAATAAGAGAACTAAATAAAAATTTGACTACTAGGTAGTTATGAGGACAAAATCAGCTTTGTGCAAAAATAAACCCTCAAGCCTTCCTTTTGATATACTATGCATATACATGTAGGTCTGCTTAATTATTACTCCCGTGTAACTTGCCAATACATTCCAAGTATTGACCTATATGGCCTCAACGTCTCATGTTGCAGGATATTCAGACGAAGAGTAAGGTACCGTTAGGGTCGCGAGTCTGCACTCAGCATCGCCAGTGGGCTATGATGGGACTCATCGTTATTTTCTGCTACTTTCCGCTATTTGATTGAATAAAGCTAGCCAAGTGCTATGCATATTGTTTTATTTTATACATTCTGGATCATACGTTGTAATAAATGATGCACTTGCTATTCTGGTATTCATCTATACTGTGTGTGCTAGCGAGTTCGATCCAGGGACTAGCACAATAAGCATAGAGACTCTCATCCTTCGAGGTTTGGTCGTTACAGGTAACCCACCGATCTCTATCACGTCGCTGACCTGATTGCTTAAATGGCGCCTGCGAAACATCCTCATGCCTCCAAATCCCCCCCGCAGGGAGCTGATGGCGGTCCATGGCGCGATGGCCGCTGTGTGTGTTGACCCGGAGGAACACCTCGCCGCCGCCGCCTCCGCCACCTACATGGTGCAGGCGCTGGCCCAGATGAAGTCCCCCAGCGACTACCCCTAGGAGTTAACAAGTAAGACCTGAAAATTTAAATCTTACCAATACCACTTGCAACGGCTATGATTTGTACGGTTGATGTATTAAGCATGTTCGTGCCTTGTTTATTTCAGTACTGCACTCTATGTGATGTTCAAATATTACCATGTCCAGCTCAATTTCACCAATACTAACAACAAACTTACAATACATGACTCAGGGTATCACTAGAGATGCTGCCCATTTGCTATTTTTAGTGGATGCTAACCCTGTTGTACTTAACATGCCAATCCATGTACTTATGCAGGGTCAGAACGGCCGATGCTTTTGTTTGTCGTCGAGGTGAGCTGCATCACATGTCTTACAGTATTTCACATAATTTGTGCAATTGCAGTTTAACTTCTAACATTTACTGGTTGCCTGTAGGTACACATGTCAGTGGCACTGATCCACGCTTCGACCCGGAGGAACAGCTCGCCTCCGCCGTCGCTGACTTTGGGCGAGCTCCAAGATGAAGTGCCCCAGCAACTACCTCTCAGAACTTACCAAGTATGTACTCACCAGTTCAATCTTACCAATACCAGTTGTAATTAATGGCTATGTTCTGTACGGTCGATGTATTATGCATGTTCTAGTAAACATGCCTAAAACGATTTTTCTACTTTCCCTACGTTGTTATAGACATCTGGGCCATTCTCTGCTCTGGCAACACCTGACTTGTGATGTTTAACTATGCCAATTGTATTTTTATCAGTACCGGTTTTGATGTCTATTAAGCCTGTTGCAATTAACAGTTGAATCCATTTCAAAATAGTTGTATTTCAACGGCTACAAACTTAGAAAACATGACTTAGGATGCTATTAAGCCTGTTGCAATCAACAGTTGTATCCATTTTTTAATCTATCCATTTGCTACCGTGCTACTCTCCGCAATGAAGATATACTAGAGATGCTGCCCATTTGCTATTTTTGGTAGATGCTAACCCTGTTGTACTTAACATGCTTGTCCATGTACTTACGCAGGGTCATAACGGCCGATGTTGTTGTTTGTCGTCGAGGTTACTTGCATGCCATGTCATACACTATTTCACATCATTTGTGCAATTGTAGTTTAATTCTACCATTTACTGGTTGCCTGTAGGTACACATGTCAGTGGCACTGGTCCACGCTTCGACCCGGAGGAATAGCTCGCCTCCGCCACCGGTGACTTTGGGCGGGCTCTCACTAAGATGAATTGCCACAGCAACTACCTCTCATGACTTACCAAGTATGTACCCACCAGTTCAATCTTACCAATACCAGTTGCAATTAATGGCTTTGTTTTATAAGGTCGATGTATTAAGCATGTTGTAGTAAACATGCGTAACATGTTTTAGACATTTTCCCTACCTTTTTATCTGCTCTGAAAGCACCTGCCCTGTGATGTTTAACTCTGCCAATTGCATTTTTATCTGTACCGGTTTCAATGGCCATTAAGCCTGTTGCAATTAACGGTTGTATCCATTTTTAAAAAGTTGTATTCGATGGCTACAAACTTACAAAACATGAATTAGGATGTTGTTAAGCCTGTTGCAATTAACAATTGTATCCATTTTTTAATCCGTCCCTTTGCTACCGTGCTACTCTTTCAAAATGAAGATATCACTACAGATGCTGGCGCTTAATTACCATTTGCTATTTTTGGTGGATGTTAAACCTGTTGTAGTTAACATTGGCTTTCCATGTACTTACACAGGGCTACATGAGGAGCAATATAAGTATTTTTAGAGATTCCAATATAGACTACATAAGGAGCAAAATGAGTGAATCTAGATTCTAATCTAAACTATATCTATAATTCTGTATACATCCGTATGTAGTTCATATTGAAATCTCAAAAAAAATACTTGTACTTAGGAACATAGGTAGTTGTATTTTACATCATTTGTGCAATCTCAGTTTAGCTCCAAACATTTACTGGTTGCTTGTAGGTACATATATGAGCGGTACTGATCCACGCTTCGATCCCTTTTGCTTATGGGGCAATGAGATATTCATGAACAAGCATCAAGTGAGGAAACTAAGAAAGATTGTTAGAAGAAAGAAATGGGTGATTGGAATTAAGCTCTTTATTTACACTTTGTCGAAGACAACAGTGAACTTTAGGATGGTAAGTAATGTGTTTCCTTTTCCCCCTGTGCATAACAAGTTACTCTATTAGACCTCTATATCTGATATTTTTCTCTTTTTAGTGGTTTACGAAGCTATTTATTGATAATTAACTTGCAAACTACATGACCGGAGTGGAGGCAACTAAGGTTAAAGTATGTAATTCATGCTACCATGATAATGCTCTAGAAGTCTTCCTATGGCATGCAGGAAGGCACATTATGGGCGGGCGACTGTCACAAGGGGTTGGACAAAAGTGGATTGTGCCTATGGCATGCAGGAAGGCACATTATGGGCATTCCACTTCTTCAGCACCGTCGGCGGTCAAAATGATTTACACTTGTCTCTTCACCTTTACCGCCTTTAAATATTGTGGTTCATCATAGTTAATTACTTCCTAATCCTGTAATTACTGAAAATATTGTACTGGAAATTTTATTTATGGATCCGTTGTCGAAACATTGTGCTAAGAATTTGAATTCCAAGTTTCATATTTCAAAATTTCCAATTAGAATAATAAATTACAGACAAAAATAAAAAGAGAACAGATGTTCATGGAACTTTGCAAACGGTTCTGGTAGTAAAGTGCTTGTGATGGATAGCCCAATGCCACACAGTTTTCTACATCAAATCGTGTGTGATGTAGTTAATGAAAGCAAACAGTTAACCAAGGCAGAGCGTGTGTGATAGTTACACCTTTCACACACGAGCGTATACATAAAACTGTGTGGGATGTACATACGAACGGAAACGTTTTCCCTGGATTGACTGTGTGGGATGTACATAAGAATGGAAATGTATTCCTTGGATTGACTGTGTGTGATATACATACGAACGGAAATGTTTTTTTTTCTGGGATTCGCCGTGTGGGATGTACATACCTACGAAAATGATTTTCTCGGATTAACGTGTGGGTTGTACATACCTACGGAAATCATTGGGTTTCGATGCCTCGCCCGATCGCACATGGCCGCAACCTGGGTCCCGGGAGGGCCTATCCCCGACGATTTCTGGGTCGTGTGGGAAGGACACCCTATCGCACACATTCACTTGGCGATAGTTCCAAATGCCTTCGCAGAAAGGGGTTAAAAATTGTTTGTATAGCACCGACGCGTACCAGTGTCCGCCTTGTTGACTTGGAGGGCACACCACGACTTCATAGATCTCCTGTCACTATACGGCTCCACCAGACCAGCCCATGTATAATGGGCCGTCGCCTCCAGTGTAACGCCCCGGATTCGATGCGCCAGGTGTCTGCCGGTTATTCGCCGTCGTTGCCATGTCATTTGCTTGCGTGTTGCACTTTGCCATGTCATCATATGCATTTCATATCATGTCATCATGTGCATTTCAGTTTGCATACATGTTCGTCTCATGCATCCGAGCATTTTCCCCGTTGTCCGTTTTGCAATCCGGCACTCCTATGTCTCCGGCGCTCCTTTTACCTCTTTTCGTAAAGGGTGTTGAGCGGTCTCGGAATGGACCGAGGTTTGTCAAGCGGCCTTAGTATAGCATCGGTGAACCGCTGTCAAGTTTCGTGCCATTTGGAGGTCGTTTGGTACTCAACGGTTAACCGGTAATCGCAAAAGCCTCTTTTGTATTGCAGCCAAACACCCCTTCCAAACTGGTCCAAAACCCACCAAACTCCCCTCCATGCTCTCGGTCGTTCGATCACGATCGCGTGGCCGAAAACCGCACCTCATTTGGACTCTCCTAGCTCCCTCTACCTATAAATATGTCTTCCCCCCCCCCCCACCCGAAATCCCGCAGTCCAAACCCTAAAAATCGCCCTCCGTCGCCACCGGACGCGTCCGCTCCCTCGCCGGACACGTCCGCCTCGTCGCCCGGCCAATCAGAGGCCGCCACCTCGGCGCCGCCGCCCGCGCCCAACCAGGAGGCGACACGTCGGCGCCCGCGCCGCCCCGCCGCCCCGCGGCCCGCAAAGGCCCATCCGCATGCCCGCCCATGCTGGAGCGGGCCCGAGCCGCCGCCGGAGCTCGCGAGAGCACGCAGCGCCGAGCCGCGTCGCCCAGCTCCCGATCCTCGCCGCCGTTCGCCTGCTCGCCCGCCGACGACCCCGGCCAGGTCGCGCCGCCCCTGCTCCATCCTTCTCCTGCCCTCCTCGTCGCCCCCTAACCTCCCCCCTCTGCCTAACTCCTCCGCAGGAGCTCGCCGCTGCCGCCGGGTTCTCCTCGCCGGAGCAGCCACTCCGGTCGCCGCCGACCTCCTCCGACGCCAGATCCGGGGTCCCCAAGCCCGGATCCGCTCGTTCCCGCTACCCCGGCCCCCCTCCTGGCCTTCCGTCGCCGGACCTCACCCTGGCCGCCGCCGGCCATGCCATGGCCTCGCCCCGCTCGAGCTCGGGGACGAGCGCCCGCTCGTGGGCCACGGCCCAGCTCCAGCCGGCCCAGCCCATCTCTGCCCCGGCCCGCCTGCCTCGCCCCTCCCCGTCTTGGGCCACGGCCCGCATGGTGAGCGCCCGCCTTTTCCCCCGCCCGTGCGAGATATAGTTATTTTGCGCTCATATGTTTTTTTCCTGAATATTGCTAAGTCCCCGAATTGTTGCATATTTTGTTGCATTTTCGTTGCATCGTATCTCTGTCATCGTAGCTCCGTTTCGTGCGTGTAATATGTCAAAATGTTCGTCTCGAAGAGTAGATCATTTCATCTCATTGTATCATTTTCATTTGAGCTCGTCTTGATGCCCGAAATGCTGTTGGAAGAGTGCTATGTGATGTTAGTTTCTGTTTCTTAACAGAACTTGCACTTTTGTCATGTTTGCCATGATTGATGTGTGCATCCTATGGTTTTGAGTACTACATGTGTTTTGTAATATGCCATGCCATCTTTCCAGGGGTGTATGCCATGTATTTTTGTGATCAATGTGGTGACTAGCACAAGCATGCAAACAAGGTGTCTTGATGTTGCTGATTTCAGCCCAGTTTTGCTGATATTTTGATGCCATGTTTACTTGATGCTACAGTGAGTTCCATGTATATTTTGAGATACTTCAGTAAGGATGTTTTGTTATACATGTCTTGCTCTATCCATCCATGCCCTTGTTTGCAATTTTGGAGTAGTCTAGCTTGAGTCAATCGAGCTCTACTTTTGCTATCAAATGTTTCCTGGCAGATTGTTTACATGTTATTCAATTTTGCGAAGGTTGTAGTTGATCCGTGTATGCTATGAAGTTGTTCTTGCCATGTATAGCTTCTATGCCATGTCGTCTTGATGTATGCATGCTTAGTATATCATGTATTGCTCTATGGTGAGTGATTCAAGCTCACCAACATGCCTACTTGTCGTTGTTTCTGCCATGTCTAAATCTGTTATATAACTTGCCATGTTTACATGGGTGCCATCATATTTTCTGATCCTTTTTGGCTTATGGTCACTAAAGGACTTTTGTTCTATGCTGTGAGTAGATTCATGCCATGCCTTTGTTTGCCATTATAAGTTCCTGTAACATGTTGTTTGATAGCTCTAAACATTGCAACCTGATGTTATTTCTGCTTAAGTCTGAAACTGTTATTAGTTGCAATCTTGCCATGTGTTTTTGGGCATGTTCTAGTGATTTCTGGAGATAGCTCAGTGTTCATGTTTTGTAATGTTTTACCTGTAAATCATGCCCATGCCTTTTGTTTTCATATTGAGGTCCTGTAACGTGTTGTTTTGATGCTTGCAATATGCCTAGTTGCTGTTTTGGACAGCTTGTCCTTTAAACTTGTATTGTGTGTATGTGTTGATCCGTTGCTCCGTTTTGTGTGTGCTCTATATGAAACTTGCTTGATTTTGCATGTAGTTTCATATTATCATGTGGCATCCTTGTTTTGAGGTGTTTGTGTGATGTTTGTATGCATTTTGCATCAATGCCATGTTTAACTTGTTTTGCTCATATCTTCTAGGCCGTAGCTCCGAATCTAATGAACTTTATATGTAACTTGACTAGAATTTCGTGTAGATCATCGTGGTGCATATTAAATTGCGGTTTAACAACTTGAACATAAGGTTTAATCAGATCTGGACCAATTTCGAAATTTGCATATGAGGACTTACCGGAATGGTTCTATGTTGTTTTCGGCCTCATTTAAACTTGCTTTGATGTGTTGCTCTTGTTTGCATCATCTCTTGCCATGAGTAGCTTCATGTAGCTTTGTCATGCATCATGCTTGTTGTGCATCATGTCTTGTTCATGTGTGGTGTGTTTACTATATTGTGTGCTTCTTCTTGTTAGTTCCCGTTTCGTTGCGATCGTGAGGATTCGTTCTCCTACGCTTGGTTCGGCTTCTTCCGTTCGTCTTCTTCATGGACTCGTTCTTCTTCCTTGCGGGATTTCAGGCAAGATGACCGCTACCCTGGATCTCACTACTATCATTGCTATGCTAGTTGCCTCGTTCTTTCGCTATGCTGCGCTACCTATTACCTGTTTATCAAGCCGTCCCAAATTGCCATGTCAGCCTCTAACCTTTTTCACCCTACCTAGCAAACCGTTGTTTGGCTATGTTACCGCTTTGCTCAGCCCCTCTTATAGCGTTGTTAGTTGCAGGTGAAGATGAAGTTTGTTCCTTGTTGGAACATGGAGATGTTGTTCCTTGTTGGTACATGTTTACTTGTTGGGATATCACAATATATCTTATTTAATTAATGCATCTATATACTTGGTAAAGGGTGGAAGGGTCGGCCTTATGCCTGGTGTTTTGTTCCACTCTTGCCGCCCTAGTTTCCGTCATATCGGTATTATGTTCCCGGATTGTGCGTCCCTAACGCGGTCGGGTGATTTATGGGACCCCCTTGACAGTTCGCTTTGAATAAGACTTTTCCAGAAGGCCCAACATTGGTTTTACCATTTGCCTCACCTATTACCTTTTTCCCTTGGGAGTCGCGCTCTCAAGGGTCATCTTCATTTTAGCCCCCGGCCAATGCTTGTCTAAGTGTTGGTCCAAACTAGAGCCCTTTGCAGCGCCACCTCGGGAAACTTGAGGGCTGGTTTTAGTTGTCGGACTGCTCATCCGGTCGTGGCACTCGGGCGAGATACTGCAGCTACTACCGAGGTGTCGGCACGCCGGAGGTCTTGCTGGTCTTGTTTTATTGCTGTCGAAATGTCTTGTAGCCGGATTCCGAGACTGATCGGGTCTTCCGGGAGAAGGAATATCCTTCGTTGATCGCGAGAGCTTATCATGGGCTAAGTTGGGACACCCTGCAGGGTATAAACTTTCGAGCCGTGCCAGCGGTTATGTGGCAGATGGGAATTTGTTAATGTCCGTTGTAGACAACCCGAAGTTGATCTTAATTAAAATACACCAACCGTGTGCGTAACCGTGAGTGTCTCTTTTCGGGGTTGAGCGAGAGGAGAACACGGTTTCGGGTTATGTCGGCGAAGTAGGAGTTCAGGATCACTTCTTGATCATTACTAGTTGACGACCGTTCCTTTGTTTCTCTTCTCGCTCTCATTTGCGTTGGTTAGCCACCATATATGCTTAGCCGCTGCTGCAACCTCACCACTTTACCCCTTCCTTTCCCTTTAAGCTTTGCTAGTCTTGATACCCATGGTAATGGGATTGCTGAGTCCTCGTGGCTCACAGATTACTACACCACCAGTTGCAGGTACAGGTTTGCGATGATCATGACGCGAGAGCGATGTTGCTTGTTTTGGAGTTCTTCTTCAGCTTCTTCTTCGATCAGGGGATAGGTTCCAGGTCGGCAGCCTGGGCTAGCAGGGTGGATATTGTTTGAGTTTCTGTTTATGATTCATCCGTAGTCGGATGTTGATCTTGTATATGATATTGATATATTCTTGTGGCATTTGTGCCTTATGTATGTATCCCTATGTATTATGTAATGTTGATGTAATGATATCCACCTTGCAAAAGCGTTTCAATATGCGGGTCTATCCTTGGTGGGACCGTCGAGTTCCTTTGGATAGGGTCGCATATTAGGCGTGACAAGTTGGTATCGAGCCTCGACCGACCTAAGAGCCCCCTTGATTGATCGTGTAGTTTGGCCGTTGTTGAGTCTAGAAGAAAACTATTTTCGGAGTCTAGATATATCGGAGAGTAGGAATTCTTTTTACTCCTCTGCCCCTTCGTCGCTCTGGTGAGGAATCTTGACGTAGGTGTTTTGAATTACTCCTCTTCTCCTTCAAATTTTTTTTTAGGATCACGCAGTTGGTTTTCCGATCGTTGGTTCTCATCTCTTTTCATCCGGCGCATTTCTCTTCGAGTGATTCGACCCTCTCCGTTTTTGCAAGTTCTATCCTCAGTTGTTTTCTTTTCCCACCCGCCCACCCTTCTTCTTCTCGGAGCCGGAATCCGTAATCGAGTATCCATCCTAATTGTGGGAAGTCGTTGCTTTCTTTCCTCAATGATTTCAACCGGTGTTTTCTCTTCAAGATATTCGTCGGTTCCCCCTTACAAGTTGTCTTTGTTTTCCCGCCCTCCCACCCTATTATTCCCGGAGTTCGAGTTTCTTCCGACCATCAATTCCATTCGTGTGGAGCCTCTACAGTCTTTCGTAAATTGTCTCAACCGGTGAATTCTCGTCTCGTTCGTCATTCTTCATCCTTTTTCTTTTTCCGGTGGATCCAATTCAAGTTTTTCGTTGCCGATCGTATTCTTTCCCTCAGCTCAAATATTTCCCTTTGCTCGTTCGCCTCTCGCCAGTTTATCCTTCCGGAGTGCTGAAGACATCTCAGCAGATTCGTCTGTGTTCTAATTAATTCGAGGTTGTCACCTCATTTAAATATTTCAATTGTTCCGGTGCATCATCTATCTGTTCAACAATCCTTTCCAACGGTGCTTTCTTTTAGTGGGCCCTAACCCACAGGTCTTTTCCCAGGATCTTACCTGACTCTTCTAATTCCCCCGGAGGTATTCTCAATTCTTTTCGGAGTTAGACGTAAGTATGAATTTCATCAGTCAGATGTTTTTCCAAGATCGATTTCAAATTCTTTCATTGTTGGCTCAACCTCTTCGCTTTTCATTCTTCCGGAGTACCTCAGTTATTTTGATGGTGTTTCTCGTCGTCATTTGAAGACCGAACTAGAGTTTCTCTTAAATCTTGTCCGTTTCCCCGGAGATTCGCGGTGCTAGCTCGATGTTATCCTATCTAATTGTTTTCAGTCGTGCAATTCTTTTCATCCATCCGGAGCATTTCAGGAGTTGCTTTCTCTCTCGATCATCCGGAGGCCACCTTTTCGGAAGATTTCTTCGTTCCAAGTTTTCAAAGTCGTTCTCCAATTATTCTATATCCGTGCCCCTTCGTTCGTCTCAATATTCTTTCGGTGCTTCGTTCAAGTATTCTTCTATCAGTTCGTGATCTCTTTGTTCTCTTGCATTTTAATTCCCTCAAGTATCTTCGTGGTTTCTAATTCTTCCCGGTGATTATTTCTTTTTCATCAGTCATTTCGAATTCTTACGGTGGTTTCTTCAGAGTCTTTTTTCTTTGATTATAATTTTAATCCATTCGTTCTTTCGAATCCTACCGGTGGTTCATGAAGACTTTCTCAAGTTTTGTGTGATGTTTCCCCTTAATACTTTTTTAACGAGAATAAGTATTATGCCAAATCCATCGTTTGTCATCAATTTAATTTGATGAAGGATAAGCATACAATAAATCTTATTCTTATTTCATCTGAGCGAGTAATCCCCTTCTTCGGAGTTTGTTCTTAATGAATAAATTCTAGTTCTAAGTGTTTTCATCTTTTCTTTTCCGGAGTTCAATTTCCTCGACCATCTCATCAGAACCTTGATCTAAATCATCGCAAGGCTCATCTTATTCTTTCATCCTTCATTTTATCTCGTCATCCTTTTGTTGCCGGAGTTCTTCACGGCGGATCGTCATGATTTAATTCATTCTCCAAAGAGTTCATCAAGATTCTTGCTCAAGGAATTCAAGTATCTGTCTTCTCGCGTCTCGAAGTGTAATTAATTCTCCGTATTCTTTTGAAGTGGAGTTTTGCATTTCTTCGTTCTTCTCAGCTATTTAATCTTTTCTGATTGTGGTTGGTTATCACCTCATAATTTTGAGAGGTTATCCATAAGTCCACGACAAGCTTATTCTCTCATTGTTGATTTTCTCAACAACTCCAGTCAATCCTTCCTTCTAAGTTCTTTTCATTCAAATTCTTTCAATTCTTCCGGAGGCATTGCGTTGTTTATCTCGTCAAGTATCATTCCATCCTCTCAAGTTCGAGTTCTATTCCTCCATGTTTTAACCGGAGTGCTGCCTAAATCCTTTCAGTCTTATCCGTTTCTTTTCTCATTCTAACCACTCCGGTTAGAACAAGTGCTTTCATAGTCTATCTGGTTCCGTGAGCTTTCGATTCTCGGCATTCTCGTCGCTCATCTCTTCTTCTCGAGTGCTCTCGATTCTTTGATTCTTCTCTTGAGTTTTTGTTCACCTCATCCTTTTTCCCTTCCGTCTCGGTCCTAAGATCTCGGGACGAGATCTCTTGTTAGTGGAGGAGTGTTGTAACGCCCCGGATTCGATGCGCCAGGTGTCTGCAAGTTATTCGCCGTCGTTGCCATGTCATTTGCTTGCGTGTTGCACTTTGCCATGTCATCATATGCATTTCATATCATGTCATCATGTGCATTTCAGTTTGCATACATGTTCGTCTCATGCATCCGAGCATTTTCCCCGTTGTCCGTTTTGCAATCCGGCACTCCTATGTCTCCCCGGCGCTCCCTTTTACCTCTTTTCGTGTGCGGGTGTTGAACGGTCTCGGAATGGACCGAGGTTTGTCAAGCGGCCTTGGTATAGCACCGGTAGACCGCCTGTCAAGTTTCGTGCCATTTGGAGGTCGTTTGGTACTCCAACGGTTAACCGGGTAACCGCAAAAGCATCTTTTGTATTGCAGCCCAACACCCCTTCCAAACTGGTCCAAAACCCACCAAACTCCCCTCCATGCTCTCGGTCGTTCGATCACGATCGCGTGGCCGAAAACCGCACCTCATTTGGACTATCCTAGCTCCCTCTACCTATAAATATGTCTTCCCCCCCCCCCCCACCCCGAAATCCCGCAGTCCAAACCCTAAAAATCGCCCTCCGTCGCCACCGGACGCGTCCGCTCCCTCGCCGGACACGTCCGCCTCATCGCCCGCCAATCAGAGGCCGCCACCTCGGCGCCGCCGCCCGCGCCCAACCAAGAGGCGACACGTCGGCGCCGCGCCGCCCCCGCCGCAGCCCGCAAAGGCCCATCCGCTGACCGCCCCGGCTGGAGCGGCGAGCCCGAGCCGCCGCCGGGCTCGCGAGAGCACGCAGCAGCCGAGCGCGTCGCCCAGCTCCCGATCCTCGCCGCCGTTCGCCTGCTTCGCCCGCCGAGCGACCCGGCCAGGTCGCGCCGCCCTGCTCCATCCTTCTCCCGCCTCCCTCGCCGCCCCTAACCTCCCCCTCGCTTAACTCCTCCGCAGAGCTTCGCCCTTGCCGCGGGTTCTCCTTGCGGGCAGCCACTCCGGTCGCCGCCGACCTCCTCCGGCGCCAGATCCGGGGTCCCCAAGCCCGGATCCGCCCGTTCCTCGCTACCCGGCCCCCTCCTGGCCTTCCGTCGCGGACCTCGCCACAGCGCGCCGCCCGCCACGCCATAGCCTCGCCCGCTTCGAGCTTCGGGGCGGCGCCCAGTGCCACGGCCCAGCTCCACCGCCCAGCCCATCTCTGCCGCCCGCCTGCCTCGCCCCTCCCGTCTTGGGCCACGGCCGCATGGTGGCGCCCGCCTTTTCCCCCGCCCGTGCGAGATATAGTTATTTTGCGCTCATATGTTTTTTTCCTGAATATTGCTAAGTCCCCGAATTGTTGCATATTTTGTTGCATTTTCGTTGCATCGTATCTCTGTCATCGTAGCTCCGTTTTGTGCGTGTAGTATGTCAAAATGTTCGTCTCGAAGAGTAGATCATTTCATCTCATTGCATCATTTTCAGTTGAGCTTGTCTTGATGCCCGAAATGCTGTTGGAAGAGTGCTATGTGATGTTAGTTTCTATTTCTTAACAGAACTTGCACTTTTGTCATTTTTGCCATGATTGATGTGTGCATCCTATGGTTTTGAGTACTACATGTGTTTTGTAATATGCCATGCCATCTTTCCAGGGGTGTATGCCATGTATTTTTGTGATCAATGTGGTGACTAGCACAAGCATGCAAACTAGGTATCTTGATGTTGCTGATTTCAGCCCAGTTTTGCTGATATTTTGATGCCATGTTTACTTGATGCTACAGTGAGTTCCATGTATATTTTGAGATACTTCAGTAAGGATGTTTTGTTATACATGTCTTGCTCTATCCATCCATGCCCTTGTTTGCAATTTTGGAGTAGTCTAGCTTGAGTCAATCGAGCTCTACTTTTGCTATCAAATGTTTCCTGGCAGATTGTTTACATGTTATTCAATTTTGCGAAGGTTGTAGTTGATCCGTGTATGCTATGAAGTTGTTCTTGCCATGTATAGCTTCTATGCCATGTCTTCTTGATGTATGCATGCTTAGTATATCATGTATTGCTCTGTGGTGAGTGATTCAAGCTCACCAACATGCCTACTTGTCGTTGTTTCTGCCATGTCTAAATCTGTTATATAACTTGCCATGTTTACATGGGTGCCATCATATTTTCTGATCCTTTTTGGCTTATGGTCACTAAAGGACTTTTGTTTTATGCTTTGAGTAGATTCATGCCATGCCTTTTTTTGCCATGATAAGTTCTTGTAACATGTTGTTTGATAGCTCTAAACATTGCAACCTGATGTTATTTCTGCTTAAGTCTGAAACTGTTATTAGTTGCAATCTTGCCATGTGTTTTTGGGCATGTTCTAGTGATTTCTGGAGATAGCTCAGTGTTCATGTTTTGTAATGTTTTACCTGTACATCATGCCCATGCCTTTTGTTTTCATATTGAGGTCCTGTAACGTCTTGTTTTGATGCTTGCAATATGCCTAGTTGCTGTTTTGGACAGCTTTTCCTTTAAACTTGTATTGTGTGTATGTGTTGATCCGTTGCTCCGTTTTGTGTGTGCTCTATATGAAACTTGCTTGATTTTGCATGTAGTTTCATATTATCATGTGGCATCCTTGTTTTGAGGTGTTTGTGTGATGTTTGTATGCATTTTGCATCAATGCCATGTTTAACTTGTTTTGCTCATATCTTCTAGGCCGTAGCTCCGAATCTAATGAACTTTATATGTAACTTGACTAGAATTTCGTGTAGATCATCGTGGTGCATATTAAATTGCGGTTTGACAACTTGAACATAAGTTTTAATCAGATCTGGACCAACTTCGAAATTTGCATATGAGGACTTACCGGAATGGTTCTATGTTGTTTCCGGCCTCATTTAAACTTGCTTTGATGTGTTGCTCTTGTTTGCATCATCTCTTGCCATGAGTAGCTTCATGTAGCTTTGTCCTGCATCATGCTTGTTGTGCATCATGTCTTGTTCATGTGTGGTGTGTTTACTATATTGTGTGCTTCTTCTTGTTAGTTCCCGTTTCGTTGCGATCGTGAGGATTCGTTCGCCTACGCTTGGTTCGGCTTCTTCCGTTCGTCTTCTTCATGGACTCGTTCTTCTTCCTTGCGGGATTTCAGGCAAGATGACCGCTACCCTGGATCTCACTACTATCATTGCTATGCTAGTTGCCTCGTTCTTTCGCTATGCTGCGCTACCTATTACCTGTTTATCAAGCCGTCCCAAATTGCCATGTCAGCCTCTAACCTTTTTCACCCTACCTAGCAAACCGTTGTTTGGCTATGTTACCGCTTTGCTCAGCCCCTCTTATAGCGTTGTTAGTTGCAGGTGAAGATGAAGTTTGTTCCTTGTTGGAACATGGAGATGTTGTTCCTTGTTGGTACATGTTTACTTGTTGGGATATCACAATATATCTTATTTAATTAATGCATCTATATACTTGGTAAAGGGTGGAAGGGTCGGCCTTATGCCTGGTGTTTTGTTCCACTCTTGCCGCCCTAGTTTCCGTCATATCGGTATTATGTTCCCGGATTGTGCGTCCCTAACGCAGTCGGGTGATTTATGGGACCCCCTTGACAGTTCGCTTTGAATAAGACTTTTCCAGCAAGGCCCAACATTGGTTTTACCATTTGCCTCACCTATTACCTTTTTCCCTTGGGAGTCGCGCTCTCAAGGGTCATCTTCATTTTAGCCCCCCCCGGGCCAATGCTTGTCTAAGTGTTGGTCCAAACTAGAACCCTTTGCAGCGCCACCTCGGGAAACTTGAGGGCTGGTTTTAGTTGTCTGATCGCTCATCCGGTCGTGGCACAGGGACGAGATCTGTGCGGCTACTACTGGGGTGTCGGCACGCCGGAGGTCTTGCTGGTCTTGTTTTATTGCTGTCGAAATGTCTTGTAGCCGGATTCCGAGACTGATCGGGTCTTCCGGGAGAAGAATATCCTTCGTTGATCGCGAGAGCTTATCATGGGCTAAGTTGGGACACCCTGCAGGGTATAAACTTTCGAGGGCCATGCCCGCGTTATGTGGCAGATGGGAATTTGTTAATGTCCGGTTGTAGAAAACCGAAGTTGATCTTAATTAAAATACACCAACCGTAGCGTAACGTGAGTGTCTCTTTTGGGGTTGATAGAGAGGAGAACACGGTTTCTGGGTTATGTCTGACGTAAGTAGGAGTTCAGGATCACTTCTTGATCATTACTAGTTGACGACCGTTCCTTTGTTTCTCTTCTCGCTCTCATTTGCGTTGGTTAGCCACCATATATGCTTAGCCGCTGCTGCAACCTCACCACTTTACCCCTTCCTTTCCCTTTAAGCTTTGCTAGTCTTGATACCCATGGTAATGGGATTGCTGAGTCCTCGTGGCTCACAGATTACTACACCACCAGTTGCAGGTACAGGTTTGCGATGATCATGACGCGAGAGCGATGTTGCTTGTTTTAGAGTTCTTCTTCTGCTTCTTCTTCGATCAGGGGATAGGTTCCAGGTCGGCAGCCTGGGCTAGCAGGGTGGATATTGTTTGAGTTTCTGTTTATGATTCATCCGTAGTCGGATGTTGATCTTGTATATGATGTTGATGTATTCTTGTGGCATTTGTGCCTTATGTATGTATCCCTATGTATTATGTAATGTTGATGTAATGATATCCACCTTGCAAAAGTGTTTCAATATGCGGGTCTATCCTTGGTGGGACCGTCGAGTTCCTTTTGGATAGGGTCGCATATTGGGCGTGACATCCAGGACCTTTAGTCCATGACTCCCTCACCTGTGATGTCGTAGAAGTGTTCCATGATAGTACCAAAATTATCATCACGAAAGTGTCCACTTCCATGATGATAAATTGATCGTCATGGAAGTGTTTTTTTCAAGGGTAACCGACACATGGCATCCACCGTAATGGGTCACCGTTAAGCTATCGGGGATCGGTTTGGTCCGATACCCCGTTAGCAGCCCAGACCAATGGGAATTTTCCATTTTAAAATTCTCATTCGCCGGAGGATCCACGTGTCGGCTGAGCGTTGGGATAGATGTCATCCACTCATTGTACGGAAGGTGCCTACTATATGTCAACACGTGGGACGACCCAATAGTGGCCCATTTAGGTGAGAGAGGTCAGCCCCGTAAAAATTAGCAGGCCGGCCCATATATGGCCTACCTGTGTCTGGTCCATTTAGGCCCACGGCCCATACGAGATATCCCAACTTGTCCCATCAACGGCCCGTTAACTATTTGACACCATGGACGCCCATCGTCAGTTCGAGCCTGTTAACAGCCTGCTACATATTTGGGCTCAATATCGGCCCAACGTAGTTTCGGCCTGTTAACAACCCATATAAGGGATGGGCCAATTTTCAGGATGTATGTCTTCTAGCCTTTTAGCGGCCCATTTAAGTGTTGGGGTCAATTTCTAGCCCGGTGTGTCTTTCAGCCTGTTAACAACCCATAAATAAGTTGGGCCATTTGCAGTCCGATGTGAGTTTTGGCCTCTTAACGGCCTATGCTCTTCATGGTCCAATACCAGCCTGTTTTTCTTTCGGCCTGCAAAAGGCCCACAACACAGTTGGGCCATATACAGTCCGACCTAACTTTCGGCCTCTTAGCGGCCCATGCTCTTCATGGTCCAATACCAGCCCGCTGTCTCTTTCGGCCTCTTAGCGGCCCATGCTCTTCATGGTCCAATACCAGCCCGCTGTCTCTTTCGGCCTACTAAAGGCCCACAATACAGTTGGGCCATATACAGCACGACCTTAGTATCGAGTTGTTAACAACCCATGAAATTGAATGGGCCCACTTATTGCCAACTTTTATTTCAGCCTATTAACGGCCGAGAGGTAACTCTGCCAAGCATTAACTGTTGGCTCGTATCAATTATAGTGGCCCAATAGAGCTTTCGGCATGGTTACTTCTCGTCTACTTATTGGGCCCGCTAAAGATAACATGTCTGTAGGCCCAATTAGACAAATTTGATTCCGGCCCAGCTATAATTTCAGCCCATTATGATTAGCATTTATGGACGGGAACAAAACTGATCAATCAAAGGCCCAAGAGAATTTTGGCCCCTGCGAGTCCATTATGGGGCCCCATTAAGGGCAGTGGGCCACTATCCTTGATAAATGGCCCACCATGCTTAGTGCTAGCTATTAATTTCACTTCTATTTTGGCTTACTAGTGAACAATTAACTGGAATGCGAGGCGCTCTAAGCAAATGTACGGCATACAAGAAACAATGTAGCACATTCAGCGTATATTAAAGGAAATTACGTCCTCTTGGCAATCAAAGATTGATACAAGTTAAAATGAATGAACAGAACTTAACAATCTACAACCGCACAACTTGCAACCTCAGTGCAGATGACGCCCATAAGCATGTGAGCAAGTTGTTCCTTCTTTGTTACATTGTCTCTGAAAAACATTGATCAGTTATTGTTTCGCAAGAATATGCACGTCTGATTCCTCCATGATTTCTATCATTGCTTTAGCCAGTAATTGGTTCACAAACGTACATTTTTCCGTTGCCTTCGAGAAAGAGGAAACTGAACAGATTCAGATGCGAGTTTGGCAGGCTTGTATTATTGATAGTGGAGAGTGTCTCGACCACTCCATCATAACATAAATTAGGACTGGAACTAAATAGATTAATCTAGAGTTATTGCCATATTACCTGCCCTAGATTTATTAGAAATAAACAACCGGGTTGCCTTGCTATTTTCAGAGTTTGTCCTCTTATCTTCAGCAGCCTGCGCCAAATTAACACACTAGCATTGGTATCATTGGCTAGGTTAGATAATAGGAAAGCAACATTGACACAATGAACATTTGGGCAACCAGACACACCATCCTACACTAAATTAACACCATATGGCATAGATATCATCAACCATGTAAGGTAATATGAAAGCAACATTGACACAATGAATGATTGGGCAATTAGACCACATCACTACAATTTAGTAATGTGCATGATATGAGATAGTACACTCATCCAACTCAGTATGCAAAACTACCAGGCAATTTTCCTTACAAAAATCAACATTGTCGCCTTTAATTATACATTTTGCTACAAGTAAATTCTGATCAGATAAAGGTTGGATTCACGCCGATTAACAAAATGTTTGTTGATGTAAAAATATAGTGATATACATCAGGTACTCACATCAGCATTGGAGCATAGAGAATTCCCGTAAGATACTTTCCTCAAACACGATCCCAGTTTAGAAACTCTTCTATCCTTTAAGCTTATTTTCTAAAAGAGAGATGGGTAAGAAACATGTAGAAAATATGATATGAATTCTATACAATTTCATGATGCGAGGATACGAACACGCTTCTTAGAAAGGAGTTGACATATTTTTGCTAGACTGGAGTGGACTAGTTCTCGGGCCACTGGAATCTGCTTATTATTAAGAGGAGTTGGGTTTCTCTATGCTGGAGCAGTATCTATCAACACTGGAGTTGGTTTAATATCTCATGGATTTTGGATCTTTTGCAAAGACCTTATTTGTAGCCCTTCAAATTCTAACATAGTTGTCTCCCCTTGCATGCCTTATATAGAAGAAGGGTGCTTCAATTATATAACATGCTATGACAGAGAAATGGAATAGGTACTGAAGAATAGAAAGGCATGACATATTTACATGTATTCCCTCCATCCGGAAATAAAAGGATGTGTTTATGCGTATTTCTATTCTAGATACATCCATTTTTATCCATTTCTGCGACATGTAATCCAGACGGTGGGAGTAATTTCTGCGACATGTAATCTGGACAGAGGGAGTATGATGTAAGAGCTAGGGATATGACATGACAACAGAGTAAAAAACACTAGTTGAATATAAAACTATATGATAGCAGAATAGGTACAGAAAACACGAAGGCAACATATGCGTGTATGATTGGGAAACTAAGATGACATTGCAACAGACCAGTAGAACAATACTTCAATGTAAAAATACAAGGTATTGTAGACGGATGGAGTACATATTGATGAATAACAATGCATAAGATATTCAGAAGCATGATGTCCAAACTTAGGAGATGGTATTGCGACAGAGCAGAATGATAGTACTTGAATTTGGAAACATATTATCATGAATGGAATAGCTACTGAAAACAGGAAGGCATAACATATTTACATGCATGATCAGCAGGCTAAGCACATGGCATTGCAACAGAGTAGATGCACTCCAGGACATTATATGCATGATGTACCCATATCACAGGCCAAGTTAGAGCAAGTACCTTGTGGGGTGAATAGGATTAATCATCTTTCTGCAACTCTTCTAAAGAACTACCTTTAACTGTTCCATCATATTGGGTATCATTGACGTTCAACTTTGTTGGCCGTTACATTGCTTCGTGAGGTTCTTGTGGATATATCAGTGTGTGCAATTATATCTGACATGCATGGAAGACAACTAGTAGTTAGATTATGTAATGAGTGCCTGTAGGGGACCACATAAATAGTAGGACTGGACTTAGCAATAGGTCTCAAAAAATAAAGGGAGAACACAGATGAAAGCTATAGAATATGTATTGTTTGTACTCGAGATTAACTAGATGAGACACAAAATTGTTAAAGAACAAAAACATAGGTAATACTAGAAGTGGTATAATCACCAGCCTGTGGGATAGCATTGGTTGATGGATGATAACTATGGAACAACGTTAACTCCTGAACAAGTTTCTTATCTGAACTATGGAACAATGTTAACTCCTGAATAAGACTCTTAAGAGATCATCATGAATATACAGTGACATGTGATAATCTATTTTCCAAGCTTAGATGAATAACGATGCCATAAATGTTGCACACAAGTAAGATGAGGGTAAAACCTATCTGGCCGCCATCAATAGGAGTGAGCATCATCTGCTGACTTGTCGATGGTCCTGCGTTTGTTGTGGCTGTCCATGTCAGGCATGCACATTTGAGGCAAGGAACTGTAGAGTGGGGACTATAGCTCCCTTCTAGTGTATGCCTCCCTTGTTGGAGCAGCTGTGGTGAGAAGGACGATAGTGTGGCTGAAGATGCAGAAAACACATAATGTTCAGAATGAGACATTCTCTGATATGAACAAATACCCTAATCAACACTAAGGTATGAGAGTGGTCACACGTATGTTGACTGAAAACTAAATTGGGGTCACACGATTTTTTTGGTACAGTCTGATCTACGCTGGATGGCTGGATGGCTGGATGGCCGTCTTGTGCCTCCCAGCTAACACTATTCAGAATCTTCCTCGAAGAGCCAGCGACCACGGGCAGAGCAGCCTTGCTCCACTGTCCCTGGCCACAAGAGCTCCGTCTAAAACCCCACCCTGCCCCACCGCACTGCCGTGGTTGCGCCGCCCCCAGCTAAACCATGAAGACTTGCCGTCATGCAGATCCGGCGAGGGCAGTACCTTCCACCCATGCAACTCTAATATAGCCTCCTAAGCACTGCTTCCGCGGTGATCATGCACCCCCACACCGCTACAATAGACATCGAGGCACTGCTGCCCCAGCCAACCGGTAGCCTAGGAGCTCGCCACCTTGAGGGGTGCTGCTTCCCATTGGGAATTGACTGGCCCATAATAAAACTTCAGGTGACTGATGCCTAAATAAACTGATTTAAGATGAGTGTACAACCTATCTTGCGGCCCGATGAAGTAGGCTGCTTCAGCTGCCGAGTCGGTGAGACTGGCATTGGGCTTGGATCTGTGTCTTCTGGGTCGGGGATAGTAGGGTATGTTTGCTTCTACCAAATAGTGGGCGCCAGCGATTTCGGGCGAGGAGGGGGTGTTTTGAAATAGTGGGCATGAGAAATTTTGGCTGAGGAGAGGGTGTTTTGCCGCCCATGGTTTATGAATTATTTGGCACCTGTCATTTAGGCCGAGGAGAGGGCACACTTGGATGAAGTTACAAACCTACCCTTAATGTACAAAGGGCCAATTGATGCATGTCCCACATAGGCCGGTAATTTTGCGTCTCCCATTTATTTGCTCGGCCGAGTTCCACTGAGAAGATGGTATTTAGTGGTTCATTCAAATTTTGGGAGAACGAGCATCCACGTCTACCTTACCAAGTCGATTCGAATCAAATTTTGAAATATTAGCTTGCCACTTCTTTTTTAGATGGTGAGATGATGCTCAGGACTAATGTGTTTTTACATGCTCGTTTCTACCGATTTACTATTTGGGAAATAGTTGACCCACTCAAAAACCGGAATCAAACCCAAAATGAAATATCTCGATTCAATGAAATAGCTCGTTCACCCGGTCAAAATTGTGGACTAAATCCAAAATTGAACACCTCAATTGACTAGCATGTTGTATTATAGTACTCCATGAACATGCTGAAAGTCAAATAAATGAACTTGTTTGATACGCATATCTCCGTTCATGTGTGGATTGCAAACACCATGTTCTCTAATTCAAAGATTTGAATGCAAATTTATACCGAAACATGGTTTGTATCAGTCTTCGATGCATAAAGGTGAACTCCCCCTCTCCTGGACACCTGTTGTCTCTCTAGTCGCCAATTTTCGTTTCTATCGCACGCATAGAAACACAAACCTTCTTAGTCCCTCTCTCTCTCTCTCTCTCTCTCTCTCTCTCTCTCTTTTGTCGGTCTTTTTAGTTCGCATGCACTCTCCATGTATTGGTCTCTCTCGCACATAATGTATGATTCTCTAGTCCAAGCTAAATATCTAGGGTGCACTCATCAGCGCACACAAATTACCTAGCTCATTGTCCGTAACTCCCTCATGCACCACTTCGCCGTCCAAGGGCTCTTCCCTCTCTCTCTCGAACTCTCCATCTCCCTAGGTCACACATACACATGCATATATCACTCGCACAAGATAGACCCATCTAAAACTCTTTCTCTCTCCCTCATTCTCTCTCCATCTCGCACGCATACACACACACACACAATTTCATGCTTAGCTAAGTACGACTGTCTCTCACTCCATTGTAGGCACATGCAGCCCCCTAGGTATATGACTATTTCTGAGTCTCCATCACAGACATACGCATTGCCTCTTTCCCTCACATGGTCTATCTCCATTTCTCTTGGGGCATCTTTGTATCACACACCGACCTCGCCCTTCGATCCCCCTCCCATATAGTACCCTCACGATCTCGAGGGGATCTCTCTATCACATACACACCCTCTCTCCCTCCCCATGCGTTCATCTTCTCCATATGCCCCTCTCGACCTCTGTCCCTTGTTGGCCAGACCTCTATTGGACAGGTGTTATAGGCGGGTCTCTCTCCGTTGCAAACAGCAAAGCACTAGCTATTTACTTGTATCTCCTCACCTTGCTTTCCATCTCTGAGATGCATGCATGATATGTTTTCTTAAGACACGCACACACACACACACCCTCTATATTTTATTGTTTGTTGTCCCTTTCTCTTTCACACACTCTCTCTCTCTCTCTCTCTCTCTCTCTCTCTCTCTTTGCACACTCATTCTTTCTCGAGAAAAACATTTACATCTGGAACGACAAACATATATCATTAGATTTGTCATAAGATGTAGTTTCATATGATGTAGCTCTGGTATTGTAGATATAAATAATTTTCTATGTAAACCTGGTCAAATTTCCAAAGTTTGACCTCTAAAAAATTTATATGCACTGCATTATCAAATGGATGGAGTATCTCTTTCCCTCTGTCAACTCTCTGACGCACCACTCAGCCATATCGGGCCTCCTCTGTCTCTCTCAAACTTTATATATCCCTAGGTCACACACACATAACTCGCTCATACTACATAGATCCATCTAACACTCTCCTCCCTTGTTCTGTCTCTATGTGGCACGTACCCCCCTAAGTACCATAATCTCTCACTCCATCATAGGCACATGCACGCCCCCTAAGTATGAATATCTCTCACTGTCCATCACGAACACACTTATTGTCTTCTTCCATCCCTACGTCTATCTTGATCTCTCTTGGGGTGTCTTCTATCGCGCACACACATTTTCACTCGATCTCCCACCCGTGCAGTCCCATCACGATCTCCAAAGGATATCTCTATCACAAACACACACTCCCTCGTCCCCATGCCTGCGTTTTCTCAATACGTCTCCCTCGAGCTCTCTCCCTTGTTTTCCAGACCTCTCTTGGACACGTGATAGGGGTCTTTCTCTCTCGGTTGCAAACAAACACACACTATCTCCTCACCTCGCATCCACTCTCGAAGATGCATGTGCGATATGTTTGGATACGACACACACACACACACACACACACACACAATTTTCTCTATTTTATCATGTGTTGCCCGTGTCTCTTTCACACACAAAACCACACACACAGTTTTTGCACACCCACTCTTTCTATTTCACGCACTCCCTCTCTCTCTCTAGTTAGGCACCACTACTGCAGGATGTTGCTAAAGTGACACTACGGTCAGAGACCCTTTCACGAAACTATGTGCGATGCATTAATCATAAATGGGGATGTAAAAAATTGTCAAAAAGGTGCAAAACGTTTGCAATGGTGGAGCCATCAAACACGGTTCAGATTTTAGTTGCATTTGCGATGCAGGGCACACAACTAATCCATTCGAACTGTTTGCGACGAGGCAAAACAACAGAAACGGGCAGCCATATAATTGTGTGTGCGACATATGGCATACAGTTCGCTCTGATGAACTGTTTGCTATTAGGGAGTGCAATAGAAACAGTTAGCCAGATCAAGGTGTGTGTGATATACGGCATACGGTTCACTTAGACGAACTATTTTCGACTAGGGAACACAACATAAACGGTTCAACTTAACAAGATGTGTGTGATACATGGCAAACAGACGACTTGGATGAACGGAGCGCGCCGCGGCCGCCTCAATGGCGAGCAAAACGCTCGGACGGACGCAAGCAGAGCACTCCGTGGCCGCCTCAACAGCGAGCAACCACGTGGTCAACCTTCTGCCATCAATAAATTTTGACCTTGTTTCTCGTCACATTGCAGATTGCAATGCAATAAGTAATTGCAAATCTATTCACACCTAGCACCGGGCTATAAAAACTACCCACTCGAAAATTTCTTCACAGTTCCTCTCCTCATCACCCACAAAACTGGTCTTTCCTGTCAAGTCGTTCTGCCATGGCGGTAGGAGGAGTTTAGGGTGGACATATAACCAGGCAACAAAGACCAAGGCCGCGGAAGCACTAGAGAGGTCTCGCTGCGAAGCCGCAGCCGCAGCAAAGATGTCCTGGCGCGCTGCGGAGCCCTCGAACGAGCTCTCACGGGCACACGAGGGCTCTCACAAGCGCACTCGCGGCGTCGGCCATCGCGACAAGCTGGCGTTCCTATAGTCCTTGGCTGGCGACGATGACATTCATGCTGGCGTCACTAAGCAGCAGGAGCTGGTCGATGGCTTGATGAAGATGCTCAAGATCAGCAATGCCTCGGTGGACAAGGCAACCGGCCTCATCAGGCAACTTATGGGTGACAATGCGAAGCTCCTCAAGGCGCTCGCCGAGAAGGAGGAGGAGGCTGTCGGTGTCAAAACCGGCGGATCTCGGGTAGGGGGTCTCGATCTGTGCGTTAGGGCTGATGGTAACAGGAAACAAGGGACACAGATGTTTACCCAGGTTCGGTCCCTCTCGATGGAGGTAAAACCCTACTTCCTGCTTGATTAATATTGGTGATACGGGTAGTACAAGAGTAGATCAACCACGAGATCGTAGAGGCTAAACCCTAAGAGCTAGCCTATGATGGTATGATTGTAATTGTGATCGGCCTTCTAAGGACCAACCTCTCCGATTTATATAGACACCGGAGAGGGCTAGGGTTTACATGTAGTCGGTTACAAGGAAGGAAATATAATATCCGGATCTCCAAGCTTGCCTTCCACGCCAAGGAAAGTCCCATCCGGACACGGGCCGAAGTCTTGAGTCTTGTATCTCCACGCTTCAATAGTCCGGACGTTGTACACAATCCGCTGTCCGATACCCCTAATCCAGGACTCCTCAAGAGACCCCGAACCAGGCTTCAATGACGATGAGTCCGTGCGCAGATTGTCTTCGCATTGCAAGGCGGGTTCCTTCTCCGAATACTCCAAGGTAATTATCGAACACTCAAACCGTGTCCGGATCCACAAGATGATCTTCGCATGCCACCGTAGAGAGAATGATGTTTCACAAATGCAATCTGCTGACAACTTTTTTAGGCAACGCGACGTGTCACTACGGTCAGGTCATTATTCGGACCGTCTTTCCACAACCAGCCACAACGCATATTGCGAGGCGGTTTCCTTGACACGTCTTGTCAAAGCAGAGATCATGCCCCCTCATTACGGGATTCTCATCAATACGGGTACGGGTAATCCCACTACATTATTAATTGTGGCACTTGGGAAGCAAGCGATTTCTAACGGGCAAGTGGGGAGGCGTACCACTTTCGTCGCCTCTATAAAGGGATAGGATTTCCTCATTTTTACCCACGCCTTCTTCCCTCTCTGCCCATTCTTGCCCCCTCGAGCTCCAGCACCCAAGTTCAAGTCTCCTTCGCAGAGCTAGACATGTCTGGAGCAGGAGGCAAGTGGGTGGCTTCCACTGTCGAGGAGAAGCACATCACAAATCTTCGAGCGGCCGGATACATGGCCGCAGACATAGCGCACCGGCTACCGGACACTGGGCAGGTCATTCCGACCCCCGAAACCCACGAGAGAGTCCTGTTCGTCGCCCACTTCATCCGTCGACTAGGATTTCCACACCATCCCTTCATCCGCGGGCTCATGTTCTATTACGAGCTAGATTTCCATGATCTAGCCCTGAATTTCGTCCTCAACATCTCGGCGTTCATCGATGTGTGTGATGCCTTCCTCCGCATCTGGCCTCACTTCGGCCTGTGGCTACAAATCTTCTGTGTGAAGCCGAAGATCGTACGTGGCCAGCAAGCGGAATGCGGAGGGGCCATGGTGGGCAAGATGCCTAATGTCACCTGGCCGGACGGCTCCTTTGCGGAGACCGTAAAAGGGTGGCAATCGGGGTGGTTCTACATCACCGAGCCGCGCGGCGCCAACTGGGCGGCGGCCCCCGAGTTCAGATCCGGAGCCCCCATGCGGCTCACCTCCTGGGAAAGGAAGGGCCTGGCTTGGGGCGAACCTACAGAGCTGACCGGACTCCAAACCTGCATCAAGAGCATGAAGAACAAGAACATCAAGCTCGTCAACTTGATCAGGTCATGCTCGTTCGCCGGATCCTGCCGTGCCAAAGGCGGGCATTCAATCTTTCGGAGTTCGTCCCGGCCGAACACCAGACGCTCCAGAGGCTCTATGGCATGAAGCACAAGGATGCGTGGAAGGAGCTGTTTAAGGCCTCCGAAGTGCCTCCTCCCACATCCGAGGACCGCGGGCTTCACGCCGCGCGGGCTCATAGTCAGGTGAGTTCTCAGACTGCCACCGGACCCAATTTCTCACAATATATTCCCGGGAGTCCCTTAAGTAATCATGCATATTTGTTTCAGGACTATGTGGAGACAGCGGAACAGGTCTACTGTCCGGCTCCGCTGCCGGAAGGCCCAGCGGATGCTCTCCTGAAGGAGATGCTAGTCCCGGCACCATACAAGGTGCCGGAGAAGAAGGCCGAGAAGAAGGCCCCGGGGACCAGAAAGGGTCTCCGTCGTAAGGTTGTGCCAGAAGCCTCGTCCAAAGATGACGAGGCAGACTCCTCCCACGAAGGGAGGAGGAAGAAGAAGAAAACGCCCCATCTAGAAAGGATGAGGGGCCCGGCGAAGCGGGCCAGGGGGCCGGAAAAGGCCCTCGGTGTAAGGCCGTTATCCCGCGGTCGTCCGATGACGGCGAGACAGATTCCTACCGCAGAGGCGGGGGGAATCAAGAATAAATTCTACCTCCCCGCACTGGTGGGGAGAAGAAGAGAAAAGCCGCCCCGGAGGGGGAGGCTGGGGCGTCTAAGAAGGGGAAAACCTCCCTTCCGGATTACTCCACCATGGCCGCCTACAGCGATGAAGTGTGGCTGCCCAGGGGGAAGCCCCTGGCGCGATCGTAAGTGTCCGCACTCTACCGTAATTTTAAGTCATAGCTGTTTAGTAACGCCGAGCATATATGCAGTCCGGCTAGGGCTCATCCGGAGGAGTCGTCTTCGGACGGGTCTCTGAGCGCTTCAGAGATGAACTCGCTCCCGACGGCCACCACCCCTCAGCCTGCGGATGACATGGAGGTGTTGTCCCGAAGGTTCCCCGAGCAGGGGGAGGTGACCCTGGTGACGCCCCAAGGCGGGCTTCCGGATGTCGGACATGCGGGGTTCAAGATCCCCGCGGATCGCGTCGATGAGAGCCGCAACAGGGCGGACTCCCGACCGAACACTGCTCCGGAACCTCCGACGGTTCCGGACATGGGCCGGCAGCCCCTCGTTAGGGAGGGCGAGCCGCCCGTGCTGAGGACTTCCATCGCGTCAACGGCGCCGGATAGCCTGGTGGAAGCGCTTCGAGGCGCTTCCATGGAAGAAGAGCACCATATTCTTATGAGTGCGGTGATTCAAAAGGTTCTGTCCGCCAAAGGCGGACTAACCGAAGCCTGCACAAACCTCCTGACGGGCTTTGAGGTAAGTAATAAAAATGTATGAAATTATCACCCGATAGGTAGTAGTCCCTGATACTCTGTTTGGTGTTCGGAAAGAAAAGCCAAACGGAGGGTCAATTATAATCCGTAGGAGTCTAATAATAAGCATTGTTGTGAATAAGAAGGCTGTGCTGCTTGCTGCTGCTGCCTGTACTGCCGAGGTTGCCAAGCTGAAGCGGGACCTGGAGTAGGCATAGGGAGAGCTCATCCTCACGAGGAGGCAGCTCGAAGAGAACAAGGTTAAGTGATTCCCGCTCTTGTGTATTTAAAGATAGGCAAAATTTGTCAATCTAACGCCAAAGCGTCGTGACTATGTAACAGGGGCCACCGTTGGCGTCCCTGAAGAAAGCGATGTCCTAGGCCGAAGACAAAGCAGCCTTGGAATGCAAGGAGCGCGAAAAGCAAAATGCTAGTGTGGGCGAGGTACAGCAAGAGCTCCAGGACCTCGGCAAGAAGTGCGAGTCCGTGGAGCATGACCGGAAGGCAAAGGATACCAAGCTTGCGAAGGCCCTTGTCAGTTTGAAAGATGCCAAGGCCGAGTCCGAGAAAGCACAGCAGGAGATCCAGGAGGCCAAGAAGATAGCAGCGGGTAAGAAATTATTTATGCAAAGCAAACATGTGGAGGAGGCATTTACTTTACTTACTCGAATACGGAGCTCTCCAAGGGCATTTGCAGATCTGCCACGCAGCGCCTCAGACGTTGCGGGGTTCTACCGTGCCCAGGAGGGGAGCTCAACGGAGAAGCTGTTCTGGTCCCAGTATGCTGGGGCCAAACATCCGATGCCTCTGAGCGACCAACTGAAACAGTTGGTCGAACTCCACAGGGCGGTCGAACTGGCTATGAAAGACTTCATAGTCAGGATGTGGCCTGGTGAGCTACTGCCCAGTAGCTACTTTGGCATGATCAAGCGGATGGTGGATGCCTACCCGCGGCTTGAAGTGATCAAATGATCCATTTGCATCGAAGGTGCCCGCCGAGCTTTTGCCCGCGTCAAGGTGCATTGGGGCAAGCTGGATGCGGAGAAGATGGTCAAGGACGGGCCGCCGGAGGGCAAGGCGCATTGCCATCCCGAAATGTACTACGATGGCGTGATGAAGGGTGCTCGTCTCGTCGCCAATGAGTGTACCAAGGACGCCATATTTGAATGAATTCACTTCTGTCGTGTTTGTAATTAAAGACGAAGCTATTTGCGCTATGTAGCGCTTTTGTTATTTAAAATATTACCTTCTGTGCGGCTGTTTACAAAATCCTGAAAGTAGGCCAGTCGTCGGCTTCCGCCCCCGCGTGACTAGCACTAGGATGTTCGTGGAAACCCAGACACTCTTTACCCAAATGTTTGGTCCCTTAAGGAGGTGTCCAGCGCAGCGAACAAGGAAATCGGACTATGCGGCTTTATAACTTTCACTTAGCCATAGAAGTCTACAATTTTAAATATCGGCGAAGCCCCTAGAATCCGAAAGACCGAATCAGGGCGCTATACACGCCTAGATCGGACGAAGCCGATTTATCGCCTAAAGCGGAAAATCTTTAAGGATTTTAAAACCTCTTGAACAGTAACCAGCTCTCGCCACATCATGCCGGTCAGTTTTCGGCTTTCTCTACTGCGGTGCTCGTCCGGAAGATCCGGGACACAATCGCAGTAGTTCTCCCTATGCTACCTTAGCCGATATAATGGAACGTAAGGCACCAAAACAAGGGAACCCGGCTATCCCAACTGTAGACCCAAGACATGATTCGGAGCTGATGCATATAGTGCTATAAGTTCGGGGTGCCGCACTATTGAAAGTGTTCGGACTTTAGTTGCCATATAGCGGGGCGCCATAAGAAGCCCCTGGCAAACCGGCCGCACCAAGGGGTACGGATGCAATATAAAATAAACATTTATAAGAGAAAAATGCTCAGGTGAGAATAATAAGCTGACGCTATATATAATCTCTCATTGACGAAAAATATGTTTAAGCGTACATTTACAATGGATGCGTTAGCGAGATATAAAATAGGACTATTTGACATGTCCTATCCAGGGCAGGCTGTGTCGTAGATAAAGCAGGTATAATGATCGTAAATAGATTCCACCGGTATTTTCTTACGTGCACAACGCCTATTGCCTCCTTGGATGTCTCTTCCTATAAGTCCGGCAATTCGGCTCTTTTGAGGATGTTGCGCCAACGCGGTGTCCTGAAAGGTAAGAGGGAAAGAGTGTGAAAGTATTTGGCGGTTACCCGCGCTGTTGATTGAGTCGTTGATGCGTCTCCGCCTATGCCCATGGTATTTTAAGTGCGTAATTGTGTGCACGTGGCACGAATGCTGCTTTGATGGGGCTTAAGCGGAGGCCGGACTGCTAGTCACGCTGTTGGCGTGCCTGATGATCCTGTTGCGGGGTGCTCTGAACTCGCTTGACTACGCTCGAAGTTGTTGTCGCCGGATTGGTTTGTCGGAGAAGGCCGCATTGTACTTCCGCCGCAAGGGCTGCAGTATGGTCTTCTGTCCGTAGGGAGCGGTCCATATTTCCGTTCACCGTTATGACCCCGCGTGGTCCTGACATCTTGAGCTTGAGATATGCGTAGTGTGGTACCACATTGAATCTGGCAAATGCGGTTCGTCCGAGCAGTGCATGGTAACCACTGTGGAAGGGGACGATATCGAAGATTAACTCTTCACTTCAGAAGTTATCCGGAGATCTGAAGACCACTTCCAATGTTATAGAGCCTGTACAGCGGGCCTCTACTCCAGGAATTACACCTTTAAAGGTGGTTTTAGTGGCTTGATCCTTGAAGGGTCAATGCCCATTTGCGCATTGTGTCCTGGAAAAGCAGGTTCAGGCTGCTACCACCGTCCATAAGGACGTGCGTGAGGTGGAATCCGTCAATGGTTGGGTCTAGGTCCAATGCGGCCAAGCCGCCGTGACGAATGCTAGTAGGGTGATCCCTACGATCAAAGGTGATCGGGCAAGCTGACCAAGGGTTGAATTTGGGGGCGACTGGCTCCATCGCATAGACGGCCCTTAGTGCCCGCTTCCATTCCCGTTTGGGGATGTGCGTGGTGTAGATCATGTTGACCGTTTTCACCTCGGGGGAAATTTCTTCTGTCCCCCCGTGTTCGGACGTCGGGGCTCCTCGTGATCGTTGCTGGGCAGCCACTTGTCCTTGTCTTCGGTGTTTATCTTGCCGGCCTGTTTGAATACCCAGCAATCTCTATTGGTGTGGTTGGCTAGCTTGTCCAGGGTGCCATGAACTTGGCACGAGCGCTCCAGTATGCGGTCCAGACTGGACGGTCCCTGATTATTTCTTTTGAACAGCTTCTTCCGCTGATCGGGCTTGGATCCACTAAATCCGGCGTTGACTGCCGTGTCTTCAGTGCTGTCGCCGTTGTTCCGTCGCTTATGTCTGTTACGCTGTGGCTTGCCGTTATTGTCGCGGCCATCCGAATTGCCAGACTGTGGCTTAGTGCTGCTGCGGGCCAACCAACTGTCCTCGCCCGCGCAAAGGCGGGTCATTAGTGTTGTGAGAGCTGCCATGGACTTGGGTTTTTCCTGGCCGAGGTGTCGAGCGAGCCACTCATCATGGATATTATGCTTGAGAGCCGCCAGGGCTTCGGCGTCCGGACAGTCAACTATTTGGTTCTTCTTAGTTTGGAACCGAGTCGAGAATTTTCTGGCAGACTCTCCGGGCTGTTGAGTAATGTGGCTCAAGTCGTCGGCGTCAGGTGGTCGCACATATGTGCCCTGGAAGTTATCAAGGAATGCATCTTCCAGGTTTTCCCAGCTGCCAATGGAGTTTGCTAGCAGGCTGTTTAGGCAGTGCCAGGCTGGTCCTTTGAGCTTAAGGGGAAGATACATGATGGCATGCAGATCGTCTCCGCACGCCATGTGAATGTGGAGAAGAAAATCTTCGATCCATACTGCGGGGTCTGTTGTGCCATCGTATGATTCGATGTTTACGGGTTTGAACCCTTCTGGGAATTCATGATCCATTACTTCGTCAGTGAAGCAGAGGGGGTGCGCGGCGCCTCTGTGCCGGGCTATGTGGCTACGCAGGTCGAATTGCTCTGGGTGGCTATATTCGGCCCGGCCGGGCTTGTTGAAGGTGTGTCCGGCGTGACGGTCCTCGTCGCGTACCGAGGCGTGCCCCCGCGATCCGTAGATCGATCTTGGCTGTCCTGATTTGTTGCCCCGGGCCATAGTATGTTGGCGTGGGGGTGTTGGCTGGTATGCGGACTGGTATGCCGTTTTATCCCGGCCACGAGGTGGCCGGTCAGCCGTGTGGTGCTCGAGTCCGTATTCCTCGGCTGCCAGGACTTCAGTCCATCTGTCTGTGAGCAGGTCTTGATCAGCTTGGAGTTGATGCTGCTTCTTTTTCAGGCTCCTCGCAGTGGCTATAAGCCGACGCTTGAAGCACTCCTGCTCTACGGGATCCTCAGGCACACCAAACTCGTCGTCGCCGAGGCTAATCTCGTCTTCGGAGGGGGGGCATGTAGCTGTCCTCCTCCGGGTATTCGTTTGTCGCCTGGTCTTCTGGGCTGACCTGCTCATCCTCCTGTTCGGCCTGCTCGAAGGCGGGCTGTTCAGGGTTGTATTCTTCTTTGGCACCATTCGGATTGTTTTCGTCTCCTAGGATGGTATTAGTGTGGCGGGGCTTGGAGTGGCGCCGGCGACGCCCATTCTTTGCTTTTTTCCTTGAGGTTTTATCCTCCGTTGCCTCATCGCCATTTGTTTCCTTTGGAGTGTCCACCATATATATATCATAAGAAGAGGTGGTTGTTCACCGCCCAGTGAGCGGTGGTTCATGTTCTTCTCTTGCATCATCGTCCATACCGTCGATGTCTTCGGAGTCGAAGTTCAGTACCTCGGTTAAGTCATCGACCGTGGCAATGAAGTGGGTGGTGGGTGGGCAACAAATTCCTCCGTCGCCTGCCTCCCACTCAAGCCGGACATAGTTCAGTGAAGAGCCTCCTGACAAAGAGAGAGACTTTAATGAGTCCAGCATGTCGCCAAAGGGCGAGTGCAGGAAGATATCCGCAGCGGTGAACTCCATTACCGGAGCCCATCCTTGCCCGACGGGCTCGGGAGCGTGCGGACTGGAACCAACGTCCGGATACGAATCTGGGGATTCGGAGTCACAGGCCACCGCAGAGGTAAGGCCCGTGTTCGGCTCCACCACCGATGAGTGTGCGACCTGTGAGGCGGGGTCCATCCTTCCGTCCTTAGGCAACGCAGCCTGCTCCGGATCTAGGTCCGGGGATGGTACGGGGATGATGCCCCGAGCTTTGTCCGACGGCAGGTCTAAGCCATGCTCGTCGTGACTGTCCGGTGCACCTGGCATAGGCCCAAATCCATCGAAGATCAAGTCTCCGCGGATGTCCGCCGTGTAGTTCAGGTTTCCGAACCTAACCTGGTGGCCAGGGGCGTAGCTGTCGATCTGTTCCAGATGGCCAAGCGAGTTGGCACGCAGTGCGAAGCCGCCGAACACGAAGATTTGTCCAGGGAGGAAAGTCTCTACCGACAAAGGTGTCGTTGATTATGATTGAAGGAGCCATCGAGCCCGACAATGACGACACAGAGGAACTCTCAATGAAATCACCAATGTCGATGTCAAACCGCGGATCTTGGGTAGGGGTCCCGATCTCAGGCCAAGGCTGATGGTAACAGAAACAAGGGACACAGATGTTTACCTGTGTTCGGGCCCTCTCGATGGATATAAAACCCTACTTCCTGCTTGATTAATATTGATGATACGGGTAGTACAAGAGTAGATCTACCACGAGATCGTAGAGTCTAAACCCTAAGAGCTAGCCTATGATGGTATGATTGTAATTGTGATCGGCCTTCTAAGGACCAGCCTCTCCGGTTTATATAGACACCGAAGAGGGCTAGGGTTTACATGTAGTTGGTTACAAGGAAGGAAATATAATATCTGGATTGCCAAGCTTGCCTTCCACGCCAAGGAAAGTCCCATCCGGACACGGGCCGAAGTCTTGAGTCTTGTATCTCCACGCTTCAATAGTCCGGACGTTGTACACAGTCCGGCTGTCCGGATACCCCCTAATCCAGGAGTCCCTTAGAGGCCGCCGGCTGGAAGATGCAGCATGAGAAGAGGAGTGCCTTGGGGATGACATTGATAGCGGTCATCAAGGAACTGATGGGTGACTTAAGGAAGCTCCGGATCGAGCACGAGCAGGAGGTGGAGGAATCCGTGGCTACTTCCAAGCAAAGTCGTGAGGAATTGAAAAAGGAGCTGGAGGATGTCGTCGCCCAGCGATCCATCGACGAGTAGAGACAGTAGTGACCCAGATCGTTGTCTGCAATTTCCTTCTTCTCTTGCCCCCGTGTCTTCCGCGCTTTGCCGCATGTGGCATTTTAAATTATCTGGAATAAGTAAGACAATTATTATCTGTGCCATTGTAAATTTGTCATCGTATTATCTGTTGCCATTTTATTTGTGGTCGTATTATTTGTTGCCCTATGTGGTAATTTAAATTAGGCCGGAATACGAGTTGAAAAAATGAACAAATCAAATGCTCCCATGGGATCACAAGCAAACACCCTCCGTCCAGGTGCTTTAATTAACCCATTAATGGAGAAGTTGTGAGCGGCTGGTGCATGGAGGTCAAAGAGCTTGCTTCCCGGTGAGTATGGGCGGCGTTGATGCTCGCACGTGTCCTGTCAAGCCTACGAGGTGGACAGGATGCACGCGTCCCGTCGAGCCTGCGCAGTGGACTGCTCGCACGCGTCCCATCGAGCCTCCACGGCGGACTTCTCACGCTCGTCCCATCTAATCAAACAGCTGCACGCATGCCATCGAGTATGGTTAACTTTTGACACGGTTAATATAATACAACCATTTGCGATATTAACGTGTCAGCTTTTTGTTTCAAAAAGGACTTTGTTGGCTACTAATGTGTGTGCCTCTTCTCAAACTGGACAATTTTTTTACCATGACATATAGGTGCCATGTCATGAAACCATGGCAAGTTTCATGTTTTTTGGCTGAGTTTTTGATTTACTGGGATTTAAAAACTGAGATTCTCAATGTTTCAGGACGACGACAAGTTTGTAATTCATTCCCATTCCTTGAATGAGACCTAAACATGCACCCAATGACACATGTACGATTTCCCTCCCATTTTGCTTCACTTGAGCATGTGCTTGTAGTTCAAATTTGAATTATGGACTACATTAAATGCGTAGAAAACTTAATTAGTAATATATACAATGGCCAAACAAACCCTGAACAGTTTCAAATTTCAGCACGACACTCCTGTTATTCTGTGTTGCCTGTAGAAAACAAAGTTCAAGGCGAGAAGAGGCAGCGATTATCATTTCTCCCACAAGAGGGGCATGTTTCCCTACCGGAACCATGAGGGTTGTGACGGGCTCCGGTTTGTAAGAGGCTTGTAATATAGCTTCGCCCAAATTGGACAATTATATGTACCATGTAGTGACACCATGCCAAGTTTCATGATTTCTTGGTGAGTTTTGGATTTACATAGATTTAAAAACCAAGATGCGCAATATTTGTGGCCAAGCCAGGACTGCGAGACGGTTGAATTCGTGCCCTTCGTTCCATGGGACCTAAACATGCACCCCAAGGAAACAAGTAAATTTTTCTAGTCATTTTGTGCACTAGAGCTTGTATTTGTAATTTGGATTTGAATTATGGACATTAAATGCCTAGGAGACTCAATTAATGAATAAAATAGTTCAAGCGAACCCTGAATAATTTCAAAGTTCAGTGTGAATCTCCCGTTGTTCCGTGTTGCATGTAGAAGAAAATACGAGGCTAGAAGAGGGAGCGATAATCATTTGGCCCACAAGGGACACGTTTCCCTATCGAAACCACGCGGGTTCTTGCGACAGGCTCCAGTTTTTAAGAGGTTTGTAATAAAGCTTGGCCCAAATTGGCAATGTTTTACCACGACATATATGTGCCATGACATGACACCTTTGATGACTTTCTGGTGAGTTTTGGATTTATGGGGAGTTAAAAACGAGATTCGAAATGTTTGAGGACAAGCCAGGACACTGGTACGGTTGTAATTCATTCCCATTCCTGGCATGGGACCTAAACATGCACCCAAGGGCACATGTATAATTTTTCTAGCCATTTTGGTGAACTGGAGCATGTATTTGTAGTTTAGATTTGAATTATGGACATTAAATGCCTAGGAAACTCAATTAGTGTATAAAAAGGCCAAACGAACCCTGAATAGGTTTAAATTTCAGCATGGATATCATGTCGTTCCATGTTGCCCGTAGAACAAAATACAAGGCGAAAAGAGGCAGTGATTACGTTTTGCCCACAACGGTAACACGTTTTCCTATCGGAACCACGAGGCTTCTTTGAGAGAGGCTCCAATTTGTAAGAGGTTTGTAATAAAGCTTGGCCCAAATTGGACAATGTTTTTACCATGACATATGTGTGCCATGACGTGACACCATGCCACCTTTGATGACTTTCTGGTGAGTTTAGGATTTACGAGGATTTAAAAACCGAGATTCCAAATGTTTGAGGATGAGCCAGGACGCGGGTACGGTTGTAATTCATTCCCATTCCTAGCATGGGACCTAAACTTGCAGCCAAGGACACATGTATAAATTTTCTAGACATTTTGGGGAACTGGAGCATGTATTTGAAGTTTAGATGTCAATTATGGACATTAAATGCCTAGGAAACTCAATTAGTGTATAAAAAGGCCAAACGAACCCTGAAAAATTTAAATTTTAGTACGGATATCCTGTCGTTCCATGTTGCCCGTAGAAGAAAATACAAGGCGAAAAGAGGTAGTGATTACGTTTCGCCCACATGGGGGACACGTTTCCCTATCGGAACCATGAGGCTTCTTTGAGAGAAGCTCCGGTTTGTAAGAGGCTTGTAATAAAACTTGCGCCAAAATGGACGAAAAATTCCTCGACATATATGTGCCATGTCGTGACACCATGCCAGGTTTCATGATTTTTGGGTGAGTTTTGGATTTACAGGGATTCAAAAACCAACATTTTTCTCACGAAATGTTTTCAAATAGCACATGGTTCACTCACAAAATTCGTGTGCCTACCAAAACGTGGTTGATGCCCCCTCCCCCCCCCACCCTTGTTGTGCGCGCGATCTGAGTCGTGCATTTTGAATGGCCAGAAACCAAACCCCACGGATCATACATGTGCACCATTGGATGCTCCAAGATCGAGCGGCAACCCTGAGCCCTCTTGAAAACACATGTAGTACATGGGTAAGAACTGTGCGCATGCATCTTGCTAGCTCACGCTTCCTTCTCTACTAGGTTTTCTAAACAGGCTACCATTTCTCGCCACTCCTCTCATCGGTTTCCCGCCTCTTCTCCCATCGTTTTCCTGCTACCAGTGCCAGTGCTCACAGTTTCCAAAAGCACAAATGTGTTTGATAGGAGGGAGTATGTCCCATAGGGTGACCAGCATGAAACGCCTTAATGGCAAGGAGGCAATTATTGTCAACAAGGGGCGGTTTCCCATCCGCTAGCCTAGTCGAATAGAATGCAGAAGTTAAGCATGCTCGGGCCGGAGTAGTCCAAGGATGGGTGACCCGGTGGGAAGTTGTATATCTCAAGCTTCAATTAAATGCCATGACATGGTCATTATAGAGATATATTATATCTCTATAATGACCTATCATTGCAATTATATAAACTTGGGATCCTTGTTTTGCTAATTTGTAGACTATGTTTTTATGGGTTATTTTTTGCTCTAAAAAATTAAAGAATGATTGACTTGACCTGTCATGGCGATTTTATAAACCTACTATGTTTTTATGGGTTATTTTTTGCTCTAAAAAATTAAAGAATGATTGACTTGACCTGTCATGGCGATTATATAAACCTTTTCCAGGTTGCATGCAGGGTATAGGGTGCAGGGTGTTCTTCTCGAGCATGTCTCCATTGTGCGGCTTATAGACGTGGCACATATATGTGGGCTCCCCGAGGTATGTATACTATCCTTTACCGACAATTAGGGGGGCCCACACAATCTATCCCTTTGACCCAATAAAGAGAAGGGTTTGACCATGATGGTTTCCTATTGATAATAGTAAGGTACACGTGCATTGCACGGATGAGATTTGGTAACCAAATTATGAATAAATACCACACTATAGAATGTAAGCTTTGAGTCATGTATGCATGATGTAGATGTTCGTTTAATTCTTATAGTTAATCTCCTCCAAAATCAATTAGTTTTATACAAAATCTATTTTAAGATTCATGGAATCGTGCATTTTAAAGCATAAAGTAAAAAATAAAAAGTGACAATTCATTTAGAAAAAAAGTTTGGAGCAATTAAGATATGGAAGATTTTAGAACAAAGGAGAAGTGCTTGTGTTTTGAGGTTGCATTATGCTTAAGTTCAACCATGGAGTCTTCTAGATTGTACATGTGGCAGAATCTGGTGGAATGTAGATGATATCCAACAGCCAATAGTGCTCGGATTTGCCATATCTGTATCGCCGGATTGGCTTCATCCAATGACCAACTTTCAAAGTTATTCACACACTATATAGGGATATAAGACATAGATATAGATGTGTCCCATGCTAGACCAAATAAAGTTTGAACGCATGTGGGACAACCCCCCGAGCCGCCACCTTGAAGTTGGGAAACCGACATCGTATGTATTGAACCAAGCTTGGAGTCAGGTACGGTGTTCGGTTTGTAATGTAGTTGGTGGCCCATCGAAGTTGTGTATTCGGGATTTAAACACATTACACACCACCATACCCATACATATTTTCGGGCCGCATGCAGTGTATACGGGGTCTTTTGATCGACCACGTCTCCCTTGTGAGGTTTTTGTGATGACACACATATCTGTGGGCTCCCCGAGTCAAAAGCGGTTAGTAGTGACCATTGAATAAGTTTCTTCAGCTTGAGTTGGGTTAAAAGTTCAGAAGGTATTTCCGCCATCACCGTCCTCAAATAGAGTGTTTTCTACGGTCGCTCCATGAATAGCACATAGAAGAGCCGCACCTAATACTCCGGCAACTCCAATCATATGGAGATGGTGAGCGTGAAGAAAGGACACTACCATCAAAGAAAGATAGCTCTCAAATGGATTTGCTGCTCTATGATGACCAAGTAGAAGCATCCATTCTACATAGGTGATTTTTATAGAAGCATAGGCGCAAGCACTTCTCAAAAGAACTTCATTTATAGGGGAGAAGAAGTCTTCATTGGGCCCATTGTCAAATAGCTCTGAGGAAAAGGCTGCACTGAACTAGAAACCACTAGGTTCGCCTTGCCCGGGAGGACTTGATCATCTTGATTCAACAGATCAGTGAATCCCACTATCTGAAAGAAAATAAGGAATGCAACCTTTCTCTTCTCCTATCTACTATGGACTACCAAAGCGTTATACATATAAGGTAACTTGCCTGGGGGAAAAGGGACATCCAACACGGGTCCAATAATTTGATCGATACGACCTGTACATTTTTCTTCAATGTGGAATCCTCAGGACGAGAAGTAGTAGGATTAGTTCTCATAATTATAACATAATTAAAAAAGGAATTTATCGAAATTTTTCTTTTTTATTGTTGAATAATGCCAAATCAAATTAAAAAAATCCAAAAGTAAAAATGTATGGTTAAAGAAGAAAAATAAGAAAACTAGGGTTCTGTTGAATTTCAAGTATTCAGTTTCACCAATAAGATACAGAGAGTTGCTTCACATTTGGAATTAGAGAAAAAAGATTTTTCATCGGAAAGAGGTCTACGAAGACTTTTGGGAAAACGTTGACGTTTGCTGGCTTATTTGGCAAAGAAAAATAGAGTACGTCATAAGAAATTAATCGGTCAATTGAATATTCGGGAGCAGTAATTTAATCGTTCAAATTTTTTTCTTGTTTTATTATTTTTTATATATCATCCCTTTGACCGATAATGAGGGGTATGTGTTGGCCATGAATGGATTCCTCCTAGTTCGTGTTAGGGACGGTCACCGTCACATGTCGCTAAACCAAAGCTCGAGCTCATGCGTTGTCAGGATTCCTTCCCACATTCTCGAATTGCTGGGTTCGACCTACATCATACCCTGCGTATCTCATCCTTAACTACCTTGCCCTCATGGTTGTTGTCTGTATCGAGAGGTAGGAACCACATCTAAATTGTACATTATTCTATATTGAAAACACACATCACCCCTTTCCAACATACATCATTTTGGGCCACATGCAAGAGGTGCTGGTTTTGTAGTCCCTATCGTGCAGTTTTTATGATGGTTCAATCTATTGGCCCAAGCGGTTTATCAACAACAACAGTTGTTGTTTGACTAAACGATAGATTCATTGGTCCGTCTTATGTTAGGTCATGGTGACATGCATGTATCACCAAAGTATTGATCATTACGTGCATCCGCCCCGCTGACACAAAGTGGAAGGGTGCTTTCGGGTTTGAGAGGAAGGTGCCACCAAAGCTATGCATTGCGTATATAAAGTTTTAAACATCCCCAATATTCCTACATATATTTGGCCACTTCCAGGTGGTTCTTGATTGATGGCCCCTCTCATCGATCTTCGACGAAGCACCCAACCATGGGCCTGCACGATCAAAGTTATGCATTGGAATTTTGAACATCATAGACCGTCCTTTTCACTCATATATATTTGGGCCACATGCTAGTGTGGCAGTCTTCTGACCCTCTCTAACGTTTTTTTGGTGCAAAGACTCTGATGACGCTCAACGGACACGGTATAATATCTTAACCGTGTGCGATACCAGTGCGCTATAAATCACCAAAACTACGCAAGCGCGAGCAAAGGTGGAGGTACTGGTTCAACCGTGTGCGATGCAAGTGCGCTGTAAAATCACCACAACCACGCAAGCACGAGCAAATGGTGGAGGTACTGGCTTAATCGTGTGCGATGCAAGTGCACTATACAATCACCACATGTGCTAGCTAAAGGAGGGTAAGTTTAATTGGAAATTAGGACGAACCGTGTGCGATAGACCAGCTAGATAGAAATATAAAAACAAACTACCCGCCTTGAGCATTGCAAAAATTGGCGGTTCCGCCACTTTTCCTTATTATCAGACACGCATATTGTTATTGGACCGTGCGCGATCTTGGGCACTCCCGCCCCGCATCAATTCCTTTACCCAAATTTTAGTAGCCGCCATACTTCAACCGTCACCCATACTCCTCCAGCACCGACCTTACAGTAAAATTGCAGTAGCCGAGGCATTTGAACCATCACCCTCCCTCGTCCACCGTCTCCACCCACCATTACTAAAATTCTCAGTAGCCGCCGCGTATCCTCAAATACCCCCCCTCCACAGTCACCCACCCGCCCCCCTCCTCCTTCGAACCCTAGCTCACGGCCGCCGCCGGCACCGTCGCCAACCCCTGCCGGTCTGCCCGTTCCTCCTAGCTTAGATAATAAAGTTCAGGTTACCCAACGATTCCCATACCGTCGCCCCACTCCCCTAAGTTTTTAGATGACGTCTGCGATGTCCCTCCCCACCAGATCCACACCCCCCTGCTCTAGAATGTCGCAGCCTAGGCTCGACCACGTATCCCAGGGAGCCCGACGAGCGTTCGGTAGAGAAGAGGTTTATCATGGCCTCTCCGGCAGACGTTAGCAAGGTGGCCACCGTTCGCCCTGACCTGTCGATCCTGAAGCAACACGTCACCGCGGAAGCCGGCAAAGACGTTGACTACCTTGCCATGCTGAAGGCTTCATGTCAGCGGGCTAGCGTTTTACTGTATCTCGGGAAAGCTGGCTACGACATCAAGCTCGTCCACAGTGACGGCTTCACGCGGGCCATGTCATAGGTTAAGTGGCCTATCCCCAACCCCTCTGGTTCAACCGCCGTCGATCTCTTCGACGGCCCTGCCGCTGATCTCCTCCGCCAAGGGGTCAAGGATTTGTGATGTACGGTGGCGGCGTGGGATCCTCAATTGCTAAGTCAAATCTCATCGACCACGACCACAAGGAGCGCACCCACGAAGGTTCTTCCAAGGTAATACATCCCATCTGTGACATCAGAGAGCGCACCATGGGTATGTGCTCTTCCAACTGGAAGGATCCCGTCGGTGAAATGCGAGGCAGCATTCTATCAGCAAATCTTACCTTTTCTATCTTGCCAACAGTACCCTTTGCTGTAGTAGCATTTGTCGTGCGGTGATTTAACTGGGCCGTGTTTAATTATTTTAGTTATACAAAAATGTATTGTTTAATAAGGCTATGTGATGTTTAAGTATGAATTGTCCACTTCAGTTCACGAATGGCTATATTTGGTTTTTTATAGTGAGTAGATGCCTTGTTTATCTGTATTTGGTTGTTAGGTTGGTTGGAGTGAGCATTTTTCCAGTTATCGAGCAGATACCTTGTTTATCTGTATTTGGTTCTTAGTTTGGTTGTAGTGCGCATTTGTCCAGTTATCAAGCAGATGCCTTGTTTATCTGTATTTGGTTGTTAGGTTGCTTTTTTTAGCATTTTCCAGTCATCAAGCAGATGCATGCGTTGTTTATCTGTATTTGGTTGTTAGGTTGCTTTTTTTAGCATTTCTCCAGTTATCAAGCAGATGCCTTGTTTATCTTTATCTGCTTGTTAGGTTGGTTGCAGTGAGCATTTGTCTAGTTTTCAAGCATATGCCTTATTTATCTGTATTTGCTTGTTAGGTTGGTTGCAGTGAGACTCTGTCCAGTTTTCAATGGCTATAATTGGTTGTTATACTAGTCATTTATGCCCTGTTTATTTCAGTGATTCACAATGTGTTGTACATTATGTGCAAGTTGGAACTGTGCCGCTTGACTACATCAATACCAGTTTGAATGGCTATATTTGGTTCTAGTTATTCCTGGTGTAGTTAACACATACCCTTTATTCCCTTTATTTCAGTTTTACACATTTATCCAGTGTGGTGTTTAAGCATTACCTACGTTCTATTAATTTTCAATAGTACCAGTTGGAATTGCAATATTTTATGGCTGTTAAGCCTATTGTCGGTAACATTGCCTTCCATTATATCTGCTTTAACAGCATGCTGAAACCAACACATGCAAGCTATCATTTGGAGATGATGTTGTTTACCTTTGCTATATTTGTCTGATGTTAAGGTTGATGTAGGGCAACAACGGGAGTGACCACCATTTTCCACCGAGGTTAGCTTCATCCCAAGGCTTCTACTCCCCCCGTCGTTCCTAACGGTGTAGAAAAGTAGGGGCCTTCTGTACCCCTTTACTTGTGCACGACCAGTTGTGGCCACACCTGCGGTCACGCTTGGCGGGGCAGATCAGGAAGCCAAGATACAAGACTACCAGGGCAGTGCTCAAGCCAGAGGCGCGAAGAGCAAAGCGAGAAGATGGGTTTTCCGCAGCAACACCCTTGCCGGGGACGACCTACGCTGCCCCGACAAGAGCCTTGCCGGGGCGATGTGCCCAACACCAGCAAGACCGCCACCCTAGAGCCTGAGAGTTCTGAACCATCGACAACATTGGAACCAAGGCTCGGGGGGCGCCTGCATGGTGGCATGCAGATCTTTTTGAAGACCAAAGGCCTTCAAGACTAGATGAGAACCAGAAGACGAAGACCCTCGGCAAGACCCTTGCCGGGGACGCCCACGAGACCCCGGCAAGACCCTTGCCAGGGACATCTGCGGGGCCGAGGCCAGGCCCGCACTTTCCAGAGTTTCACTGCCCCGCACCTGTTCCGACGTGGCGGCCAGCCCACCAACTAGGCGCGCGCCTGCGTGGCAGCATACAGCTTCTATGCCAACTAGCCAAACACCTGCGTGGTGGCATGCATATCTTTGTGAAGACCCTGCCACCGCACCAGCTCAGCAGCCAGCTGGCCAGCGTGGCGCTGCATGCCTCGTCACCTTGGACGCGCGTCAAAGCAAGGCGAGGCGACGATGGACGTGACGAGCTTCTTTGGCGTCCCCGATAAAGCAGAGGACACGTAGGCGGCACATTAAATGCATTTGTCCTGTGATGTTAGGAGATAAACTTGTACATTGTACATACTTTCCACCTCCAGTGTGCCACTGTGGCAACCCCTTTGACATATGAAAGGGGGCCGGAGGCGTACTAAGGAAGGATTCGGACTTTTTGGACTAGGCAAGCACCGCAGCTTGTTCAAGAGCTCAAGAACACTAAATACACCCAAAGAAGGACTAGGGTTTTACGCATCATTTGCGGCCCGGACCTGGGTAAAAATCCCCCCATGTTGATCTTCTTGACCCGCTCTTTGCAGCCCCACCCCCCGCCAACCGTAGTAGGTCCTGGATTCCTTGTGATCCCATAGGTGTCGTCCCTGAGCCCTGACATCTTTGGCGCGCCAGGTAGGGGGTGCTGAGGCTGTGAGAATCCGGTTTTGAAGTCAACTAATCGACTCCTTCGTCGCGATGGCTCGAGAGAAGAAGGCGACGTCGATCAGCCACGCTCTGGTGCCATCAGCTAGGTGAGGCGGCGCTGTCCGCAGCCGCAACAACCACGTGCAAGGAGACGGAAAAGCTAAGTCACGCAAAACATTGAGTGATTTTCCTTTTTATAAGGTTATTCTCCTCGAAAGATCTGGCCCTTTGTATGGAAAAGCTGCACACATGGGAACCCTTCTGATGCGGAGCATCCCTCGCTCATCCCCATGGACGTGCCTACATCTCCCTCAACGCCACTAGGACCCATGACAAGAGCCCGAGCTAAGGCTATCGAAGATAAGGTGAATTCACTCCTCTCCGAACTCCCTCTTCCTACTCACGAGACATGGCTACTACCTCATTCGGAGACTCTATGTGTAATCAGGTACATGGAGGTGAGCCAAGGATAACATACTTGCGAGAGCCAAGACGGCGAGGACTCCAAGCATATTGAAGAAGAAGAAGAGATGCTGCTGAAGGCACAGGCACCGGACATCTGACGCCTTCCGGACGTCCGACGAGTCCCAGGACCCGGACGACCGGACTCTCCGGACGTCCGGCACTTTGCCACCCGAGCCAAAACTACGGACGACCGAAGCCTCCGGACGTCCGACCGACGCACACCCGAACCGAATCTACGGACGACCGACAACTTCCGGACGTCCGGACCGTCACGAAGCTCCGGACGACCGACCCTCTCCGGACGTCCGACGCGCCCACAACAGAACTGATTCTACGGACGCCCGAGCCCGTCCGGACATCCGGCCCGTCCCGAGCCTCCGGACGTCCGACGCCTTCCGGATGTCTGACGCCTGTCTGTTGAATTCGTTTGGGCCGCAACCCTTGTACCCCTTTGCCCCCTAGACTATATATACTCCTTCTTCCCAACTTTCTAGGATTAGCTTTGGTTTAGCTCATGTTTGTTTGAGAGCCTTGCTCATCCACTTGGTTACTTCTCCTCGGAGCTCAGGACCTCTATGGAGAAGATCCCCCAAGCGGATTCAAGACCCCCTTCTAGGGTGGACCCCATCAAGACCTCCTCACGGAGAAGAACGGCTACTCGTGTATCCTTACCTTTGTTGATTGTGGATCATATGTATCTCTTTTATGTTCGGTGATCTAGCACTTGTGTGATTGATTCCTTGTTGGTTGAGTGATCTCTCTCTCGTTTCCTCCGTGTTTCCCTTTGTTCATCCGCATGTTCTTCGTGATTCCCCGTAGGATCCACTCCAAACGTGAAAGATCATACACATAGGGTTCCGCCCTACATCATCTTGGTATCATGAGCCACGTTGATCACGTTTTTGGAGCCCCTGCCCCTCTTTTTCTAGCTTGATTTTGTTGTTTTCGTCCTAATTCCGAAAATTCCCCACCAAAAATAGCCCCAAATTTTTTGGTGATTGGTTTGTGAGTTGAGATTTTCTTGGATTTGGTCCATGGATTTGAGTTGCTACGTGTGGATCTAGCTTTTCCCTCACTCCCCACCCTTTTCCATCCACCAAATCACTCGATTTCGACCTCACCATTTCATTCTTCCCCGAAATCTCGCAGTTCTTCCCGAGCCCGATTTTTGCCCAGTCTCCGGACGACCGGAAACGGTCGGACGTCCGACGAGGTCCGGACGACCGTAAATGCACGGACGTCCGTAAAACCCTGACGAACCTGAACTTTGTCAGTTCGCCACCACCTCAGCCCCACCTTCCACCACATCTTCCAAAACCACATACACCACCATCCTCCCCAATACATCCTATGACGATTTTACCAAATTTTGGTCCTTGAGATTTTGAGTTGTGGCTTCCGTATCCTCTTGTGTTTCGGCTATCTAGGTGCGGTTCGATTTCATCATCACCACGGCTCAACTTCGCAAGGGTCTCATCATCGCCAAGGACGGTAACTTCGACGACATCTTTGTCATACCTTGCAATTGCATTGATACCCACATGGCCTTATTTTTGCGTAGCTTACCCATTGAGACTAGCCATTGAGTATTGCCGGCAACGTGACTTGTGCACATTAGTGATCGTACTCCATAGCATACATACCATACCACCGTGGTGCATATCTTGGGATCCATTTGTGTGTCACAAAGTTGTCATAGCATACACAATTGCTATCTTGGTTCGTGAAGTTTTGCATGAGAAAAGAGCTCAAAAGTGAAAGAGCCACACAAGCTTTGAAGCAAAGAGGAAAGATACACAAAGAGCTTATGAGCAAGAACCATAGCATCATACTACATTAAGATTGTCATATTGGATCATCTTGGATCATCGCACCGAAATACCATACATATAGCATACGTGGGATAGAGATAGTTGCATTTTTGCATAGTAGGTTGTGCACAAGTTCCGTATCCGCCTATTGTGCAATCGTGCTAGCGTCTCTCTAGTATTGTGCAACAAGAGCATTTTCGTGGATTCCACATTTAGGCTCACTTTTGGTTTGCACAATCCCACTTATCTATTTGCGTGTTTGTTTCTGTGTACCACTATTTGCTTGGTCTATTTGTTGCATTTGCAAATTTGTGTACCTTTTCCAACATTATTGACGCTCACTTACAATTGCATCAAATTTTGTGCCACCATCCTCACCAAGCTCCACCATAAGCTTTTATTTGTGTAGGTGTGAGAACCAACAAGGATTGGTACCAATAGTGCTATTTCATTGTACGCATTTGAGTGAACTTGATTCATCATCAACATCGGTCAAAGGTACATTGGTATAAGTTCTTCTCCTTCTACCACTCACATTTTTGCTTGGAATGATGGATAGGCCAAGTACTTCTACCAACCCACTCTTCATTGAACAAGACGACGACATGTCATCATACGTCACCAAGAATCACCTCTTTGGTGCACAACGAGCGTTGCACCAAGAACAACAAGCAATGAGCGACCGCATCGACAACCTCGCAACCGACTTGCGACTCTCCGAGCAACGTACAAGAGACTACTTCGACAACAAGTTCGACGCTCACAAGCAAGAGAATGATGCAAGAATGAACGAGATCCGCGCCTTGATGAGAAACCGGCATCATTCCACTTCTTCATCCTCAAGACGGAGCCGCTCGAGTCGACACTCCGATGACACCCTCTACGACGCAAGTACACCTACTTCGAACACTCTTCGTCGTACCGCACGTCAAGACCGTCATGCATCTCGCAACCCGCTACATGACAAGCATTCACAAGAGCAAGTCGACGAGCAAGTCCCTCGTCCTCAATCAAACCAAGACGCTTTTGCTCAAGCTTGAGAACGACAACGACTACAGCGCCAAGAGGAAGAACGAGTGCGTCTACACCAAGACGAACAAGACGCCAAGGCTCAACGTCTTCAACAACAACAACGTGAAGCGCAAGCTCTTGAGGCGCAACGTGCCCTTCAAGAATCAAGTCGAGCCTTCGCCAACCGCAATCGCGAACGGCGCAACCAAGAGGAAGCCCTTCGAGAAGAAATCCAAGAGAGGAACTACCAACCTCATGGACAACGTCAAGTTCCTCAAGCTCCTCCACAAGCTCGTCAAGCTCCACTTCAACCTCAAGTTCAACAAGAGCAAGTTGATCATGGTCTTCCTCCACGCCAAGAGCAACGTGAGGATGATTGCAATCCACGTCAAGGGCGTCATCATCAACATCGCCAACAACACAATGAAGAGCAACACTACGGAAAGCTAAAATTCACCATGCCCAAGTTCAATGGAAGCAATGACCCCGAAGACTACCTCTCATGGGCATTGAAGGTTGACAAAATCTTCCGGTTGCACAACTACGATGAAGCGAAGAAAATCGCTATGACATCACTTGAGTTCCAAGACTATGTGCTCATATGGTGGGAACAAATCATTGAGCAACGACAAGCAAGAGGTGAACCTCCAATCACCACTTGGGCTCAAATGAAGGATGTCATGCGAGCATGTTTTGTGCCAACCTACTACAACATCGACCTCTTCAAGAAACTCCAACTTCTCAAGCAAGGAACAAAGAGTGTTGAAGAATACTACAAGGAAATGGAGATAGCCATGATTCGAGCCAATGTCAAGGAAGATGATGAGAAAACTATGGAACGTTTCTTGAATGGACTCAATCATCCCATCAAGAAGATCGCCGACTTCCAACCATACTCTACCCTCATTGAGCTCGTACATCAAGCTACAAAGGCGGAACGTCAAGTGCAAGATGACTTCAAGTATGCCAAGTACTCATCCAAGGCCTACGGCTTCTCCAACAACCAAGCTTCAACACCTCCTCCTACATCTACATCAACCAAACCTTCTACAAACAACGACGACAAGTCGAGTTACAAGAGAAATTCGACAAGTTCAAGTCATCCTCCTCCTACTACAAGCAACATCAAGCCGCGTGCTTCATCATCTACTCCGACCGATGAGACCATCAAAACAAGCTCCTTCAAGTGTTTTACTTGCGGCGGCCGAGGCCACAAGTCCTACGAATGCACCAACAAGCGCACCATGATCCTCAACAACGACGTCACATATGACTCAATGAGTGATGAGGAGATGGAAGCCCTTGAGCAAGTGGCCATGCACCGGCGAGTGAATGAAGATCAAGATGATCAAGTCTTTTGCGATGAGGATTCGAGCCCCGCCCTCGTTGTCTCCAAGGTCTTGACCCTTCAACATCAACAAGAAGACGGCCAAAGATGCCACATCTTCCACACAAAGGCCGGCATCAACGGAAGGTCCGTCAAGGTCATCATCGATGGAGGTAGTTGCCACAACTTGGCAAGTGAAGAACTATGTTCCAAACTTCATTTGATCAAGAGGAAGCACCCGCACCCCTACATGGTTCAATGGCTAAGTGACTCCGGCACTATACGAGTCGAGCATACGGTCCAATTCTCCTTCAAAATGGTGCTTATGAAGACACGTTGCAGTGTGATGTGGTCCCAATGACCGTTTGCCACCTACTTCTAGGTCGACCATGGCAATTCGACCGTGGCGTCATCCACAATGGGTGCACCAATCACTATAGCTTCAAGATGAAAGGGAAGGAATATGTGCTACGACCTATGTCTCCTAGTCAAGTGATAGCCGACAAGCAAGCCACCCATCATAGAGACAAAAGTGCGAAAGTGATCCACCAAAAAGTGAGTGAGAGCCACAAGCCAAACTTGAGCGCCTCTTCGCCTAGAGAGAAAAAACTCATCCTATTTGCCACCAAAAGTGAGATGAGAGAAGTGTGTGAGAACCCATCTAGTGTGATGCACTTTGTCCTTGTGTGCAAGGATGGAGACCCAACAACTAACACCTCTCATGAGCTACCATTAGTGTTTAAATCTCTTTTGCAGGAATTCCAAGATATTTTCCCCGATGACCTACCTCCGGGTCTACCTCCTCTTCGAGGCATTGAGCATCGAATCGACCTCATCCCCGGAGCGCCTCTACCAAACAAAGCTCCATACCGAGTCAATCCGGAAGAAACCAAGTAGATTCAACGGCAAGTACAACAACTCATCGACAACGGTCATGTACGTGAAAGCCTAAGCCCTTGTGCCGTTCCCGTTATACTTGTGCCTAAGCCCGATGGAAGTTTCCGCTTGTGTTCCGATTGTAGACCTATAAATGCTATTACTGTTTGCTATAGGCATCCCATTCCTCACTTAGATGATATGCTTGATGAACTTAGTGGAGCCAACTTTTTCTCAAAAATTGACCTTAAAAGTGGCTATTATCAAATCCGCATACAAGAGGGTGATGAATGGAAAACTACTTTCAAAACCAAATTTGGTTTCTATGAGTGGTTAGTGATGCCTATGGGTCTATCGGAGGCTCCGGCACTTTCGTGGCCTTATGCATCATGTGCTTCGTCCTTACATTGGAGTCTTTGTTGTGGTTTACTTCGACGATATTCTTGTGTTTAGCAAAACCATGAAAGAACATCTTAATCATGTTAGGGCTGTTTTGCAAACCCTTCGCAAGGAAAGTCTTTATGCAAACATGAAAAAATGCACATTTGGTGTTGACAAAGTGGTTTTCTTGGGTTTTGTAGTATCCTCAAAGGGTGTCCATGTTGATGAATCTAAAATTGAAGCAATCAAAACTTGGCCCCAACCCACCAATTTGCAACAAGTGCGCAACTTTCTTGGTCTTGCGGGTTTTTATCGTCGCTTTGTCAAAGATTTTAGCACAATTGCCGCTCCTTTGTGTGCCTTAAGTAAGAAGAATACTCCCTTTGTTTGGGGAACTTTGCAATCAACCGCTTTTGATGAGCTCAAGTCTTTGCTTACTCATGATCTGATTCTTGCTTTGCCCAATTTTGACAAAACTTTTGAGGTTCATTGTGATGCAAGTGGTACCGGAATTGGCGGAGTTCTGATGCAAGAAAAATGAGCCATTGCTTATTTTAGTGAAAATCTCTCCGGTGCTCAACTTAATTACCCCATATATGACAAAGAATTGTATGCTTTAGTGCGTGTGCTACATGTTTGGGAACATTACCTTAGACCTCATGAGTTTGTCATCCATACCGATCATGAAACACTTAAGTACCTCAAAGGTCAAACTAAGTTGAACAAGCGTCATGCAAAATGGAGTGAATTTATTGAATATTTTCCTTATGTGATCAAGTACATTAAGGGTAAAGAAAATGTAGTTGCCGACGTGCTTTCACGCTTATGCATGCTTGTCACTCAACTTGAGTTGATTGTTATTGGTTTTGAGCATATAAAAGACTTGTATGAGCATGATCCATCTTTTGCTATTCCTTATGCTATGTGTTTGACGCATACTTCTTGGGAACAATATTACATCAAGGATGCTTATCTTATGAGAGCTAACAAACTATGCATTCCCGAGTCTTCTCTTCGATTGCTCCTTTTGCAAGAGGCTCATGGAGGCGGACTCATGGGACACTTTGGAAGAGATAATACATTCGCCACGCTCTCCAAGAACTACTTTTGGCCCAAGATGTTCCGCGACGTCTCACGCTTCACCAACCGTTGCTCTACATGCCGCAAAGCTAAGTCTAAAGCTCAATCCCATGGTCTTTACATGCCTCTTCCTATTCCTTATCAACCTTGGGAAGACATTAGCATGGACTTTGTACTTGGTTTGCCTAGAACTCAAAATGGAAAGGATTCCGTGTTTGTTGTTGTGGATAGATTTTCTAAGATGGCACATTTCATTCCTTGCAACAAGATAGACGATGCTTCACATATTGCAAATCTCTTTTGTAGGGAAATCTTGCGACTCCATGGAGTACCAAAGACAATCGTCTCTGATCGTGACGTCAAATTCTTGAGTTACTTTTGAAGACCCTATGCGCCAAGCTCGAATCAAGCTCTTGTTCTCATCCGCATACCATCCTCAAACCGACGGCCAAACGGAGGTGACGAACCGCACACTATCCACTCTACTTCGTGTCTTGATCAAGAAGAACATCAAGGAGTGGGAAGCATGTCTACCCATCGCCGAGTACGCCTACAACCATGCAAGACATTTGACTACCGGCAAGTCCCCTTTCGAGGTCGTCTACGGCTTCAACCCGTTGTCCCCATTGGACATTCTACCTCTTCCTCTACAACAGCGCACCAACATAGATGCGAGTGCGCGGGCAAGCTACATCAAGAAGATGCATGAGGATACAAGACAAACAATCGAGCACCAAGTACAACGACTAGCGACCAAGCTCAACGTCAACAAGCAACCCATGGTCTTCAACATTGGTAATCTAGTGTGGCTACACCTTCGCAAGGACCGCTTCCCCAAAGAACGCATGTCCAAGCTTCTTCCTAGAGCCGATGGACCTTTCAAGGTGCTAGCACGCTATAACGACATCGCCTACAAGATCGACCTACCTCGAGACAAGTACAATGTGAGCGACATCTTCAACGTCAAGGACCTCACACCTTACCATGGAGATGAAGCTTTTGATCCGAGGTCGGATCTCTCCCAAGGGGGGGGGGGATGATGCGGAGCATCCCTCGCTCATCCCCATGGACGTGCCTACATCTCCCTCAACGCCACTAGGACCCATGACAAGAGCCCGAGCTATGGCTACCGAAGATAAGGTGAATTCGCTCCTCTCCGAACTCCCTCTTCCAACTCACGAGACATGGCTACTACCTCATTCGGAGACTCTATGTGTAATCAGGTACATGGAGGTGAGCCAAGGATCAACTACTTGCGAGAGCCAAGACGGCGAGGAATCCAAGCATATTGAAGAAGAAGAAGAGATGCTGGTGAAGGCACAGGCACCGGACGTCCGACGAGTCCCAGGACCCGGACGACCGGACTCTCCGAACATCCGGAACTTTGCCACCCGAGCCAAAACTACGGACGACCGAAGCCTCCGGACGTCCGACCGACGCACACCCGAACCGAATCTACGGACGACCGACAACTTCCGGACGTCCGGACCCTCACGAAGCTCCGGACGACCGAACCTCTCCGGACGTCCGACGCGCCCATGACAGAACTGATTCTACGAACGCCCGAGCCCGTCCGGACGTCCGGACCGTCCCGAGCCTCCGGACGTCCGACGCCTTCCGGATGTCCGACGCCTGTGTGTTGACTTCGTTTGGGCCGCAACCCTTGTACCCCTTCGCCCCTAGACTATATATACTCCTTCCTCCCCAACTTTCTAGGGTTAGCTTTGGTTTAGCTCATGTTTGTGTGAGAGCCTTGCTCATCCACTTGGTTACTTCTCCTCGGAGCTCAGGACCTCTACGGAGAAGATCCCCCAAGCGGATTCAAGACACCCTTCTAGGGTGGACCCCATCAAGACCTCCTCACGGAGAAGAACGGCTACTCGTGTATCCTTACCTTCGTTGATTGTGGATCATATGTATCTCTTTGTGTTCGGTGATCTAGCACTTGTGTGATTGATTCCTTGTTGGTTGAGTGATCTCTCTCTCGTTTCCTCCGTGTTTCCCTTTGTTCTTCCATGTGTTCTTCGTGATTCCCCGTAGGATCCACTCCAAACGTGAAAAATCGTCCACATAGGGTTCCGCCCTACATCACCTTCCGCTATTTGCAACACCCTTGTTCTGCTTCGAGTCCGCTCAACAGTTCAAGCGGCTGCGTTGAGAACGGCAACGTGGCTTGCCCGATAGCAAGCGCCCCCTGGCAGGCTGCTAAGGATCCATTCCTCCAAGCGCAGTAGCATGGGTTTTGCACGCCGGCAAACCTATCCAATTAGGCGTAGGGTGTTTACATACAAAGAAAGATCAAACAGGAAGATATCATGCTTCATTTCAAAGTACAACAGAGATATATTACATCAATGATTGTTGCGGTTCTAACTTAAGATAAATTGTCTTAGGCATGAACCCGCAGCGGCAAGGAGAAACGGGGGGGGCTAGTCCCAGCGCTAGCCCTCCACCCTCTTGACTCTCTCGATGAATCTGATGATGGGCTCAATACGCTCTTCGAGCACCGTGAGGTCCGCATCCTCCGGCAACTCTCCAGCGCACTGGCGAAGTTGATGCTGGGGTTCTAGAACGCCACCTTGGTGAGCACCTTGGTCAGGGCGCCCCGGCAGAGCCTGCGGGACTCGTTGGCCAGAGCCACTCGATTGGAGCGGAGCTGCTTGAGGGCGTTGAGGACGCGCTCGAAGAACAAGGTCGGCCTAGCATTGGGGCTCATGTTCGGCTCCTGGGAGTACCTGACATCCAGCATGCCCATGATGGCTAGTTGCACGGTGAGCCTCCCCGCAACGTCGACGAGGCGGCTGATCTAGAGATTGATGATACCCACATATTCCTTATGGGCGGCGGTGTCATCACTCCGCAGCTGCATCTCGGTGTCGAGGGCCTTGTTCAGGGTCTCCTCTCGAGCCGTGACCTCTGGAAGCGTCCCCTCCAAGCCGGCCAGTTTCAGCTTCAGATTGTTAATGGAGTCGTTGGCCTCGGAGAGCAGCTTCGCCTTGTCAGAGATGGCGGCCTGCGAATCTGCCAGAGTGCGGTTTCCCATGTCCCTCTCCTCCGTCAGCGTCAAGATCTCCTTCTTCAGCTGCCCCTGCTCCAGCTCTAGCTTCTCCACCTTGCTGGCGTGGTCCAGGGCCAGAGCATCGAGTGCGTACTTATGCTTCTGCTCTAGCTCCTGGGTCTGTTGCGCGACGATCTTCCCGATTTCCTCGTCCTTGCCGCAGAGCATGGCGGCAAGCGCCTGCTCGCGGGCAACAAGGTCTTCCTCCTGGGTGTTCAGCAGAGCTTGCTCCTGCAGCCGGGCGGCTTCCTCTTTGGCGGCCTGTTCCTTCGCCGTCTCTTGGGCCTTCTTGATGTCGGCCTGCTTCAGGATGAGCTCTCGCTTGCGCTCCTCCTGCTCAGCCTGGACAGTCCTCAGTTCTTCCCGAGCCTCGCCGAACCAGACTTGCGTCTGAGTAACGCGCTCCTCAAAATCTGCCTCCGCCTTGTCCACCGCCGCCATCCTGGAGTTCACCTTGACTTGGCGGGCACGCTGGAGCGCCTGGAGCTTCTGGAAGTTGGCGCTCATGGCCAGTAGGAGCTGCTCCTCCTAGGAACTGCCGCCGCTAGTATTCGGTTCATCAACGACCTGGAGCCCGGCAGTCGCGAGCGCCTCGTCATCAAACACCTCCCCTTCGGCCGGCGCCCTGGTGCTTGCCATCGTTGGGAGGAAGATGAACAAGTCATCGCCCACCTTCAGGTATTTGCCCAGCACGGGGGCTGCAGGGGAGGAAGGTTGGTCGTTGGCAACCTCCTCCTCGGTAGGCTTCTTGGCAGCCTCCTCGGCAGCAGCCTTGGCGGCCTCCTCGGCAGAGGCCTTGTCGGTCTCCTCGGCAGCAGCCTTTTCGGCCTCCCCGGCAGACCAATTGTTGGCCTCCTCGGTGGCGGACTTGGCGGCTTCCCCAGCCGCGATACTAGCGCCCTCGGCTTCGGCGTCCTTGGCGAGCTCCTCGATGACGGTGTCGATGTCCTCCTGGTCCGTCGAGAGAGGGTCTGGAAACCATAAAGAAGGATGAAGCGGGGTCCAAAATCAAAACTCAGAACAAAGAAAAGGAAGAACAGGGATGGGAGGCAAGCAACTTACCGGTGTCGGGCTGGGAAGAGGTGGTTCCCTCCGCGCCAACATTCGTTGCCAGGACGGAGCCACCAGCACCCAAGCTCGCCTCCCCTTCCTCCATGCGTGTGGGCTTGGCGGTAGATGCCCTTGCCGGTGACACCCCTCTGGGTGGTGTGGTCGATGGGGGCGGCGTGTTGGGGGTGGCCCTCAATGGCTCCTCCTGTTGCCGCTCTCCTCCTGCAATCCCGACAAGGTTAGTATCAAAGAATCCACACCCCAACGCCCGTTAATGGGCAGTGAGTAATGGATTCATGCTGGGGGCTGGAGTGAGGGCTGCGCTGGGGGTTGTTGTCCGGGCTGATCACCACCAACGCCGGCGTGCGCGGAGCGCTTGCCAAGGGCTGGACACCCGTCGAAGCCTTGGCTCTCTTTGCCACCCTCTGGGCGAGCGTCTCCGTGTCGTTGCAAAGACAATATTATATCAAGGAAAGATGGTGCGGGTAGAGGGTGAGGAAATGATGACGGGCAAGATACTTACTCGCCCTCCTCCATTGGCCTCCTCTTCCTCTTTGGGCTGAAGGACCCAAGATCGAAGTCGACCTCCGGGGTGGTGTCCGCGGGGGGAGGCGAAGGCATCTTGTGCCGCTTGGATGAGGAAGAATCAGCGGCCGCGGCCTTCTTCGCTTTCGCGGCCCTCGTCTCGCATGCAGGTTGTCCCTGGGCTTGTTGCCGTGGGCCGGACCGGCTCGCTGGAGCTAGCCCACCATAGGACGCGTTTCCTCTCCGGGGCCGAGGAGTCGTGTGCCTCGGTCTTCTCTCCGGCTGACTCCTCGACCACGTCTTCAATGAGGGGAACCCCCGCGCCGGCACCGCTGGCTTCCCGGCAGACCCAGCCCACTTGGCGAACTCTTTCTCTTCTGCGGCCGTGTCGGCCTCATCCTCCATGGTGTCGACGCTGTCGGCCTCCTTAGAGAGTGCCGCCTCCTCCGCCATGGCGGCAATGTACGCCAGCTCTTCCTGGGTGGTGTCGTGGATGAGCAGTAGCTCGTCACAAATATACCTCTCCGACAGGTTGTTGAAGAATGCTTGCACCCGCTCCGCCTCCGGCTCGGCCCAGGTTGGAACGAGGTTGTGTGCGGTGAAGTCCGGCATCATGGCGATGATGACGGTCTGGCAAGAATTGTTGCTCAACGGGAGCATTCCCGCTGGCAACCCAAACAGAGACCCGCCGGCCTTCTTGGCCATGCCGGTCCTCTCGACCCCGCTGGCCTCGTCAACCTTGAGATAAAAAAGCCTCTGGCAGAGATGGGCGTGCTGCAACACCGTGAAGTTGTGGGCCAGGTCGGGGAGTATCCTCATGATATCGGCCGCATTCCTGAAGTCCTAGGTCGGCCTCCCCTTATTGTGCAGCGGGGCAATCCGGCAGCGGATGAAGTGAGCCTGAATCATCACGAGAGTGAGCCCGGCCATGGTAAGGCAATGAATCCTTGTGGTGGCGACCATGAGCTTCTTGTTGTCGGCGCCGACATCGCTCCAGTCCTTGCCACGAACCGGCAACTTCTGACGGACCCGGAAGAACTCCTGCGGATCTGCCTCCTCGATCCAGCACCTCCGGCCCCGCCACTCTTCCCTCCTCTCCTTCTGGGCACCCTCCGGGTACGTGCCCCTACTCTAGGTCCTCGAGATCCAAGTAATACAGATAGAGATGGCGCCCCCTGCCTGGATGCGAGGGGTGAAGTATTGGCGAAAGAGTGTCCTGCTGGGGTGCACTCCGGCGAAGCCCTCGCAGAGATGGGTGAAGAAGGCCATGCACGCCACGACGTTCGGGGTGAAATCCAGAAGGGGGAAGCCATAGGTGTGCATGATGACATTGAAGAAATCTGAGAAAGGGGGGCAGAGCCCAGTGGGAGAAATAATCAATGAAGAAGGGATACGGTTTGGGCGGCCTTGGCGAAGGTGGCGGGACGATCGCATGACACGGTGCCCGACGTCTCCCTTCCCACAGGGGCTGAACATGTCCCCGAGGGTGAGTGCATCGACTGCTGAGGTGACGAGGCGCCAAGCGTCCGCATCTCCACCAACTCACTCTCCTGCGCCTCCTTCCCCCCGGCATCATTGGTAGCTCCCTTGCCCTTGCTCGTCTTGGGCGCCATGGCGACTAAGAGGGGGTGAGGGACAAAAGGCAGTGGGGGTGCGGCGGCAGCGAGCAGGGGCGAGAGGTTCAACTTGTGTTTCAAGAAGAAGAGGGGAATGGCGGTTTCCTAGATTGGAAAAGGCACAGAGGGTAAATGAGCAGCGCCCCTGCGGTTTTCTCTTTTATGGGGAGAGCGCGGGCCGCCTCTTTACTATTCACCATGACGTGATGCAAGCATGCAGCAACCGCTCAACGCACGACCCCCATGTCACGCACTCAATGCGGGTCGTGGGGAAGCGCAACTGGCATGGGAGTTACCACAGTTAAAACTCGCCACGCTGCATCCCATGCACCGCTCGATGGCCCAACAACGCCAGCTTATGTGTGGCCCAGGCCGGGGCTCGTGGACGGTGTAAAAAGTAGGGGCCTTTTGTACCCCTTTACTTGTGCACGGCAGTTGTAGCCACACCGCGCCACGCTTGGCGGGGCAGAGGAAGCCAAGATACAAGACTACCAGGGCAGTGCTCATGCCATAGGCACGAAGAGCAAAGGGATAAGATGGGCTTCCCCCGGCAACACCCTTGCCGGGGAAGACCTACGCTGCCCCGGCAAGAGCCTTGCCAGGGCGACGTGCCGAACACCAGCAAGACCGCCACCCTTGAGCCTTAGAGTTTTGACACCATCAACAACATCGCAACCAAGGCTCGAGGGGCGCTTGCATGGTGGAATGCAGATCTTTGTGAAGACCAAAGGCCTGCAAGTCTAGATGAGAACCAGAAAGCGAAGACCCCCGGCAAGACCTTTGCCGGGGACGCCCACGAGACCCCGGCAAGACCCTTGCCCGGGCCATCTGCGGGGCCGAGGCCACGACCGCACTTGCCAGAGTTTTGCTACCCCGCACTCGTTCCGACGTGGCGGCTGATACGTCCATTTTGCATCATGATTTTAGATCGATATTTATTGCATTAGGGGCTGTTATTACACGTTATGTCACAATACCTATGCCTATTCTCTCTTATTTTACAAGGTTTACATAAGGAGGGAGAATGCCGGCAGCTGGAATTCTGGGCTGGAAAAGGAGCAAATATTAGAGACCTATTCTGCACAACTCCAAAAGTCCTGAAACTCCAGGAAAGTCATTTATTGAAATAATAAAAAATATTGAGCGGAAGAAGTTTACCAGAGGGGGACCCACCTGGCCACGAGAGTGGGGGCGCGCCCCCCTACCTCGTGGGCTCCCTGTTGGCCCTCCGACGGCCATCTTCTGCTATATGAGGTCTCTCGTCGAGGAAAAAAATCATAACCAACCTTTCGGGATGAAACTCCGCCGCCACGAGGCGGAACCTTGGCAGAATCAATCTAGGGCTCCGATAGAGCTGTTCTGCCGGGGACACTTCCCTCCGGGAATCATCGTCATCGTCATCACCAACGCTCCTCTCATTAGGAGAGGGCAATCTCCGTCAACATCTTCACCAGCACCATCTCCTCTCAAAACCCTAGTTCATCTCTTGTATCCAATTCTTGTCTCCAAGTCTGGGATTGGTACTAGTAGGTTGCTAGTAGTGTTGATTATGTCACATCCCAGATAGACCATGCATTAGGGTGTGCATCATGTTTAAATTTCATCTAAATTTGAAATGGGGAAGGCAGGAAACCCCAGAACACCCCCCCCCCCCCCTTAAAACAACTAGGGTTTACTAAAATTTATTTCAATGAATCAAATGCCCTTCAAAATGCTCATCCTCTTTGTTTGGGTTCAGGATCCATGTCAAAGAAGGTGGAACATTTTCTAGGTCACCTAAGGGTTCTAGATTTAATTCACAAATTTCTGAAATGAGCATTTTAAATTATGGAAAATATTTTAAGTGTTCAAAAATTGTCAAACTAAAATGTTTCATGTTGGGAATATTCCAACAAGTGACCAGGAGCATTTTGGTAATTTTTGAAATAGATTTGGTATTTTTAAAAACCCTAAACAGAGTTACAGAAATAGAAAAAGCCTAAAAATAGAAAAAACCTACTGTCAGCCATGATCGCCCACCTGCCGGCCCAGCCCAAAGCAGCAAGGCCAATGAGCTGCTTGGCTCGGCCAGACGAGCAGCCTGGTCGGCGGCGAGCGGCCCGCGCCACGCAGCCGGCCACCTGCCTCATCCCTCGCCCCCGCCGATGGGCGACCCACGCGTCGTCACCCGACCTCCTGACACCTCACTTCCCCCTGCCTCTCTCTCTCGCCGCCCCGACCTGGCCGACGCCATCGCCGACGCGCCACTGCCGACGCCGTGCTCCCGCCGCTCATACTCCTCCCGCCATGTCGGCAGCTCCGCAGCACCCGCTACCTCTAGCTAGCTAGTTCCTCGCTCCAAAACACCCCGAGGCCACTACCCGACCTCGCCCGAGCTCAAGGTCACGGAGATCCCCATCGCCGTCGCCGCCGCATCAGTCCACCCCGACCCGACGAAGCTCTCCACAGGTTCACCGTGAGCCTAGCTACTTCCCCATCCTCTCCGCTCCCTTCTTCTTGCACCACAACGAAGCGCCGATGATCACTGAACTCACACGCCCGGGAGCTCGTCGCCGACGAGCCTCCGGTCACCTAATGGCCACGCCACTACGCCCATCGCACTCACCACACCCCAACGGGTCTAACGGTGCACTTCCCGCGCCCGCCAAGCCCTCTAGCCCCAAACCCGCCGGTGGCCGAGCCCCTGCCGCCGCCTCGACTCGTCGCCGGCGCCCACTCCGCCATCCCGACCCAAGCCGACTCCACCACTAACCGCGGCTCACCTCCGCATCACGAGGTGCTCCCCAGGCCCATTTGGAGCCCGGAAAGTGCAAAAGCACTTGCTCCCTGCGTCTGCCTCGCCCGTGGCTAGACGCCGTGAGTTGACCCGTCTGGGCCTGTTGACCCTCTGGGTCAATGACAGTGGACCCCTCGGTTAAACTAATTAGGATTAGTTTTAATTAAAACTAATTAGTTAAACTAACTCGACATGCGGGTCCCATTGGTCAGTTTGACCTGGACGACCTGTTGACCCCTCGACGTCATGTTGACCTCATGCCGACAAGATTAATTTAAATTCTGGAATTATTTTTATATAATAAATTCCGAATATAACTCAAATTTCAAATGCTTATAACTTTTATTCTATAACTCCAAATGCAAAGATTTATATATGAAAATTTATCAGAAAAATACACTCTATCCATTGGTACAGGTTTCATGCATGTTAAAACAAGTTAACTATGCTGAATAACCAGATTAAGATTTTGCACCATTAGGACTAACTCACATGATCTATCATTTGAACCTTTGATTCAAATGAGTTCATCCCCTGTCCCTTCAACTTGCATTAGGCCAACACACATCCATATTGCCATGTCATAGCATGCATCATATTGTTGCATATTGCCTGTATGTTTATTTTGGTGTGTTTTCATAATAGGTTCTGCCCCCGAAGATAACCTCGATTACCCACCTGAAGGGCAGTTCTCTACCCCAGTTCCATCAGGCAAGCAATTCATTGAACATTCCGATACAACCCATGTTCTCGCTTCTGCTCTCGTTTTACTGCATTAAGACAACGCGATTCAACTGTTGTGTGTTGCGGTAGTTGAACCCACTTCCTTTGCATGACTGTCATTGCCACAAGAATTAGATGAAACCCACTAGTATGTGTAGGAGTTGATTGAGCCGTGTTTGTGATTCCTACCATGCTATGCTTGCTATGCTTAGAGTTGTGTCGTGTCGGCTCATCGGGATGATGAACTGGAGTGAAAGGTTGTGTTGGTTCGAGAGTGTAAGTGTTGAACACGATTTGGTAAAGGTATCGATGAGAGGCCATGTAGGAGTACATGGTGGGTTGTTTCATTGAAGCCGAACTTAAGAACTGAGATCTGTGTTTGTGATCCATGAACTAGCTACTACCACGCATTGGGCCCAAACCAATGGACCCTCTCGGCTTCTTAACCACCCCTGCTCATAGTCCGGAGTTGCAAGTAGTTTCGTGTTTGTAGCATGTCAGCCGCACGCAACGCTGACCTTAGGGGTGGGTTGTGTTGCGGTAGGCACTGTGGGTCTGTGTGAGTGCCCGCTTGGTATCTCGGGAACCCTGCACACATCGTTCGGGCTGTATGGGAAACCTCGGCGGACTCCTGCGGATGGAACCCTAATAGGCGATAAACCCGGACTAGGGACTTGAGTGTTTGGGTAGGCTGAGGCCGACACCCACGCTGGGCTTCCGCTTGAAGGTTGCAGTACATGTCGTGTATCTGACGATATAGTGGTGAGAGCGTGTGAAGAAGTATACCCTGCAGGTTAAATATGATCTATTCAATAGCCGTGTCCACGGAGAAGGACTTCGGTTACCTATATCAGTTCATAGACAAGTAAATGGATACTACTAAAAGCCTCAAGATAAGTGTGAGTATCGTGGATGGCCCTCTCGGGATGACGAGAGAGGATCCACGGTGGAGTATTGTGTTGGTGAATAGTGGACTGGTACGGCAAAATGCTTTACAAAGTGTGTCACGAGGGATAGCTTAGCCAAAAGTCAAAGCTGGCTTGCTGCAAATAACTCCACTTCCTTCCTTGAGAATGTGCATGTATGATAGGATTACGTGGTAAGACTTGCTGAGTACTTTTGTACTCATGTTTGCTTAATCAATATTTTTAGAGGACTATACTACCCTCCGACGGATTCTATGTAGATGTTGACTTGACGAGTAAGCTAGCCATCCGGTGGCGATCTAAGACTTGTGAAGGGCCATTGTAGATAGAAAGGCTCCAACAAGCTTTCTTTCTTTCTAGAGTCTGTACCAGACTACTTTGCTTCCGCATGTGCTTGTATGATTGTATGATTTGAGTGTTGGGTCATGTGACCCCTATCTGTATGACTATGTTATGTATGGCTCCTCGGAGCCTCTTAAATAAAGTACTTGAGTTGTAGAGTTTTGTTGTGATGCCTTGTTGTATTTACTCATATCGGGCATATTATGTATGATTGAAATGCTTGGTATGAGTGGGATCCGACAATCTAGTTGTTTATCCTTGGCAGCCTCTCATATGGGGAAATGTAGTCTCGTGCTTCCGAGCGATAGTAGTCCGCTACAGCCCGGTTCACGGAGTCCTGCTAGCCCAAAGACTACTGCTTGGACACTTGATGGCGGCATGTGATTCATTTCGTTCCTATGTCTGTCCTTTGGGAAATGTCACGCGGTGATACTTGGAGTCCTGCCTAGCTCTGCTACAGCCCGGGATACGGAGTCCTGTTAGCCTGCTACAGCCCAAGTTCATACGCTGATGACCGACATGCTCGAAGTGTTTCATGTATGCCTGTTCCCATAGGTTAGCGCCGCTTTGGGTTCACGACTAGCCATGTCGGCCCGGGTTCTTTGTCATGTGGATGCTAGCGACACTATCATATACGTGAGCCAAAAGACGCAAACGGTCCCGGGACATGGTAAGGCGACACCCGTGGGAATACCGTGCGTGAGGCCGCAAAGTGATATGAGGTGTTACCAGCTAGGTCGATGTGACTTGGAATCGGGGTCCTGACAGCGTTGGCATCAGAGCAGGGCTGCCTGTAGGTCCGCTAAGCCAAACTGGTCGAAGTTGAGTCTAGAAATGCTTTAGTTATATGTAGGGAATTGATTGTGGGAGGAACGTAAGGCTCTTTTACTCCTTTACCTTATGCCCTCGATCTGAGTCATCCTTTTCTCATTCAACGTGGGTTTAGGACTAGGCTCTCTTTTCTCTATCGTGTTCACGTGTTACTAATCCGTAGTACCTTATAGGATTGTTGGTTACATCTCCGCCAGTGCTACCAAATTTTAGTATGCTATTACTTGAACCGAACCTTGATATGATGTTGTTGAGTGGTTTTGCAAATCTGATTTTGAATGTCTCAAATCTGATTTGAGCATTTACGAATGTTATGCTGCCCGATTTTCCCTAGGAACTCTAATGCCTTTGCATTATGGCTGTGCTTTCAGATGGCCACCGCTCCCGTAACCAAGTGGTTCGCCTTGACCCGCTGCATTGATGTGTGCGGTCACACGCCATGTTGGTTAGGGTGATGATTGAGGCTGGTTATCGATGGTATCCTCGAATATACCGTCGAGGAGCAGTTCAGGATTTCAATCAAAGCCAATACCTATGCACGGTCCGGATTTATCCATCTTACCCCGGAGCTCTTGAGCCACTTCACTTTGTTCTTATGGGCTCGAATCACTATTGGAATGTCTGTACAAGATGCAGCCTATTCCATGATGACTATTATTCGAGCCAGACTGCTTTGGTTTGAGCAACACCGATTTCCGCTATATGCCAAGATCTCTTCCCAGGGCGCATGGCTACCTTCGTGGTTTGTACAGCGATGCATCCCATGAGGACTCACTCCTTCGCACTACTACTTGAGTTCTTTGGAGGACAAGGACCGTGAGAACCGGGCCTTGCGTATGGAGCTGTTTAATGCCCGCTCGACCACTGGCTACTCGACTAGGTTTGCACCGCCGTGCAAGCCGGATATATGGACATGAGAGACTTGTACCCCATGTGCGGGCGGGTCTGCGGACTTCATGGAGTGGCGTGAGGTTGGAGGCATCACTCCTCCTCGTGGGCCTCTTACGCCACCGTTTGTGGGTCCACGGCCACATCCGAGTCCTTATGGTCCACAGGCCCCACAGATTATGCATTTTCCGATGATCATGTTCCACTTCAGTCTGGGTGGTGACTTCTATGAGGACTACTATGGTAATAAGGCGGTTCCTTCTTTGCGGCTAGTATTGATGAAACTTCGTGGACCCGTATGACTGCCAGCCTCTCCGCGTACCTGAATCGATCCATGTCCGAGAATTTCTAAAGTTGTTAGGCATAAAGGCGAGATCAGCTTTCGTGAACCGAAGACGACATCTGCCCCGCATTTGTTCCACCAGATTTCTCCTATTATGACGCCATGACAAGGACTAGGTTGCATACTCATGCAAGATCGCTATGTGATTCTGGAAGTCGTTCCTTGACCACGTTGACCACACGCGCCGAAACACCGGCGGTGGACAGCGGTGAGCCTAGGAAGGGGCGACGGGGAGCGAGGGGAACACGTGGCGGGAAGACCCCAGCGCGAATGAGTATGAGGTTTAGTAGTTCGGCTGCGTTGTGAGGCTCCGTCGCCCGAGGGCTGGCCAGCGGTGGGAATAGTAGAGGCGGTGAGGCCTCCGCGGTGCCACAGCCGACCCGCGGGAGGCGGGAGGATGCGGCCGCGACCGGCGCTGCTTTGGTAGTTGGAGCAAGAAGACCGAGGTTGAAGAAGCACTACGGCCGTTGGATGGACAACGTCGGTCACTACAGCTAGAATCGTTCATATTGACTAAAGTTGACAAGGCCCCGTCGATCAACAGTAGGCCCTAAGTCAGCCTCCACCATGGTGAGTCCCCCCGGTGGGGAGTATTCATTTTTTGTGCGTAATAAGGAGGCACTTCGGTGGGTCCGACGGCAGTGAGGGAATGTTTTTTGCGAAATCGCTGGCCCGTCCGGTGGGTCCCAGCGATCGAGGAGCGTTTTTCACGAAATAAGGTGGCCCGTCCGGTGGGTCCCGCTTCTCGGTGGAGGAATAATTGTTTTGCGGCGTAATAAGGAGGCACTTCCTTGCGGCCGCTGGACCGGTGTCAGCCTCTCCACGTCTGATACTCTTCCGATGGAAGTCGATCGTTGACCATGTTGACCACACCGCGCCGAGAGCACTAGGGCGGTGGTGCGGACAACAGCGAGGCCTAGGAAGGGACGGCGAGAGCTGGGAAAAGCGCAGTGGAAGCCCGGCGGAGAGAATCTGAGGTTCCTTGGTTCGGCTGCGGTGTGAGGCTGCTGTCGCCACAGAATAACGAGGGGTGTGGGTGAGTAGAGGATGGCACGGCCAGCGGTGGGAGTAATGCAGGCGGTGAGGCCTCCGCGACATCATAGTAGGCCACGGGAGGCGTGGAGCCGCGTGACATGACCCGGCGCTGCTTTGGGCGGTGGAGCAAGAAGACTAGAGGTTGAAGAAGGACTACGGCCGTTGGATGGACATCGTCGATCACTACAGCTAGAATCGTTTATATTGACTAAGTTGACAAAGCCCTTGATGCAGCGTCAACTTAGTAGGCCTGACTTGGATTTGGCGAGAGAACATATAGCCCATTTGCGATTTGTAGAATGTACAACCCATTTTTTAATTCTAATGGAATTTACTACAGCCCATTTACAGTTTATTAAAAGTAAAGCCCAACTTCTAGCTAGGAAAATGATTAATAATTTCAAACAACCGCTCAAAACAGAATTCAAAAAAATTCCCACATTTTGATGGGATCCGAAATATTTTTATCCGAAATTTCTAGTCAGGTTAAATATAATTTCAAAATAAAGTTGTATTATGTTAAAATCCAACGAAATATTGCGCACGCAACAAGTAATGAAATTAAAATTTCCAAATTCCAAAAATAATATATTTTTCAAACTAATTACGTGTTTGGTGCATAGTAATTGCTTGATTATTATAATTACATCCCATTTATTATTTCTTGAAGTCCATTTTCTTGTTAAGCCTAATGCATACCTCCTAGGAAACTTTGCAGCCAGTGAAGCGGATAACAAGTTGACCGGATATTGTGTACAAGCTATCGGCCAGATTGCATTGCTGATGTTGAAAAAAGGCTGTGTAATGCAGTACAACCTAACATGGTTACTCAGCCCACATTCAGCGGCCTAGGAAAGGCCCAAACAAGGCTTCATACAACATTTTGAAGTCAGCGAGCTCAATTAATAACTTGAGAAAAAGTTAGATTACAGTGGAACCTAATTAAAAGCTGTCATGAACAAATAAATAATTCATGGGGTCCCATTTGTGCGTAATGCGGCGTGTGTGTGTGTGTGAGAGAGAGAGAGAGAGAGAGAGAGACACCCATCGATCGATGCTCGTAAATACATCTTTCAGCCATATGCATTCTTGATGCTCGGTAAAACTTATATAGTTGACACAATCATATAGAACATCATAGCACACGAACTTGCATACAAAAAATTTCACTTGGCGGCACAATCAGGATGGAAGCGGTGGATCGCTACGGGAAGGGCTATGTTGAAACCAACGAAGTCGTACATAATGGTTCATCGTCTTTATAAATGACGGGAAATATCTTGAATGTTGTGCAAAGAAAGCAGACGGACAACACAATAAGTTCTCCTACCACATTAAGTTGACGTACAACCCTTTCTAAAAAAGTTCAGGTACAAAATTAGAACAGGTCACAATCAAATGTCTTGGCATATCGGTGCTTGGACCCATAGCTCGGATTTAACTAGTACTATCGACAAGATTCAGTTGTTACCTCAAATTAGAGCACATCCGAGCAGCCAACCCTGCCTCTTCTCCCAAAAAAGCGTTGGCCTCTGCCAGCGATGGAGTAAACCCTATGCCATCCATCGTTCCAAGCAACACGGGGAAAGTCTAACGTTGACTCCTGTAATGGACGTCGTCGTTGGACCCTAGCACCAGCGGCGGCGGCAGGACTTTGATTGATGGATTGACCACTTCTTCGACATGCATGAACACTCGATACAAGTACATCCCTAGCGTGGTCCTCGGCGGCCTTGGTGGCGACGAATAGTACAACCCGGTTCTGCACGGTATCTCAACACCAATCACCTTGGTATGGTGGGCGGCTTCTTCATCCATGCCATAACCGTGAGCCCAGCTATGCGGAGGAACAAACATACTTACGAGCTCACCTCCATGGTCGTTGATAAGCTCGTTCATGGACTCGCTGTTCCAAGCACGTCGAGGCATGCCGTGGAAGGTAAGCTTTGTTAAAAACTAAAGCTCAGAGGGCACCGAGCCCCATCCTGGGTGCCACCGATCAAAGCTCACCAGCGCGCCATCGCAGAACAAACGCCGGGAAGATTCGAACACACGACTGCAGTCGAAAGTTGTCCGGAACCTGACGAAGAAATCAGCCAGTGGCGGACAGACTTCGACGAGCATGTCAATTATTTGGATGTCGTGCGCAATGCCAAGAGCTTTTACAAGGTCGTCCGATGAGACGGGAGGCCAGTCTCCGTTGATGGTTACTATCAGCACTTTGCCAGCAAACTGGTCGTCAAGCGCCGCCATGCCACTGTTGAGCGATAGCACGCAGCGACTGAAGGCAGGACGGACCTCAGGATCTCCGGCTCGAGATCGCGTTGACCGGCGACATGATAGTGTGCTTGAGTACAGAGAAGGAGGCGGGATTTGGGGAACTGGGTAGGAATCGAGATTCGAGGAGGTGGGGAGGCGGAGGCGGGGATGAAAAGGTAGCATGAATTTCGAGCCTGGCAATATGCTCTCGGTGCATAAGCGCATGCGAAAACACTGAGTGGCGCCCACATGTCGACAGAGTCCTTATTCTTTCTTTTTGGAGAGCCGGCCTTTTTTGGTATCTTTTGAGAGCCCGGCTTGAGAGTCATAATCGACCTGTTTGGCATTGCGTTACTACTCGGCCCATATTCAACGACACCTCCTTGGCCCAAACAAGTGTACATCATCGAAAAGGCAGTGAGCTCAAATTATATAACTTGAAAAAGGAGATATACTCGAACCTTTGGAGAATGGTGATGCCCTCATTTAGCCCACCAATAGTTCGAGACAATAAACAGTTCGAAACAACGATATATACAACATTCAAACACTGACTAGTGACTACTACTGACATAAACAGCAAGACATGATAGTTCATAAGAAGTCTTGCTACACCACCAAAACGCACCCATTTGCAGCGCTCAGACTCTCGTGATCCAGACGAGAATGACATTCTAAACAGAACAACTATTACATAGAAAGAGTGACATAGACGAGGATGACCAAATGACAAGGAATATGCATAACAAAAGAAAGAACTACCCATCCAGAAGCAGCAGCAAAGACAACAAAGTCATTCGAAGAGATGATCCAACACCATCATAATTTGCAGCCCCGCTTTAGCGACCAGTGATCCGGAGACACCAGTACTCCGCCCTTTCGATGCAACAACCCAATTACCTATCAACCTGAAGGCTTCAACCACATCACTGCCTGTCGTAATTGAGACATTCAAGGACCAAAGTTAATCCGGAGGCCTTTGTCATTCTCACCTTCTTTTGGCTGCAGGATATATTGTTGACAATCAGGGGAGTTTGCTCCCGAACTCCTAGGGCTCGCCGTGTAGACACAGTTTTCCATAGCAAACAGAGCCTCTCGCCATCAAGGTCCTTGCCAATGGTGATCTCTGGTTAATCGGATAATTGAGTCAGAAAGCAGAGAGTGTGAACCAAGGCTGTTTACCGCCTCAACTAGAAAATCCTAAAGGCCCCAACAAGCTGGTATCCTGCTCATAGGCGTAACAGCCATTGTCCGGATACTCACGTATTACGGTGCTTGTATCTGATGGGGTTTTGCAATATAACTTTTCCGGCTCATGTGTTGAATGATCATCAGTCTTTTGCGTAAATGCGATCGAGCGAGGAACCAGTTGTGCTTCCTATTTTTAGCAAGGTGGTGTGATTACAAAGGCGATGGCTGTAGGGACACTTGCATCATATCAAAACGGACATGCATTGTTAATGTAAGATCAGCATTGTTGAGTATGAGTAGGATAATGCAAGAAACAACATTGATATGTCCCGTTGGGCCGGGAGGAAAATACAGGGAAATGTATCTTTGGGTTGAAAATATAGCATTGCCATGCATGGTTATACTCATGTTATCTATAATCGATTCTTCACGAAACTACCATGTCATGCATGTTATGTAATCATGTTATGTCCTCACAAACAAATTCTTCAAGGTAACTAACAGACCATGCATTGTTATATACTCGTGTTACGTGGGCAAAACTTTTGTGAGGATATTATACTAGCCATTGATTCTTTGAAGAAGCGAATATAGGTATGTACACATGGTAAGCATTGCAGGATTTCAATACTTCCAAATATAGAGTTCTCCATATGCACATTTACTTCCCTAATGTATGGTTAGATGAAACCAATAGTGTGGTGCATGTTTCTACATCATGAAAATAAGGAAACTAACATGGCCATTGACACACTCATATTTAGTAGTAGTATATAGATTCTTGTAAAATAAGGATAATATCCATATATTCCTAACCGTTTGATTATTCAGGTACAAATTGGCTGTAATGATATGGTCACAATCGCATGAATTAACTCATTCCAAATATAGCTGATTCTGGCGTCTCTAATATATTGCCATAGTTCTACTCAAATTCTGCTCAAGCAGGATATGACAATCATCACAAAAAGTTCAAACAAGTGTCATGGCGTCATCATTAACATGAGATGGAAACAACTTACACGCGTCGTCCCAGCAATACGTGGTGCCATCGCTTTGTCGATCGCGTAGATGATGCCATTGTGTTCAATAGGATCACGAAGTGTGTATCAGCTCTGACGATGATCCTTGCAAGCGAGTTGTCTCCAGCTAAAGAAGGCACCGGCGTAAAGATAGGCGAGTCCATGGTCGAACAAGGCAATTAGCTTGAAGTATGCGTAATTCGCATGTCATGTAGGCACTTGGCAGATTACAATCTTCTGCAAAACAAGATCCGTCCAACTGACATAGTAATCTAGATGACTTGGACCGCGATAGTAATACTCTATATAATCCAGCGGAGGAAGGATAATCTCATGGGAGTGCAGGAACTTCACGAGCACCAACTTTTACCGTCTTCTCTGAAGGCAGCCATCGATGGGAGTTCATGCCGACCCAGTACATACCTGCCAAGAAGTTTGAGCGATGGTGATCGGATCGATGTCGAGAAATGATGTGCGGTGACACACTACATACCTGCGAAGAAGTTTGACTAATGGAGATCGGATTGAAGTCGAGGGCATCATGCGCCTCCTTATCATGGTGAGCCAATCTCGCAAGACCGGATAGCAGCAAGCAGGGTGTCTTGAAAAGCTTAGGCCTCGCTTCGATTATAGCCGTGTGCATGTCCCTCGAGCATGCAGCCAGCCGCAGAGCGGTCAACATATCCATACACGAACAACAGAGGTCGAGGATGTCACTGGGGAGATTGCTCCAATCGCGGCCCATATGGATGTTGTGCGGTTTGCGTTCGGCCATGGTGGAGTTTGGAAGGGGGCTTAATTTACGGGGGAGAAGGATGTCGGTGTTGGAGCGGCTAGCAAGGGAATAGTGGTACTGGGGGAGGTGAGTGAGGCGACGGTACGCGGGGGCACAGTGAGATGGAGACGGAGATGGAGACGGAGAAGGAGATGGAGATGGAGTGGTGCTATGGGGCGGAGAGAGGGAGGCGAGCGGCGCCAATGTCTTTGTCTGTGGCGGTGACAGGCCTGCACAGTTCACGGGGTGAGGCTGACTTTGGTAACCCGAACACGCCGCCTTGCTGGACTAGTGTCGGTAGCGAGGTGTTGTCACTTCCTTTGTGAGGACCGGATGAATAGTATTTTGACCATCAAGTGTACCACGGTTGTACTACTACTACTACTAGTAGGAACATGAGTACTCGGTGTTGTATAGCGGAAATAGGTTTCTCGTGCTAGCATGCCTGTTCACTTCATCATTCAGGTATCATTCATATTGCGAGGAGAACCAAATTCTCGTGCATGACCAATCAACGCATGTCGTGATGCATGCGTTAGTGGATTACGGTGCATCAAAGATGGCATGCAGATCGTTCCACACTTGAGAAGAGGAAAAATGGAAAGGTAGAATCTGCGGCGAGAGGAAGAAACGCTGGTTAACGAGGCTAGGAGGGATCGGCAGGAAGTTAATGCTCCACGCCTAAGGTTTTGGGAAAACCTGATTTTGATAAGGTGACTTATACTCACCTAAGCGGAGGAGTATTCCTTAACCAGAGAATGTTGTGTCTCCCACTCACGCGCTCAAAAAAAAAGCTATGACAACTTTTTTTTATCTGTTTGCATAGATCCCACCTATCAGGAAGGATGGGCACGTACACGAACAGGTACGACTCCTCAGTCTACCCGCATAGCCTTTTCGTTTAGTCTACCTAGCCGTCTAATCAACTGCCAGCACGCCACTTCTCCCATTTACTTCCAAATGGCGAAAGAGATCGAGATGCAGGTTTTTAGCGTCCAACATGTCCTCGTCGAAGGCTCGATGCGCATAGTTGCCACCGTCACCGTCCACCCAAGGTTTGTTCGGCAGTGGATCAACAATGTATCCAACTCCCTCAAAAAGGTAGAGATGAGGGTCATCGGTCTCGGCGAGTACGGGCGTGCCCACAGGAAGATCCAGCGCACCGCCGTCCTTCAGCTGTGCCTCGAAGATGATGTTTCGGTGTACCACATCATACACTCGCCCTCCATACCAGGTGAGCAGTGGCAGAGCTACATACTGCGTGCTGGGCCATGGCCCCCCCATCATTGCTAAAACTATGAAGGAAAAAAATAGAGCCTACTTAGATTAGAAAAATTAGAGCCTTTGCCCCCCCCCCAAACATGCATAATTTGTGTTTGGCCCCCTTGAAGATCTTGTCTAGCTCGGCCACTGCAGGTGAGCTTCACGATTTCTTGTCTCAGGAGGACGTATACTTATGTGGGGCAGCCATCGAAGGGGACGAACAGAAGCTGGAGCCGTACAACCTTGATTTGAAAAGCATTGCTGACCTACAAACCAGAATCAAAATTCCTGTAGAAGATTGTGCAAAACATACAGCATCCCTATTCAACGTAGCAAATTTTGTGCTCGGTACAAATCTTCAGAAGGGTGACGAGACGGTGGCATTAAGGTCGTCTGGATGGGAGAATTATCCCTTGACGTACGAGTGGATAAAATATGCTGCCCTCGATGCCCGTGTGAGTTTTGAGATAGCTGCAAGGTCCAAAGATCTTGTTGCGAAGCCGTCTCCCACAGAGAATGAGAAGAAGAAGAAGAAGAAGAAGAAGAAGAAGAAGAAGAAGAAGAAAACGCTGCACCAGCAGGAGGGCATTATGGATGGATGAACTATTTCCTCTCTTATAAAAAAAATTATTCCCTCTCGGTGTATAATGATATAGATGGACTATTTCGATGGTGTGCATGTCTTTGGAACAGAGTAGTAGCGTGGGTCCGCTTGACTATAAGGAACTATTTATCCGCATATATAGCTTTCTCTGCTACTCCTTCCAGTGATCGGTATGCAGTGCATGTGTCCGTAGACATGACAGCTTGTCCATGGAAGTTCAACTACGGCGACCATCACGTTTCATCTCACGATTCCCATGACGCATCTCCAACCCACGGCACCATGCTCCCCGACGTGCGCCTCACCCCTCTCGGTCGCACCGCACCTCTGCCTTTGTGTGCATGACATGTGGGCCACCTAAAATGCGGCGAGCATCAAGTTTCTACCACAGCCACCCGCAATTCCCACGACACCACTCGAACCCATGAAACCACATGTCCCCCGACCTGTGGCTCACCCCTCTTGGCCCCACTGCCCCTCTGCCTTCGGGATCATTACATGTGGACCAGTCACCTATCGGGTCCACATGTTATTGACTCAAAGGTAGGTGTAGTAAGCGCTGAAGCTCGATCTGGCAATACGAGATGGAAATGTAACTCCTGCGCCAGGGCTTGTGGTGCTCCCACAGCACAAACTCGTGCCAAACTCGAGATTTGTTTCTTTACTATACATGGACGCAATGATTTAATGGACATTGTAATCTCAACATGTGATGGGGAGCTCTAAATTTGAATTTGAAACTTATAAAACGAAAAGATTTGAAACAAATAAACTAGGAGAGAGGGAGTATATCGTAGGATGTGTCCCATACAAAATAAGTCCCCTGGTTTGTCACCTGAAGATCACGGTTAGAAAGGAGCATAGCGTCTTCCTACTCGTACGGCAATAAATCGGCCGCAGACAGCATGGTCCGCTTTTGATCGCCATGTGCAACGTTCGTGCTATCTTATTCTATCTCACCATGATTCCATCGTACCAATTCATGCAGTGGCCCGTTGCATGGCTGATCCCAATGTTGGACAAAGGTTCTACGGGAACGGTGTCACCATTGTAAATGTTGTGCAAATTGATGTTGGTACCCTCCCGTACATATGCAAGCAAATCTCCACTTGCACCGAGCCTAGCCTGTGAAACAGTGGGTAGGGGGAGAATTTGGAAATGGACATGGAAGTAGTCTTTAGAATGCATTTACTACGTGATCAAACTCATCTTACCTGCTCATCGGAGGAAACCGAGTGCCCCTCAACCGGCATCTCAAGGGCGTCAACTTGCAACTCTGACCACGCCCGTATTTGGAGAGACACATCACGCCCAATATGCGACCCTATCCAAAAGGAACTCGGCGGTCCCACCAAGGATAGACCCGCATATTGGGCAGCTTTTGCAAGGTGGATATCATTACATCAACATTACATAATAGATGGGGATACATACATAAGGCACAAATGCCACAGAATACATCAACAACATATACAAGAGATCAACATCCGACTACGGATGAAACATAAACGAAACTCAAGCGACATCCACCACCTAGCCCAGGCTGCCGACTGGAACCTATCTCTGATCGAAGAAGAAGCGAAAGAAGAACTCCAATATAAGCAAACATCGCTCTCACGTCATGATCATCGCATAACCTGTACACTGCAACTGGTGGTGTAGTAATCTGTGAGCCACGAGGACTCAGCTATCCCATTACCATGGGTATCAAGACTAACAAAGCTTAATGGGAAAGGAAGGGGTAAAGTGGTGAGGTTGCAGCAGCGACTAAGCATGATATGGTGGCTAACATCGCAAATGAGGCGAGAAGAGAAACAAAGGAGCGAGTCGTCAACTAGTAATGATCAAGAAGTGATCCTGAACTCCTACTTCGTCGGACATAACCCGAAACCGTGTTCTCCTCTCGATCAACCCGAAAAGAGACACTCCGATTCGCTTTACGGTTGGTGTATTTTAGAAGAGTTTGCTTCAAGTTTACTACCACGGATATTAACAAATTCCCATCGCCACATAACGGCAGACACGGCTCTCGAAAGTTTATACCTGCGGGGTGTCCCAACAAGCCCATGATAAGCTCTCGCGATCAACGAAGGATATTCCTTCTCCCGGGAAGACCCAATCAGTCTCGGAATCCGGCTACAAGACATTTCGACGATAATAAAACAAGACCAGCAAAGCCGCCCGATCGCCGACAATCCCGATAGGAGCTGCACATATCTCGTTCTCGAGGCAACACGGATAAGCGAAGCGTCTGAGAACCGACATAACCCATGTTGCCAAGGGGTGGTCCCTTGCGGTGCTCTAGTTTGGACCAACACTTAGACAAGCATTGGCGGGGGCTAAATAAAGATGACCCTTGGGTTAATTACTCCCAAAGGGAAATATAGGTGGTGGTGAGGCAAATGGAAAACCAATGTTGGGCCTTCTTTGGAGGAGTCTTATTCAAAGCGAACTGTCAAGGGGTCCCATAAATCACCCGACCGCGTTAGGGGCGCAAAATCCGGGAACATAATACCGATATGGCGGAAACTAGGGCGGCAAGAGTGGAACAAAACACCAGGCATAAGGCCGAGCCTTCCACCCTTTACCAAGTATATAGATGCATTAATTAAATAAGATATATTGTGATATCCCAACAAGTAAACATGTTCCAACAAGGAACAACATCTCCATGTTCCAACAAGGAACAAACTTCATCTTCACCTGCAACTAACAACGCTATAAGAGGGGCTGAGCAAAGCGGTAACATAGCCAAACAATGGTTTGCTAGGAAGGGTGCAAAAGGTTAGGGGCTGACATGGCAATTTGGGATGGCTTGAAGAGCAAATGATAGGTAGCGCATCATAGCGATAGAACGAAACAACTAGCATAGCAATGATAGAAGTGAGATCCAGGGTAGCGGTCATCTTGCCTGAAATTCCGCAAGGAAGAAGAACGAGTCCATGAAGAAGACGAACGGATGAAGCCGAACCAAGCGTAGACGAACGAATCCTCACGATCGCAAGGAAACAGGAACTAACAAGAAGAAGCACACAACATAGTAAACACACCACACATGAACAAGATATGATGCTCAACCAAGTATGATGCATGACAAGGCTACATGAAGCTACTCATGACAAAAGATGATGCATACAAGAGCAACACATCAAAGCAAGTTTAAATGAGGCCGGAAGCAACATAGAACAATTCCGGTAAGTCCTCATATGCAAATTTCGAAATTGGTCCAGATCTGAATAAACCTTATGTTCAAGTTGTTAAACAGCAAGATAAAATGCACCACGATGGTCTACACGAAATTCTAGTCAAGTTACATATAAAGTTCATTAGATTCGGAACTACGGCCTAGAAGATATGAGCAAAACAACTTAAACATGGCATTGATGCAAAATGCATACAAACATCAAGCAAACACCTCAAGTCAAGGATGCAACATGATAATATGAAACTAAATTCAAAATCAAGCAAGTTTCATATAGAGCACACTCAAAACAGAGCAACGGATCAACACATACACACTATACAAGTTATAGCAACAATCTGTCCAAAACAGCAGCTAGGCATATTGCGAGCATCAAAACAACATGCTACAGGACCTCAACATGATAAAAAAAAGGCATGGGCATGATGTGCAGGTAAAGCATTACAAAACATGAACACTGAGCTATCTACAGAACTCACTAGAACATGCTCAAAAACACATGGCAAGATTGTAAATAATAACAGTTTCAGACTTTAGCAGAAATAACATCAGGTTAACAAGTTTAGAGCTATCAAACAACATGTTACAGGGACTTATCATGGCAAACAAAGGCATGGCATTGATCTACTAAATTCATAGAACAAAAGTCCCTTACCGACCATGAGCCAAAAAGGATCAGAAAATATGATGGTACCAATGTAAACATGGCAAGTTATATTACAGATTCATACATGGCAGGAACAACAATAAGTAGGCATGTTGGTGAGCTTGAACCACTCACCACAGAGCAATACATGATACACTAAGCATACATCCATCAAGAAGACATGTCATAGAAGCTATACATGGCAAGAACAACATCATATCATACACGGATCAACTACAACAACCTTGGCAAAATTGAATAACATGTAAACAGCCTGCCAGGAAACATTTTATAGCAAAAGTAGAGCTCGATTGACTCAAGCTATGACAGTCCATATTTGCAAACAAAGGCATGGATGGATAGACAATAACCATATGTTCAAAACATCCTTAATGAAGTATCTCAAAATATGCATGGATCTCTCGGTAGCATCAAGTTTACATGGCATAAAAATATCAGTGAGCAGGGCTGAAATCAGCAACATCATGAAGCCTAGTTTGCATGCTTGTGCTAGTCACCACAGAGATCACAAAATACATGGCATACACCCCTGTAAAGATGGCATGGGATATTACAAAACACATGTAGGACTCAAGTTCATAGGGTGCACACATCAATCATGGCAAAAATGACAGAAGTGCATGTTCTGATAAAAATCAGAAACTAACATCACATAGCCCTCTTCCAACAGCATTTAGGGCATCAAGATGAGCACAAATAAAAATGATGCAATGAGATGAAATGATCTACTCATCGAGACGAACAATTTGACATATTACACGCGCAAAACGGAGCTACGGATGCAGAGTTATGGCATGATGAAAATGCATGAAAATTACTGAAAACTCGGGGACTTAGTGGATTTGAAGGGGGAAAAGAAAGTCAACCGCATGGCATGGATTCTGGCGGCGGATCTCGCCGGAGCTCGTCAGGCGAGCCGCCGGAGCAGGGGAGCTCGGGGCCGACCGGCGGAGCCGAGCCCGTCCGGCGAGGCCTTGGCAGCCAGGGGCAGCCTTGAAGGGCAGCAGGGCAGCCGGAGGAGCTGAGCTCCGGCCGGGCAAGCAGCCTGTGTGAGGGAGGTCTGTGGGCGGCGGGGCCTTCTTGGCCTTGCCCGGCGGCGCCGGCCACCGGCGGCGAGGCCTTGGGCAGTCGTCGGCCTTATGGCCTTCGCCGTGGCGGCAGCGATGGGCATGGGCGGCGAAGGAAGGCGGCGGCGGCGGCGACGGCGCCAAGCCGGCGACGCCTGCAGCCTGGCGGCGGGCGAAGCGTCTGGCAGGCGGGCGCGCTTCGGGCCAGCGCTACCAGCCTTGAGGAGAGAGGAGGTCGGCCCGGCCACGTGGCGCTGCGGCGTGGAGGAGGCGGCGGCGGGGTGAGGTGGCATCCCGGATTGGTCCGGCGGCGTGGTGGCTGGGCGTGTCCGGCCGTCGGCGGACATGTCCGTGGCCTTGGAGGAGGATTTAGGGTTTCATCTGCGAATTGATCCGAATTTGGGAGGAGGGTGTTTAAATAGGTAGAGGAGCTAGGAGAGTCCAAATGAGGTGCGGTTTTGTACGCGATCGTGATCGAACGACCGAGAAGCATGGAGGGAGTTTGCTGGGTTTTGGGCCACTTTGGGCCGGGGTGTTGGGCTGCAACAAAGGGGCTTTTGCGGATACCGGTTAACGTTGGAGTATCAAGCGACCTCCAAATGGCACGAAACTTGACAGGCGGTCTGGTGGTATACCAAGGCCACTTGACAAACCTCGATCCATTCGAGAAAGTTTAACACCCGCACGACGAAAAGAGGTAAAAGGCGGCGGGGAGACATAGGAGTGCGGATTGCAAAAGCGGACAACGGGAAAATGCTCGGATGCATGAGGCGAACACGTATGCAAAACGAAATGCACAAGATGACATGATACGAAATGCAGATGATGACATGGCAAAGTGCAACACGCAAGCAAATGACATGGCAACGACGGCGAATAACTGGAAGACACCTGGCGCATCGAATCCGGGGCGTTACAAGACCCCCAAGGAAACATCCTCGTGCGTTCCACGGAACATCAAGATGCATTTTTATGAGTAGTTTATCATGTGAGAGAAAAGGATGAACGAGGGAGGGCCTCTAGAGATAGAGATGGACACTACTACTACCAATGTGCTGGCCCGTGCGTTGCAATGGATCCAAACTAGTAGAATAATACTTGTTCACGTGCTTGAAATATAAGCAGTCCAGTTACGATATACATGTGTCGGCGAACCACGACAGCTTGTTCATGGAAGTTGAACCACGGCTACCATCCGTTTCTTGTTTCTACCACGCCACACACACACACGATTCCCACGGCGCGCTCCAACCCACGGCATGGCGTCCCCGGCGTGGACATGGATCCTCGGCGTGGCTATCACGCCTTGCCCTGCCTTTCCTTGGCGGCGGGTGGGACCCGCGCTATGGGTCCCACATGTCGATAACGAAATAATAGCATTGTTCGTGCCCTCATCCCTCTATTTACCTTGCTCCTCTGCCTTTGTGTGCATGACATGCGGGCGGCTGAACTGCGGCGACCATCAACTTTCTACCACAGACACACCCGATTGGGCCGCGGTTTGCCCTACGCCCGCTGCTTTGCGCTCGATCCGTACTCCGCACCATCAAATTTTCATCCAGCGGCTGTGACACATTTCATCCCAGGCATCAATCCTTAGCTTGAGTACTTATGTATGTCAGATTTCGGGTTCCGGCAGACCCTTGAGGTTCAAACACTGGGGTGCGCGCGGAGATCTCGCCCTCTACCTACACACCCGCTGCCTCGCTTGGATCTAAACTACGAAAGGAACAACACAAGAGGCATTAAGGTTTATACTAGTTCGGGCCACCATTGTGGTGTAATACCCTACTCTAGTTTGTGGTGTGGTGGATTGCCTCTTGAGGTGATGGTGATGAACAATACAAGGAAGAACAGCCTCATGAGTGCATTCTTGGCAGGCGATGAACTACTTGGAGGAGTTGAGTCGCTCTCTCTCTCTCTAGATTGCTTGGCCTCTAGGTCTGTTCTGGATCCCGGATCCTGCTCTCCCTTGGATTCCGGATAAGGCTCCCTCTACCCTGTGGGAGGCTAGTCCTATTTATAGGCGAAGGCCTGGGCCTCTTCCCCAAATATTGGCGGGAAGGCGCCAACAATTAGCCATTTGAAGGGAACATCTAGTACACTTATCTGACTAAAGTTGGTCCTCGCTTTGTCAAAGGCTCTGGTGGTGGCGCTTTGCTTGGGCTCCACAATGACTTCCTTCCTGCCGTTGGGCTGGTCTTGGTCTTGTTGCACGAAATGCATGCCTTTGCTTGATGCTCTCACCTGCGCTTGCTCCCTTTGCACCAAAGAGGAAAGGAGGACCTGCATGTGTCTGGCGCCTCCTGGCGCCCTTGGTAAATCATGGCTTGCGTCATGGGCACCTCGTGAGATACCCGCCTTGAACTCTCCGCCTCCTCGCGAGCCAGCCTGATGAGGCCGCTTTGAGAAGCTCCTGTCATCCGCCCGAGGCTTGGCCTCGCGAGGTCTTGAGCTTGTGTTGATGAAGATGGGCCGTGCTAGGCCCCCCTTTGAAACCACGCCGCGGGCATGGGCGAGCAAGTCAGGGACCCAGTTCCTAGAAGCATGACAGTAGCCTCCGAGCCCAAAGCGCGCCCGGCTTGGCGGCGAGAGGCGAAGGGCAAGTCTGGCTGCCGCGGCCCCTAACAGTCTGCGGCCTTAGGCGCCAGCGTGGCGATTGATTGGACGTGGGTGGCACCGTTCCCCCACGCCTCCTTATTTTCTGCCATGCTAGGCGGACTCGTAGTCGCACACAGCCGCTCCCCTTTTCGCTACTCGACCATCCCCTGCTCTTCCTCCTCTCGAACTCTAGCTTCTGCTCCCAATCCAATCTCGAACCTCCCCCCCCCCCCTTCCGTCTCCATGGCTCCGACGAAGAAGGGAAGAGGGAAGAAGCCCATGCCTCCGCCTCGCTCGCCCGTGGTGGTGGCCCCGCCGTCGTCGGTCGATCACACTCAATGGAGAGGCACAGGCAAGGTCAGCTCGGCTTTGGCCACCATCTTCAACGAATGCGGGCGGACGACGGCCTGGCCCGCGTCCCACTTCTCCATCGACAGGATAATCACCGAGGTCCGGTATTTCGCCAACACCCTGTGAGCGGGGCTGGTTCCCCCCTTTTTCGATTTCTTCAATGTTGTGCTCTCCCACTATCAGCTCCATATGATGCATTTGGGTCCCGAATCCATCACTCTTCTTGCGGTCTTCGCCTTTGTTTGCGAGGCGATGATGGGCATCCTTCCCTCAGTTGCCTTGCTGCGCCACTTCTTCTCTGTGCGCCTTGTTGACCCCACCCAATGTTCGGGGTGTGTGAGCTTCATGGCTGCACCTGAAATAGCGGCTTCAGGGATTGACTTCAGCCTTCCTCCGCCCGGCGCTTTGGGTTCCTTGAGTGGTGGTTGTGCGTGGGCGTGGGGTGCCCAGCCCCTGCTGTCGAACCATCTTCGCTGCTGTCCCCAATTCAGGCTGGGGCGAGGCGCTCACGAGTTCAGGCTCGTCTTAAATCTGGCGTCGCTGCGTTCTTGAGGGAGCTTCGGCGTGGCGGCGCCCAAGGTGGTGAAGGAGTTCCTGCTATGCCGTGTTGCCCTCTCCAACGTCACTCTCGCGGATGTGGGCCTTGGTAGGCGTGAAGATCGTATGAGGCTCGGGAAGGCGACTGGCCTGAAGCGCTAAGGAAGGTGCTCTTGGTCTTGAGGGGATCCCACCTGGCAGCATCAGCAAGGGGCCTTCTGTACCTCTGCCCGAACAGGGGCGACTTTGTAAATCATATGCCCGTCTTCGACGAATGGGGGCTGCGCCCCGCTGGCTTCCGGGGGCCTCGCGAGAACCCACTGGTGGTGGCCGCCCTTTCAGTCGGCCACGACGACTCTTCCTCAAGTGGTGGAGCAGGGAGGCATGGGCTGTCGGAGGCCGAGGGGGCCTCCGCCGAGGTGATGGCGCCAGGAGGCGCTCTTGAGGGAGCAGCTCCTGAGGCCCAGGCTGCTGCGGCTGGGGGTGGCGAGCAGCTACCCGCAGTGCCTGCGGCTGAGGCCCCTGGGGCCCTAGTTACTCTTCTTGGTGAGGTGACCGGTGGCGTGCATCAGGTAGACACCCCCGACGCGGGTCGTCTTGACGCTCCTTCCTCATCGCAGGCTGACCCCTGCGCTCAACTCTTGGGTCGCTTCCGTGTGGACTTTGAGGCTCTCCGGAAGAAGGGAGGCCTTGGTGGCGATTACCCTTGTCGCCTCTTGAGCGCGGGAAGTGCCATGCCACCGATGAGTAAGCCTTCCCTTTTCTAGCTCTTGATCCTTCTATTGCTTTTCTGTTCCTTGCTCATGAGCCTTCCCGGCTCGCGGAGATGGCTGAGGCCATTCCCTTGGCTCCGCCCTCTCCACGTCTTGAGCACTCCGAGCAGCGAGCCCTCGCGGTGAGGCGGTCGGAGGCAGACCATCTGAGGCGCATCATGGCCCCAGCGCGCCTCGCGACCCCTCCTTGAGCCTTCTCGTGGCATAGCCAACTGCCGTGGGCTTCTCGTGCAGTGCGTCGGCGGTGATTGGCTGAGGTATTCCCTGCGCTCTTTTTAGGGGATGGGCTGGCTCTTGGCGGGCTTGGCGGCGTGCGTGCCGGCCGTGGCGGCGCCAGCCCCAGCCCCTGCCGGAGGAGAGTGCTGATTCGTGACCCCGGCGCTTCGCTTGTGGCGGATGATGGTGTGGAAGAGCGTACTCGGCCCGCCAGGAGCATCGCGCTCGCCAAGGGTTTCTTGGGAGGCGGCCGCGGTGAGCCTGCTTGGTGAAGAGCTTCGCTGATGAGGCCGCGCCTTGAGTCGAGGCCTGCGTCTGGCTGCGGAGGCGCGAGCTGAAAGCGGTATGTCGCCCTTGCGCGCCATCAGCGTGATCTTGACAATAGGGATGCCAAAGCGTCGTTGGCGGCCTCTCGGGAGAGTCCGTTCTCGGGCGTCGAGGAGGCTCGGGAAGCTGACCGGCGGCGAGGCGGCGGAGGCGGGCGCGAACTCTGGCCCGATGCCACTCCTTTGGAGGAGCAGGTGGAGCTGCGCGAGATGACCCTTGCGTCGATGAAGGTGGCCTCGAGCGATCTAGCGAGCTCGAGAGCGTGAGAAAGCGGCGACGCTGGAAGTCGCCGACGCCTTGCAGTATGGCGCTGAAACAAGGAGCTCTTAATGCTTGGGCGGAGGATGATGTCGCTGCAGGAAGCCCGTGTCCATGAGGAGGTCGGACGTCGGGTGGCGGGGTAGCAGAACCTTGATGCGAGTTCGAGGAGAGGCTGGGTTGATCCGAGCTGAGGCTGAAGGTAGGACCGCTACCTTGAGGACCAAGCGGGAGGAAGTGGCGTGGCGGGCCAATGCTTCTCGGGCCGCCCTTGAGGTGGTGCAGGAGGAGGAGTTAACTACCTCCCGTGTCGAGTGCTTCTTCTTCACTGCTTGGTGGGCGAGGCTGAGGCCGTCAGCAGCGGCGAATCACAGACGAGATCGCCAGCCGAGGATCTGGAGCATGAAACACGGCCCCATGCTCACCACACTCCGGGAGAGAACCAACGCAGCCTTGGATAACATCTGCGGCCGCGTTGTTGGCGAGCCGCACGCGATTAACTCGCGCGGCAACCTTGGTTCTTCACCGGCGTGGTGGCGCAGGCTGGGCGTGGTCGGTCGAGCCGGCAGGTTGGAGGAGGAGAGGCAGCGCCCTGCTCGGCGCGCCTTTCTCGCGTCTTCAGCAATCTCCGAATATGGACCCCGCCGACTTGACGCCGCCATCGCTCCGATTACCCTAGGCCGTCCGGGACAACTGGCGCCTTTGGGTGGAGGACAACGTGGGCGCTCTCGTCGGGCCGCCGCTTCCGACAACGGCGGAGTGATCATAGCTGGCGATGAAGGCGGCGTGGTGAACGCAACCACGCCGCTGGTGACAACGCAGAGATTGTGGCGAGGCCAGCGACGCCGACAGCGATTCAGGAGGTGCCCCGAGGATGCATTGGGGTTTATCCGGTGGCTGCGTGTCGTTCTGTTTCCTTACCTGCGAATAGAGCTCAGGTTTTGCCACAGCGGTTGTGAGAGCATTTTGGGAGGAGCCCTCATGTAAAACTTGTGTTACGTGTATTAGTAGATGCTATATCACCCGTGCGCTGCGCCAAGTGGCTGGCTAGTTTACCTTTGTCTCGTGCGGGTCCTGAGATAGCTTTGTGGAGGGCGTGGCGTCTCAAGTGTCTCTGATCGAACCGTGGGATCTGCAGTAAAACTTCACGAGAGGATCTGGCGGCAGCGATCTGGGCTGCACGCAAGCTAGGCCCAACCCGGCTCATGAGGGCCCACGAGGGAGGCAGCTGAGGCAAAGCGGTAACGGAACGCAGAGATTGCTTTCGAAGGAGACTAAGCACCCCTTCCCCAAACACACGCAAATCTCAAATTCGAATTCAACTTAAATCCAGCGGGGAAAGTGACAACCAAAGGAAAAGCAATGAAAGCGAGAAAAAGGCGCGTCCGGCACCTAGTCTAGTCTTGGGCGTCTTCTCACCAGCCAGCAGAGCTAGCTGCTGCCAGGCGTGGGAGGGAGCCCAGGGCTGAGGCGGCACCCCGAGACTCGGGCGTGTACAACCCCACTCCTTATTACGTGAGAGTGTCGCAGGCGGCGAGCTTCACGAGCCTTTGGGCCTTCTTCACAGTACAGGCCTTGCTTCATATCGCCCAGACGAGGGCCCCGCCTTGCGCCACACTCTAGTGCCATCAGCGGCGACCGAAAACCAGGGCGCCGCCCGATGGGGTAGGCGGTCGCTAGCGATTCCCCGACGACCACGGGTCCTCCGCCCGAGGCAGGCCACGAGGCACCTCCCAGCAGAGGCCTACCTCCTGAGCACGCCACTCTCCGAGCGCCTGCGGTGGTGATGCGGATCTCGGCCCTCTCCTGCAGCCCCAGCGCCCTCCTCTGAGTGGTAGGAGGCTGCGGGGCGGGGGCAGCCACTGTTGTGGCGACCTGCACCTCGTCGCGATTCATGATTAGCGTATGCCTGCTCCGAGGAATTAGCGGTACCGATAATTGCCGCTTCAGCGTGGCGGCGGGGCCTTCACGGGGCTCTGAAGATCTACGCTTCTATCGCCTCGTCCCCCGGCTTGGGCTGAGGAGCGAGCCTTGTTACGCCCTCATCTTTGGTGCCCTTGGTCCATCATGTGGGGCACGTATTCTTACGGGGCCGTCTTCGAAGGCAGCGCCATAGTGCTCAGCGTGCCATGCAGCTCTGCTTGAGCGCCCACACAGGGGTGGTAGCGCGACGGCCCACTAGGGCCGTGGGTGTGGCGAGTCCTTCTTTGCTGGCGGGAGCAGGCGGCGCTACCGCTGGCCAGTCTTGACAGCCGGCTGGTATTGGAGTAACCTTGGAGCCAGCGGCGCGTGCCGAGCCCCGCGCGAGCCGCCTGGACCTGAGGTGGGAGCTGCGTGCGAAGGGTGAGCCCGGCGGCAAAGCCGGGAGCTCGCCACCGCTCTAGCGACCGTCACGGCCGCCTTCCGGCCTTTGCCGCTGCGGTAGCTCCGGGCCACCGTGGCGCGGCCCTCGGTTCGCTTTGCTCTCGGCGGGTGTCTGGCGTCGCGACAGCGGCATGGTTGGAGGCCCTCGCTGCCGACCCGCGCCGCCTTGGCGTGAGAGTTGTTGAAGCCTGTCCGCGTCGCCCACGACCCGCGGCGCCCTGCGGACCCGAGCTGCACAGGGCATGGGGTCGCCCGAGGCGAGCGGCTCTGCGTGGGCGGGCCAAGCCGCCCAGGGACCGGGGTTGCCCGCCTGGTTGTCGGACATGATGATAACGATGCGACGGGACACGAAGCGGCAGGAGGTGGATCCCGGCGCACCCCTACCTGGCGCGCCAAATGTCGGATTTCGGGTTCCGGCGGACCCTTGAGGTTCGAACACTTTGGGTGCGCGGAGATCTCGCCCTCTACCTACTGCACCTCGCCGCCTCGCTTGGATCTAAACTACGAAAGGAACAACACAAGAGACGCAAGGTTTATACTAGTTCGGGCCACCATTGTGGTGTAATACCCTACTCTAGTTTGTGGTGTGGTGGATTGCCTCTTGGGCTGATGGTGATGAACAATGCATGGAAGAACAGCCTCGCGAGGGTCTGTTCTTGGCCGGGGCGATGAACTGCTTGGAGGAGTTCAGACGCTCTCTCTCTCTCTCTCTCTCTCTCTCTCTCTCTCTCTCTCTCTCTCTAGATTGCTTGGCCTCTAGCTCTGTTCTGGATCCCGGATCCCGCTCTCCCTTGGATTTCGGATGAAGCTCCCTCTACCCTGTGGGAGGCTAGTCATATTTATAGGCGAAGGCCCTGGGCCTCTTCCCCAAATATTGAGCGAGAAGGGTGCCAACAATTGGCCATTTTGAAGGGGAACATCTAGTACACTTATCCTGACTAAAGTTGGTCCTCGCCTGTCAAAGGCTCTGGTGGTGACGCCTGCTTGGGATCCACAATGACTTCCTTCCTGCCGTTGGGCTGGTCTTGGTCTTGTTGCACCGAAATGGATGCCTTTGCTTGATGCTCTCTCCTGCACTTGCTCCCTTTGCACCAAAGAGGAAAGGAGGACACTGCGCGGGCTGGCGCCCGCCTGGCGCCCTTGGTCATCGTGGCTTGCGTCATGGGCACCTCGTGAGGTACCCCGCCTTGATCTCTCTGCCTCCTCGCGAGCCAGCATGATGAGGCCGCGCCTGAGGAAGCTCCCTGTCGTCCGCCCCGCGATGCTTGGCCCCTCGCGAGGATCTTGAGCTTGTGTTGATGAAGATGGGCCGTGCTGGGCCCCCCCTTTGAGCCATGCCGCAGGCCGCAGACAGGCAAGTCTAGGACCCCCGTTCCTAGAACGCCACTGTGGCCATCTACGCTTCGTGATGCCCCGACGCCCAGCTGTGGCACCCTCGCCACGGCCACGCCACCACCGGTCGGTTCATCTCGAATGAGTGAGTCGCGAACCACGCCACCACCATGAGAATGACATGTGGGCCAGCCGCATTTAAGGTCCGCATGTCATTGACTCATAGGCAGCACTAAGCCCTGAAGTTCGGTCTCGTGGGCCCCAGGAGGAAATGTAACTCCTGCGGCAGGCCTTGTGGTTCTCCCATGATGCTGAGCTCGTGCCAAAACTGGAATTTGTTTCTTACTACTACCAACTAGTACTAGTAAGGTACACGTGCATTGCACGCATGAGATTCTGGTGGTTTGTGCATTATGCTTCTACATGTGGAGTTTTCTGGATTCTAACATGTGCTCGGATTTGTCAACTTTGTACCATCGGATTGGCTTCATCCAACGACCAACTTTCAATGTTTTTCACACACTATATAGGGGGTATAGATATAGATGTGACGGTCCGTTGCAATGGATCCAAAGTATATCTATTTAGTGGAGTGCACTCTAAACACATTATCTATTTATTTTTCTCTAACCATCCGTAGCCATGCAACCAAGCCACATAAGCTTCATGGGTGTCCCCCACATCATATTATTCATACTACATTGATTGAAAAAAATATAAATCACACAAAACAAGATCTTCACGTTTTTTGTTCCTACGATGTTGTGTCGTGCACGTATCTACTAGTTGTATAGTGTTAGTACTAGTAATATAGTATTAGGAGTACAAACTTGGTACTAGTAGGAGTAGTACTAGTACGGAATGGTCCTACTCTATCAACGAGCCCCGTCTGACACAAAATTTATTGGCTTCCATGCTACAGCTAGATCTTCCCCTTGTTTTTGTTTTCCAACCCGGCGGCGGGCGGGGTATCGGTTTGCTCAACGGCGATCCCACATGAAAGTGAAAATGCTAGGCAACACGCCTTCACTAAGCTATGTGTCGTGTCGTACGGGCCGTGTTGTACTCCCGATTCCCGGGCGTGTGGGGGTGCGACGCGAACGTGGCAGGCCTTTTCCTTTTACTAGCAATGTGCCTGTGGGTTGCGACGGATCCAAAGTAGTAGAATAGTAGTATTTGTTCACAAACTTGAAAGAAATCACTATTGTTTTGATATACTCCTAATATATTACTCGCTCCGTACCTAAATATTTGTCTTTTTTGAAATTTCAAATGGACTATCACATACGGATTATATAGACATATTCTAGTGTTTCTGGCAAGATGTCTGCGCGTTGCACGAAGTTGATGGAAAAGGTAAGCACAACTTATAAATTGACAGATGGAGTACTAGTTACAGTGATGCATATAATTAAGCAAAGGGATTGCACATGTCGGTATTATTTGGAGCGAGAATGCAACAGCACAATAAAATTAAGGCCACGATGATCACGATCGCGATGGTGGTTCTGAAGGCAAGAAGAAAGATGGATCGAGTTGTGATCAGATCGAGTTGTCATCCTTCTGCTGTCATTGTTGGGGGGGGGAGAGAAAGATGTATCGAGAGTGCGCGCAGTAGGCACAGAGGCACTACTAGCATGTGTGTGTGTGTGTGTGTGTGTGTTTGAAAGAGGAGTAGATAGATTATTATCAAGATCGATGTGCCACCCTACTCCTTCGGTGCCGGGTAGTGTGTGTGTGTGTATGTTTGAGAGAGAATCCAGTCGATAGATTAGTATCAAGATCGAGGTGTAAACCTACTCCTTCGGTGTCAGGTAGTGTGTGTGTGTGCGTATGTTTGAGAGAGAAGCCAGTCCATAGATTAGTATCAAGATCGAGGTGTCACCCTACTCATTCGTGTTGGGAAGTGTGGGTGTGTGGGGGGGGGGGGCAGTGACACTCACATATCTCTACTCTTATAAAAAAATAGAGTTGGTGATGATGGTGTTCCTGCCATCCTGCAATATAGGCCATCCGATTTATATCCGACGGACAGGAAGGAAAATATGGCAATTTTGCAAAAAGATACCCACACCCCTCTCCGCATTTGCAAATAAGGCATTCCCTCGTTCATCCTTTTCTCCCACAAGATAAACTTCTCATACAAATGCATCTTGATGTTCCGTTACAGCGCATGGGCATCTTGCTAGTAGGGAGAAGGAGTTTGTGTGACACATATCTAGCTATATTAAGGGATAGGTAGATAGCATATGTGTGAGAGACATTTTTATACTTTGAGGCATTAGTGGCTGTGGGTGGGCGGAATTAAAGGGGTGGGCGTGTTAGACATAGAGAGCGTGTGTGTTTCTGTGTGAGAGACTTGTAGGACGGGGTAGAAAGACGAATTTAACCCTGACGGAGGGAAAGAAATACATGAAGTGCGCGTGTGTGATTCCGATGCCCACAGGGAAATGAGATATGTATGCGTGTGAGAGAGATTGCACAATTCATTCACGTATCACTATCTAGAAATCGTGGATGTGCATCGCTTGAACATAAGTCAATATCTACTTCGTATCGTGTCCAAAGGTACAATATCGATTCAACGCTATAAAGATTGGACACTCACATATCACATTTTTTCTATTTAAATAAACCTTTTCAGTTGTGCATGCCAAAGTTACAATGATGTCTCTTCAAACAACCAATGTAGCTATCATGTACATGCACCATTGTTACTCTTGCATTCAAATTCATTAGTCTTGGATGATTTAAGTTTCTATTTTGAAGTAATATATGTAATATTCATATATGAATTCAATGGATGCATATATTTATGAAATGGAGGCTATGTAATCATATGAGGTAACACTTTTAAGTAGCTAACTACAATATCCATTTCTTTTTATGCGCCTCTCGCTAACACGTCAATGCATTATGTTTAAAGTAAATAACCAATTGCACTAAATTAGCTATTTACGAGAAATACATAGGCTGAGCGTTTGATCCCTTTTTGTGAGCGCGCCTATACACCCATACGATTGGCGCGCCCGTGTGAGCGTCAAGTTATCGGCGCATCATCCCGAGTTATTGTCTGCATTTTTTGGGGTGGACTTTCACACGAGTTATTAACTCACGACGCGTGCCCGTGTACAGTCTAGCATGACCTTCCCTAGCACGGTCCAAAATTAGTTGAAACTGGATACTGAGCGATCCATGGCGGCAAAATCTCCCGCCTCCTTCTAAAATTTCCGCCACCTTAGTCTTTAGCATGCGAAATCCCCCTTTTATCCTTGGTGCACGGAGACCAACAGTTACAATACCGCCCTCATCTACATGATAGGTCGGGGCTGCTTTGGTAACTTCCTGTTCACCCCACTACACGACACCCCCATTTCCTCTCCCCCTCCCGCAAAAACACTAACTCCACAGCACCAGAGCATCTTACATCACGTCGTCCGTACTTCATCGCCCTTTCTCCCCTCCCCTCTCGAAACCCTAGACTGCTCATCCACCGGCGTACCATAGCCCATTCACTGCCAGCGCCGTCCACCTCGCCGGATCTGCTTCTGCGGCCGCATCTACCCCTCCCACCTCCCCTAGAAACAAGTAGACTGCTCATCCACCACTATACCACAACCCATTTAGTGTCGGCCTTGTCCACGGCGTCGGATCTACTTCGCAGGTACTCTCGTCAACCGCCGCGCATCTGCAGCAGCTCATTCGTACTACCCACCGAAGACGCTTCGTCCACACACCCCGGAGCCGCCCTACCAACGCCCCCGTCGACGACCTCTGATCCTCTTCGCCGACACCTTCCTCAACCCTACCGGAGCCGCTTCGCCGACACCATCATCAACCTTACCGGAGTAGCTTCTCCTATACCATTCTCAACCCTACCGGGGCCGCTTTGCCAACTCACAAGTCCACGGCCTCAGATCCGCTTCCTCGCACCCTCATCCAACCTACCGGAGCAGGTTCTGATGCCCCGTCCACGGCCATAGATTCGCATCGTCGACACCACCCTTAACCCAACCACCGGGCAGCTTCGATGCCCGTCCACGGCCGCGGATCACGATCGTCGACACCATCCTTAACCCAACCACGGAGCAGCCGGCGCCCGTCCACGGCCGCGAGATCCGCGTCGTCAACACCCTCCTTAACCCAACCACGGGCTTCACCTCGCCCTCGTCCACGGGCACAGATCGCCGCCCACACCATAGTCCACCCTACGAGCCGCTCCACAAACACCCTACTCGGCGGTTCTAGATCTCCTTACGGACCCGATAGCCAGCGCAGCGTCATCACCCTCGGCGTTTCTAACCTGATTCACACCGTGCGGAGAGATGCCAAGCACCCGCCACGGCCTAGGTACTTGTCACCTTTAAACCCGTCCAAAGATCACTTGCCGATGTACTTCAAATATACTAACGGTCATTGTTACTGTTATGTAGTGGCAAAAACTACAAGGACGATGTTTCTTATGGATCTAACAGCTTGGCCAACCAAGATCCTGGACTGAGGCATTGCTATGATCTTGTAAGCGCGTCTCTCTCTCTCTTGTATTGTTTTGTGCCAGCCAGCGTGCTTTGCTAGGATTTTTGACCAATAATCCCTTTGTGCAGACAATGATTTCTACTACTGGCTGCTAAATTACTAAATTAGATATGTAGATGTCATACATTATACTACCTCGTACCTCCGTTCCTAAATATAAGTCTTTCTAGAGATTCCACTATAGGCTACATACGGAGCAAAATGAGTGAATCTACACTCGAAAATGCATCTATATACATCTGTATGTGGTCCATACTGGAATCTTTACAAAGACATATATTTAGGAACAGGGGCAGTACATTACACAAAATCGTAGGTGGCATGTAGGAATTACGATTGCACTACATTAGGCTCCCTTAGAGTGCCCTAGTCCAGCATCTGAGTCATGGCTAGTTTATGGTACGCACACAATCATTAATTGGTGGTTTAAATATGCATAGGGATATGCAATGTAGTATCATGTAGAGATGTCTGAAATCAGCCGTGTCAACTTGCGAGATAGGGTTACACAATGAAAAAGTACAAGATGTATGTGGCAATTTCTTGGAACATCATAAAAAAGGAGAGGCAGCGGTGAGCCTATACAATGTGCTATGGTACGTCACTCCTCCATTGCAATCATCGTGACATGTTATTTGTATGCCAGTTCTATTAGCCAAGTTTCTTAGGGACAATTATTACGAGTTATCCTAAGAAAATAAGCACCTGTGAATATAAGCTCCATGTAATAAGCCAACCAGTTCTTTTCATTGCGTTTTCAGCTTATCTTTGGTATGATCAGTGGAAAGTCTAGATTGCATTATATATTTTTCATTTTGCTGCCCATATGGAAATTTATTTGACTTGCAAACATCACAAATTGAACCCAAAGGCAGTAATTAAAATGATAGGAAAACAGACCATCACTATTTGCTCAAAATGCAAATACAAAGATACCATCTACTTGGCACAATCTACTTTGGTCAATGTTTTCCATAGAGATCCCATTGCCTAATTTAAACGAAGAACGCATGACCCACATTTAAATGAAGAACAATTATTTATTGAAATTCGATGGTCCAAATGGCTGGTTATTATCATATAGCAGCACCACCTGAAAGCATCATATAGCAGCAGCAGCAGCTCATAGAAACTCATCATACAGCAGCAGCAGTCTGCAATTTAGCATATACTAGCAGCAGCTCATAGCAATTCATCATATAGCAGCAGCAAGAATAGCTCATAGCAATTCATAATATAGCAGCAGCTGGAGTAGCTCATAGAAATTCATCATATAGCAGCAGCAGGAGCAGCTTGTAGCAACTCATCATATAGCAGCAGCAGCAGATCATAGCAATTCATCATATAGCAGCAGCAACAGCTCATAGCAACTCATCATACAGCAGCAGCAACTCATAGCAATTCATCATATAGCAGCGGGGAGCAGCTCATAGCAATGCATCATATAGCAGCAGCGAAGCAGCTCATAGCAATTCATTGTATAGTGGATCGAGAATGAAAATTTGGCAAAAAGAGGAGATCCTAACCTTGTTGGATGAGCTCATCCTTCAACAACACCTCAAGGCCATGGCACAGGAGAAGGGAGGGGAACAAGGTGCCTTCGCATGATGTGGCATCGGCCGTAGTTGTGCGGCGCCACCGGAGTAGTCGTTGGACGAACCACGAGTGGAGCAGCTGCTGGAGACATGAGCATGAGGGTCGGCGCCAGAGGGAGGAGCAGCCAGGGAGATTTGCCCCTACCCGCCAGCCATGTAGCCTAGCTAGACATAGCATCATCGAGACCAGGCCAGATGGGACCCGATGGCGGCACGGCTCATTGGAGGAACCCTAGTGCTGCAGGCGGGGATTGAGTAGAGGAAAGGGAGAGGAGATGCAAGCGGGCAGGGCAATGAATGCTTGCGTGTTTGTTTTACTTGAGGTCGTGTGACACGGCGTCGTGATTGCATTTTGAGTGTAATATTAGGCAGATAACATAGTCATTTCACTATTCCCCTTCCTTCAATTTTAGTGAGGTTCTACCGAAACAACCCCTCAAAAGCGAAATTAGTTAAGCCCAAGCCCATAACTCAAAAATGACTTCTTTACATCTTTTATGGCTTATTTTGACAATATGCCTGAAAAGCGGAATCGAATTGGCACTTAACCTGCAATTCAATTGTGCGTGCAATGATGAATCACTCCTGCTGCTATCATACATTTAGGCATCATCATACATGGCATAACCTAATACATGTGCATTCCATTGTAGAATCTGGAATATGCAATGTTTATGTTAGTTCATACGTTGCACATGATGTTTAAATGCCCCTTAAATCTGGTCAGTCAAGTGATGGTCTTTAAGCCTCCTTCTTTGCTTCTTTTCTTGATATGTAATATTTTCTCACACATCTGTTCAATTGTTTGTTTGCATCAGCCAGCCATACTAGGACTGTTTGCTTTGATTACTTGTTATTCTTGACCTAACACTCTAAAGAGCTTGTCAATGATTTAAACACTAAGGGCTGCTGTAGTGGGGCCTTGTCTAACTCATAGGTGACATAAAGGTTTGGCTGTACACTACAGTAGGCTCTCCAAGAGTACCTGAAGATCCAGTTCGAAGGTATGCCTAGTTTTTACATAGTGCAGACATAGTAAATTCTCATTTCATTGTGTGCAAGTGCAAGAGATGCGGCATGTTTCATTATGTGGTGTTGTTTTGTTATAATCTCATCCTTTTGTGTTCACAGATGGAAAGTATGCATATTTATCTTCAAGGAGGCGAGTAACTAGTTTGTGTCACCTTGCGAGAAGGGTGCAATGAAGATAAAATTGAGGATTTCCAAGTACAAGATGTTAGGAAGGAGCCTTGCAAGAGAAGTAGGAGCTCTGCTGAGCCTCTTCAACCTGCTAAGGTAAGTCCTTGTATGCAACTCAACAGTTCAATTCCTTGTTTGTTTCAGGCATAGTTAATTTTCTCTTTTCAATTGCTTTATTTGTCCTCGATTAATAAGATGCCCAAATAATCATGCACGATGTTCGGTACTTGTATCACTATTAGTTGACATAATTAAAGGCCTTACCATTTAATTACTCTGCCAAAGTGTGCCTGAAGCTTTGAAGTCTATTAACCAACTATTATTGCATGAGGCTCACAATCTAGTTTATATTATGCTAATGATTGCATAGTTTTGCCTGCTGTAGTATGTTTGTATGTAACCCTCTGCTGTTCATTATGCTCCCTAAGACTTTAATTGAGGTACAGAATGGCCAACTGCTTGCTTATACGCAACGTGCTGTCTAAATTTGTAGCTTGTCTGTGTTTTCGATTGGGCCCCAACATCGTGCTCCTCTGGTGATATGAGAGGGATTTCTGTATGCACGCTGCACATACTATATTTTTTATAATTTTCAAAATATCACCTGCTTATGCTTCATGACGTGTAACAGTTTTTTTGTGAAAGTGACGTGTAACATTATTGTTAGTCCTGTTTTGCCATGTAGTACAAAATAGTGTCTTGTTCGCTTCACTGTTGTAACTATATTTCTGCCCTAGTCATGTGTACTTACACAAACATTTCAGGATGAAGTGACATCAACACAAAAATCTGCGAGCAGTGCGGCATGGCCGTTACCGAATGATTATGGATTGGAATTGGAATGTGCTGATGTTCTCGAGCATCAACTAGAGGTGGCAAGACAACGTGTACATGATTGTCAACATATAATCAACAAGTTGAGACATGACATGCAGGTATTAGATGCAGGAGTCAAAAAAATGAAACAAGACACCGAGGTAACCATGAAGGAATTGGAGATTTTGCAGACTAAAATTTGTGGTATCGGAATCCGGCCAATCCTATTTTCTGAATAAGATTATAGTTCAAATGGAGTTAAGTTGATGCGCGTCCATGATGTATGAGCTGTATTTGCCCAGTGTATGTAATTTGCTGTTTGTGTATGCTTTATTATCACCTGTGCCGAACCATAATGCCCAGTGGGTATAATCGGCTGTAATTTTTTATTGTATAGTGTAGGATTATTCTTCCTTTCTATTCCTTGATCTCTTTGTTGTATAGTGTATGCTTTTTAGAGGTGATAGTATTGAGTATGATAATTCTTTGAATATGCTATATCATTCAAACGGGGGCCAACTCGCTCGACCATGGCCCTTCACGGGCCGTCGGATCCATGGGCCTTCTACGTCTCGTAGGATCCATGGGCCGCCGACTCATTTATGGGTCTTGTACGGGCCTTTAATGGGCCGTAGATGGGCCTATAATAGAAATCATACGTTTTATGGGCTGACCATAACGGGCCGTTAATAAGCCGTATTTGGTGATGCTATGAAAATGGCCCAACAGACTAACGGACCACAAACGGGCCGACTGTAACGACGGGCTAAATTTGGCCCTAAGCGAAAAATAGCGATGTGGGCCGTAAGTAACCGAATGCTGATCATAACACTTCTATTAAAATGCTTAAAGAAGTTATTTTTCCGAGGTTTGGAGTCCCTAGATATTTAATGACTGATGGTGGTTCACATTTTATTCATGGTGCTTTCTGTAAAATGCTTGCTAAATATGATGTTAATCATAGAATTGCATCTCCTTATCACCCATGATCTAGTGGTCAAGTAGAATTGAGCAATAGAGATCAAATTAATTTTGCAACAGATATCAATAGGTCTAGAAAGAATTTGTCCAAGAAACTTGATGATGCATTATGGGCCTATAGAACTTCATATAAAAATCCTATGGGTATGTCTCCGTATAAGATGGTTTATGGAAAAGCATGTTAGTTACCTCTCGAACTAGAACATAAGGCATATTGGGCTATTAAAGAGCTCAACTATGATTTCAAACTTGCCGGTGAGAAGAGGTTATTTGATATTAGCTCACTTGATGAATGGAGAACCCAAGCTTATGAAAATGCCAAGTTGTTTAAAGAAAAAGTTAAAAAATGGCATGACAAAAGGATACAAAAGCGTGAGTTTAACGTAGGTGGTTATGTATTGTTATACAACTCTCATTTAAGATTTTTTGCAGGAAAACTTCTCTCTAAGTGGGAAGGCCCCTACGTTATTCAGGAGGTTTATCGTTCCGGTGCCATAAAAATCAACAACTTCGAAGGCACAAATCCGAAGGTGGTGAGCGGTCAAAGAATTAAACATTATATCTCAGGTAATCCTATAAATTTTGAAACCAATGTTATTGAAACCGTAACCCCGGAGGAATACATAAGGGACACTTTCCAGAACATTTCAGACTCCGAAAAGGAATAGGTATGTGGTACGGTAAGTAAACCGACTCCAAAACAATTTTTAAGGCAATATTTCTCCGTTTTGGAATATTTAGAAAAATAGGAAAATAAGTAGCAGTCCGGGAAGGACACAAGGGCCCCACAAGGGTGGAGGGCGCGCCCTACCCCCTGGGCGCGCCCCCTACCTCGTGGGCACCTCGTGTGCCTTACGGACTCCATTTTCTTGCACGATACGTATTTTGGTCGGTAAAAATTCATTATATATTCTCCCGAAGGTTTTGACCACCGTATCACGCAATTATCATGTGTTCTTGTTTCGAACTGTTTTTCTGATAGATATAGAGTATCAATGACATCCCTAAGTGCCTCCAAGGACAAGTTCTTCGAGAAGGTCATTAACCCTTACCTCGCGGAGGTGCTGCGACACCCTCAAACCATTGAGATGCGTGATGGGTTGCTGCACATCCGCGATGCTGAGGGACCGAAGGGGACCGGAAGCATGGAGATGAGTCTCGAAGCAGTGGAGCAACAAGTTTTCAAGTGCCAGGGGATGGTGGAACGTGGACTCAACTCCAACCACATGATGACCGCGGAGTTCACCAACAAACACAACCTGGATGCCAATAACATCGGGGAGGCCATCTTCAAGCTTCATGAGAAGATCGAGCACCTTCAAGCCCAAATCTATGACCTACAAAACCAAAACTGTGAGTATGAATATAGATTCAAAAGGATGAGTTTGGCTATAGATTTTAGGATCCCGGTGACTAAATCATCCTTCTATGATGGTGAGCCTATGCCTTGGAAGATGGACGACAAGCCCGCATCATCAACAACACCTCCACCTTCTTCACCAACAACAAAGGAGAAATAATCACATGGGTATGGGCACTCCCCTTGGCAACTGCCAAGGTTTGGGAGGTGCCGCGGTATCGTATCACAATCACATCTCCTATCTTTACTGTTTTTCTTAGTTCGATCCTATTAGTAGTATTTTGATCTAGTAGAATAAATTTTATGGCATGATATAGTTTTGAGTTTTTGCTTTATGATCTTTCTATGTAATCGAGTCCGTGAGCTATATATAATAAAGATTAGTGTTGAGTCAAGGGCTTGATTATTTTGCCATGATCTTGAGTGAATAAAAGAAAAAAGAATAAAAAGAAACAAAGAGATCATATTGATCTTATAGAGAGTAATGACTTCACATAGAAAGAGTATGACGATTAAAAGTTGTTGGGAGTTGGCAAATATAACCTTGGTCATCGTAGCAATTAATAGGAAGTAATAAGGAAAGAGAGATTACATATATAAATATATTATCATTGACATCTTTTATGATTGGGAGCACTCATTAAAATATGACATGCTAAAGAGTTGATGTTGGACAAGGAAGACAACGTAATGGGTTATGTTTTCTTATATCTGAGATAAAGTATGTTGTCATGTATCTTCCAACATGTTGAGCTTGCCTTTCCCCCTCATGCTAGCCAAATTCTCGGCACCAAGTAGAGATACTACTTGTGCTTCCAAAAACCCTTAAACCAGTTTTGCCATGAGAGTCCACTATACCTACCTATGGATTGAGTGAGATCCTTCAAGTAAGCTGTCATCGGTGCAAAGCAATAAAAATTGCTCTCTAAATATGTCTGACTTATTAGTGTGGGAGAAAATAAGTGTTATACGATCTTCTGATGTGGAAGAAATAAAAGCGACGGAGTGCATAATAAAGGTTCATATCACAAGGGGCAATATAAAATGACGTTCTTTCGCATTAAGATTTTGTGCATCCAACCATAAAAGCGCATGGCAACCTCTGCTTCCCTCTGCGAAGGGCCTATTTGTTACTGTTATCTTCTATCTTATGCAAGAGTCATGGTGGTATTCACCTTTGCTTTTTACATTTTATCCTTTGGCAAGCACAGTGTGTTGGAAAGATCTTGATAAATATATCTAATTGGATGTAGGGGAGCATGAGTCATTATTGTTGACATTACCCTTGAGGTAAAAGGTTGGGAGGCGAAACTATAAGCCCCTATCTTTCTCTGTGTCTGATTAAAACTACGTAACCACAAGTATTGCGTTAGTGTTAGCAATTATGAAAGACTAAATGATAGTTAAGTATGTGGACCTGCTATTAAGCTCTGACATAGGCTCTTTCTGATGTTATGATAAATTGCAGTTGGTTCAATGACTGAGATTATAGTTTGTTAGTTCTCAGTAAAGTTTATGATTCGTACTTTTGCATTGTGAATAGATTATTACTTGAGCATAAGAAATCATATGACAATATTCATATAAGATGCAGTTATGAGAAAAATCATGATGCCCTCATGTCTGTATTTTATTTTTATCGACGCCTCTACCTCTAAACATGGGGACATATTTATGTTATCGGCTTTCGCCTGAGGACAAGCGAGGTCTAAGCTTGGGAGAGTTGATACGTCCATTTTGCATCATACTTTTATATCGATATTTATTGCATTAGGGGCAGTTATTACACATTATGTCACAATACTTATGCCTATTCTCTCTTATTTTACAAGGTTTACATAAGGAGGGAGAATGCCGGCAGCTGGAATTCTGGGATGGAAAAGGAGCAAATATTATATACCTATTCTGCACAACTCCAAAAGTCATGAAACTCCATGAAAGTCATTTTTTGAAGTAATAAAAAATATTGAGCGGAAGAAGTTTACCAGAGGGGGACCCACCCGGCCATGAGGGTGGGGGCGCCCTACCCCCCAGGGCGCGCCCCCCTACCTCGTGGGCCCCTTGTTGGCCCTCTGATGGCCATTTTCTGCTATATGAGGTCTTTCATCGAGGAAAAAATCATAAGCAACCTTTCGGGAAGAAACTCCGTCGCCATGAGGCGGAACCTTGGCGGAACCAATCTAGGGCTCCGGCAGAGCTGTTCTGCCGGGGACACTTCCCTCCGGGAGGGGGAAATAATCGCCATCATCATCACCAACGCTCCTCTCATCGGGAGAGGGCAATCTCCATCGACATCTTCACCAGCACCATCTCCTCTCAAAACCCTAGTTAATCTCTTGTATCCAATTCTTGTCTCCAAGTCCGGGATTGGTACTAGTAGGTTGCTAGTAGTGTTGATTACTCCTTGTAGTTGATGCTAGTTGGTTTATTTGGTGGAAGATCATATGTTCAGATCCTATATGCATATTAATACCCCTCTGATTATGAACATGAATATGCTTTGTGAGTAGTTACGTTTGTTCCTGAGGACATGGGAGAAGTCTTGCTATTAGTAGTCATGTGGATTTGGTATTCGTTCGATATTTTGATGAGATGTATGTTGTCTAGCCTCTAGTGGTGTTATGTGAACGTCGACTACATAACACCTAACCATTATTTGGGCCTAGAGGAAGGCATTGGGAAGTAATAAGTAGATGATGGGTTGCCAGAGTGACAGAAGATTAATCCCTAGTTTATGCGTTGCTTCGTAAGGGGCTGATTTGGATCCACATGTTTCATGCTATGGTTAGGTTTACCTTAATACTTATTTTGTAGTTGCAGATGCTTGCAATAGGGGTTAATAATAAGTGGGATACTTGTTCAAGTGAGAACAGCACCCAAGCACCGGTCCACCCACATATCAAATTATCAAAGTACCGAACGCGAATCATATGAACGTGATGAAAACTAGCTTGACGATAATTCCCATGTGTCCTCGGGAGCGTTTTTCTCTATATAAGAGTTTGTCCAGGCTTGTCCTTTGCTACAAAAAGGATTGGGCCACCTTGCTGCACTTTATTTACTTTTGTTACTTGTTGCTCGTTACCAATTATCTTATCACAAAACTATATGTTACCACTTATTCCAGTACTTGCACAGAATACCTTGCTGAAAACCGCTTATCATTTCCTTCTGCTCCTCGTTGGGTTCAACACTCTTACTTATCGAAAGGACTACGATAGATCCCCTATACTTGTGGGTCATCACGCGACACAAAAAGAAGCGCTACTGCTAATTAGCAGTAGTGCGGTTAAGAAAAACGGGCTGCTGATGCAAATTTAGCAGTAGGCGTGATGGCTAAACCGCGTTGCTACAAAAATTGACGGACAGTAACCAACAACCTAAGTTTAGCAGCAGCGCGGGGTCACGATGCGCGCTACTGCTAATGCAATGGTAGTAGCGCGCTTCTTACTCATGTCGCTGCTGCTAATTTGAAATTTTCCACACAGTTGGCCCTGTTTAGCAGTAGCGCGTGTGAGAAAAGCGCGCTGCTGCTACGTTCTTATCAGTAGCGCGTTTCTACTCCCGCACTACTGCTAAGTCGCAGCACCCCACCACCTTTTTCCACCCATCCTCCCCTTCCCCATCTCCTCTCCTCCCTTTCCCCTACCTCCCATCCTCCCTCTCTCACTCTTCTTCTTCCTCAATATTTCTCCCCCCATTACTCTCTGTCTTCTACCTACCTTTCTCTCTCTTCATTACTCCTAGCTAACTACACCACCTCCATTAATGCATCTCCTTTCTCTTTTTCCTTCCCCCTCCACTAGTTGAAGTTTTCTCCTCTCAAATTAGTTAGCTAGGTAGATGTAGCATTTAGTTAAGTTACCTATTTTCCCCCTAACTAGATCTATCTTTGTCAAGAAGAGCTTTGTGCACTTTTGATCTCCCTACATCATCATCTCCACCGTGTGCTCGATCTCGAGATAGAGGTGATTAAAATTTCATGCTTTTACAAAATGGAAATATGTGTATGTGTGTGTGATATGATAATTGGACAATATGATGGAAATTGTGTGTGTGTCATGAGTTGACGCCAAATTGAGCTTTTGAGTTGCCTATGTTTTGCCGAAATGTCGATTTATTTCCGTTTCGACGAATTCCGGGCAAACTCTAGATCTATATGTCCTATTTTTATGGAAGGTCATGCTGAATTTTTGTATGACTTTGATGCATGCACGCATTTTTATAATCAATTTATTTATTATTACCATGCAGACGTTCATGATGGTCGGTGGAACGATGGTTGACAGGTGGTAGCGGTCGGCGGTGCAGGACATGAAAGAAAATAAACGGACAAAGTTTTTATGTCCGTGTCGAAAATGCAAAGGAATAGTTTGGCTCGACCCCGATGACGACGGTCGTGTCAAAGCGCACCTGCTCATGACTGGTTTCATGGATGGCTATACTCGGTGGATAATTGAAGATGAGGATGACGATGTTGAGGACACCGACGGGGCAGGCAATGACGACACGAGGCAAGATGAAGAGATGATCGATAATGACGGCGGGGAAGAGGCCGGACATGGCGGCGGAGAAGAGGCCGGACATGGCAGAGGATAAGGGGCCGGACATGGCGGCGGAGAGAACATGGATTCCACGCAGCAGAGTTCGTCAGTACTAAGATCAATCGTGTGGGACCCTCATGTTCAAGCACTGCTTCGCAAGGATACGAGTACTGAGAGAGCTGCTTCTAGAGAGGAGGCTAAGCTGGAGCAACTGGTGGTAGACTCGAACACTCCATTGTATGATGGTTGCAATCCTGAGGTGGCCCGCTTGAGTTTGACGCTCCAACTCCTGAAGACGAAGGCTAAAAACAAATGGACCGACACTAGCCTCGATGAGCATCTCAAGTACCTAAAGCATGTTCTTCCCGTCGGGAATCTATGTCCTACTAGTGTTGATGAGGCCAAGAAGATTGTGTGCCCCCTTGATCTGCCGCATGTTAGATACCATGCATGCATCAACGATTGCATAATTTATCGGAAGGAGCACGCGGAAAAACCAAGCTGTCGGGTGTGCAATGCTTCTCGATACAAGAAGGCCGGGAAGAAATGTTCCCAGAAAGTTGTATGGTACTTACCGATCACTCCACGTCTCCAGCGGTATTTCGTAGATCCCAAGGAAGCAAAGGTAATGCGCTGGCATGCGGAGAGGAATAAGCCCGACGATGGAGATGATCCGAAGCTGAGACATGTCAAGGATGGAAGCCAGTGGAGAGCGTTGAACAGCTTCTATCGGTATTTCAAATGTGATGCAAGGAACATCATGCTCGGCGCGTGTACCGATGGCATGAATCCGGTTGGCAACCAGAACACCAACCATAGCACATGGCCCGTGTTTGTATGGATGCACAACCTCCCCCCTGGTTGTGCACGAAGTCGAAGTACATTCACATGAGCATGCTTATTCAAGGGCCGAAACAACCAGGAAATAATATTAATTTTTATCTGGGGCTACTTCAAGAGGAGTTAGACACATTATGGAAAACACCGGCCAAGACATGGGACGCCAGCAAAGGCGAGTATTTCTACATGAGAGCTGCGCTGATCACGACGGTGCACAACTATCTCGGTTACGGATATGTCGGAGGCTAGGAGTGCCATGGATATTGCGGATGCACGCGGTGCATGGATGATACAACGTCTCAGCAGCTAACGTCAAGGAAAGATGGCGGGTCTGGGAAAATCATGTACATGGGGCATCGGAGATGGCTCGAACAGGACGACCCGTGGACAGGCCGTGGAGATCTATTCAATGGTCACGCTGAGCATCGAGGACCTCCACGTAAGCGGAACGGCACCGAGGACCTTCCTTTGCAGCTTCACAAGCCGCAATGTATTCGGCTTCTATGGTAGAACCGGCCACCGTATCCTGCTTGGAACTCATCCAGTGCACTGCTCCTCCATTCAGGACGTACACGAATCTGGACTGTGATCGACAATCATCTCTGTCGGTTTGGAAACTAGCATCGACGTAACCCCTTACGACGAGCTCTTCCTCACCTCCATGAACTAGGAACATCTCTTTAGTCCTTTTCAGGTACTTCAAAATAGGCTTTACCACTGCCCAGTGACTCTCACCTGGGTTGGCCTGGTATCTACTTGTTAGGCTTATTGCAAAAGCAACATCAGGCCTTGTACATATCATGGCATACACGATGGATCCGATTGCCGAGGCATACGGAATCCTACTCATCCTGCTTCGCTCATCAGATGTTGAAGCACTTTGAGTCTCGCTTAGCCTTATACCATGTGAGAGTGGCAAGAACCCTTTCTTCGCCTCACTCATGTTGAACCGCTTCAACACTTTATCTATGTACGTGCTCTGGCTTAGGCCGAGCAGCCTCTTCGATCTATCTCTATAGATCTTAATGCCTAAAATATAGACTGCCTCAGCAAGGTCCTTCATCGAAAACTTGCCATTCAATGATCCCTTGACAGAGTTTAACATCGAAACATCATTTCCGATCAGTACTATGTCATCCACATACAAGATCAAAAACACTATCGAGCTCCCACTTAACTTCTTGTATAAACAAGAGTCCTCTTCGCTTTTGATGAAACCGAGACCAGTAACGACCTCATCAAAACATATGTTCCAACTCCGAGATGCTTGCTTCAACACATAAATGGATCTCTTGAGCTTGCATAACTTACTAGTGCTAGTAGGATGGACAAAACCCTCGGGCTGTATCATATACACGTCCTCGGTTAAATTTCCGTAAAGGAAAGCCGTTTTGACATCCATCTGCCATATCTCGTAATCGAAATATGCAGCTATAGCTAGTATGATCCTCACCGATTTCAGCATCACTACCGGCGAGTAAGTCTCGTCGTAGTCAATTCCTTGAACTTGTCCGTAACCTTTAGCGACAAGCCGAGCTTTGTGGATCTGAACATTTCCATCCACATCGATTTTCTTCTTAAAGACCCATTTGCAACCAATGGCAGTTACGCCAGGTGGCGGATCAACCAAGTCCCAGACTTGATTCTCATCCATGGACTTTAACTTGGATCTCATGGCCTCTAGCCATGCCTCGGAATCTGGGCTCACCATCGCTTCTCCATACGTGGCCAGCTCGTCGCTTTCTAGCAACAATACATCACGCACTCTGCGCAATCTTTTCGACCTCCGTGGTTCCGGTGCCGCCTCCACTACGGGTTCCCTGACTGTCTCCGGTATGATCTCATCACCAGCCGAGCCGTCCCCGAGTGGTCGTCGAATTTCTTCGAGTCGAACCGTCCTCCTACTGGCCTCCCGACTGAGAAACTCTTTCTCAAGTAAAACCCCGTTCCGAGCAACAAACACTTTGTTATCTTCCCGGTTGTAGAAGCCATATCCCAAGGTTTCCCTCGGATATCCCACGAATATGCATTTATCCTACTTAGGTGTAAGCTTGTTTGACATAAGTCGCTTGACAAATGCTTCACAACCCCAAATCTTTAGAAAAGACAAAGCGGGACTCTTCCCATCCACATCTCATCACGGTGTCTTGTCTACAGTTTTGATGGTACCCTATTAAGTGTAAGCTGCAGTTTCTAGGCGTATCCCCAAAATTACAATGGTAAATCCGATTTGCTCATCATAGACGGACCATGTCCAACAAGGTCCTATTCCTCCGTTCCGACACGCCGTTTCTCATGGTGTACCCGGAGGTGTGAGCTGAGTACTATACCTCGACTTTTCGATGATCATCAAACTCTGGCTCATGTACTCACCTCGGCGATCGATCGCGAAGCTTTATAGTCTTCTTGAGCTGATTCTCAAACTCGTTCTGAAACTCTTTGAACTTTTCAAAAGTCTCCGACTTGTGCCTCATCAAATAGATATATCCATATCTACTCAAGTCGTCAGTAAAAGTCACGAAGTACTGATAGCCACCTCTGGCAGTTGTGCTCATTGGACCACACACATCACTTTGTATAAGCTCCAACAGCTCGGACGCCCTCTTGCAACTCTTTGCGAAAGGAGACTTAGTCATCTTGCCTAGCAAGCATGATTCACATGTCTCGAACCACCTGAAGTCGGACGAAGTTAGGAGCCCATCATCATGGAGCTTCTTCATGCGTTTCAGACTAATGTGTCCAAGCCGGCAATGCCAGAAGTATGTCAGATTTATCTCATTAGACTTATGCCTCTTGACATTCACGTTATAGACCGGTTCCTGTTCTAGATTCAATATAAATAGCCCATCAACAATGGGTGCATAGCCGTGGAACATACCATTCAAAAATATCGAACAACCATTGTCCTTTAAATTGAATTCATAACCTTGACTCATCAAACATGAGGCAGAAATAATGTTCCGACTAAGTGCAGGAATGTAATAACAATTATTCAATTCCATTATGAATCCGGAAGAAAGATGGAGCTGCATCGTGCCGACCTCCAACGTAGCAACTCTTGCTTTCTTGCCGACCCTGATGTCAATCTCCCCTTGTTCCACATGCCTAGTTCTTACCAGCCCCTGCATCGAGTTGCAGATATGAACAACCGATCTGGTATCAAATACCCAAGAGCTACTAGGTATATCAGCATGGTAAATGTCTATAACATATGCAACAAGTGTACCTTTGCCTGAAGAACCATTTCCGGCCTTCTTGCCATGCTCTGCAAGCCACTTGCTACAGTTCCTCTTCCAGTGACCGGTCTCCTTGCAGTGAAAGCAAACGGTCTTCGAGTCCGGTCCAGACTTCGGCGCAGCGGCAGAGGTTACCGTCTCCGTGCCCTTCGCCGATTTCTGCACCATCAACACTTGATGCGTGCCTTTCTTAATATCCTGCTCTGCCACTTTGAGCTTCCCATGCAATTCAGTGAGCTTCTTATCCATGCCATGCATATGATAGTTCTAGATGAACGTCCCATAGCTGGGCGGAAGAGAACCCAGACAACATCAGTAGCTAGCTCATCCAAGAGCGGGAAGCCCAACCTATTCAAAGCTTGCACATATCCGATCATCTTGATCACATGTGGGCTCGATGGATCACCTTCCTTCACTTGCAATCCATCAAGGATCGCGGACATTGAACCTTCGATCCTAGCACGTATGCGAAACATGCTCTTGAGACTCTCGATCATATCGTAAGCCTCAACATTTTCTAAATGCTGTTGCAAATTGGGCTCCATACAAGCCAGCATCAGACAGCTGATCTTCGTTGATTCATCAACGAGTTTCTGGTAGGGAATTTTAGCTGTGGCACTAGCATTATCAGCAGGTTCCTCTGGAAGTGGATCCTCTAGAACATGTTGCTTTTTATCGTGCTTGAGAACAATTCACAAATTTCTATACTAGGTAGTAAAGTTTGTTCCATTCAGTTCATCCTTTTCCATAATTGATTTCAATGCAAAGTTGGGTTGAGCAGGTGGTGCCATTGATCTACAACAAAAGATATGCAATCACTAAGCAATGTGTTTTGTAGAGTAATTCTAGCCTAAACAGAAATCACTAAGCTCTGATACCACTGTTGGGTTCTATGGTAGGGTGCGTCGACTACAAATTAAAATTTCCCTACGCGCAGAACATCCAGGAACATGCTACGGGAGATGGATCACAGTTCATTACCACTAGAGGCGCAGTGTCGTGCAGCGGAAGAAGAGTTGGGGCAGCGCGTCCGCGTGGATCGTCTCCTCCTCGTCCGATCTCCCTCGAACAGCCGGTCGTCTGATCCCACGTACGAGTTCGCCGGAGCCGCGCAAGTGCACCGCCTCTAACGGTATCCGCGCGTGCAGGAGGAACACCGCGCAGCGGACTGCTAGGTCCGATCACACAGTCGGCGGCAAGTGGAGGTGGCTATTCGCAACACATGCAAACCCTATTCACAGCCGAAGCGATCAACCACATGAGTGTGCCATACCTCCACTTTATATAGGCGTCCGTCGCAGGCTCAACACTTGGGCCTCGCACGGACCCTAAAGCCCAAAGTCTACTCGGTCACGTTCCTAGTCCATTCGGATCAGATCCGACCCGGTGTCCTCTGAACCGACCTCGTGGGTTCCTTCCCTTAACTGCGTGACCCCTTAGGTTCAAGTCGGCTTGGTCACATTCGGATCACCTCCGACCTGCACGGTTAGTAGCGGCCTCTAGCAAGGCGTGACGACCACCAAGCGGACTATGAAGCTGGTTAGGCGAACACATGCAAACATGTCACACTTCTGTTCCCTTTGCCACACGATATATGCTGTCGGGCTCAAGGCGAGACTGTCATCCTTGTGCTAGCCCGACCTCTTTCTCATTCTAGTGATATCGACCACTATCCGGATTATCTCATAATTCTTGTCGCATGCCATGTTGTTCCTGGTCGGATCACACGAGGGGCCCAGAGTATATCTCTCCTGATCGGAGGGGCAAATCCCATCTTGCTCAACCATGTCTCGCAGCATGGGACTGGACAAACCCGAAACCTACCTTTGTAACTACCCAGTCACGGAGTAGCGTTTGGTCGGCCCAAAGCAAGTCTGTCACCATCTCGAGTACATGCGTCAGCTCAGGTATTAGGACATAGAACGTATGTTGTACTAGAGACTCACAGATGACATATCGCTGCGTCTCATAGTTGGGTCTGTCTGACTCGGACCTTATCTCGACTCGGATCTGACTACGTCGAATCCGACTGTCACATCCCAGTTAGACCATGCATTGGGGTGTGCATCATGTTTAAATTTCATTTGAATTTGAAATGGGGAAGGCAGGAAACCCCCAGAACACCCCCCCCCCCCCCTTAATTCAACTAGGGTTTACTAAAAATTATTTCAATGAACCTGAAATGCCCTTCAAAATGCTCATCATCTTTGCTTTGGTTCAGAGCCTATGTCAAAGGTAGTGCATCATTTTCTAGGTCATCCAAAGGTCCTTGGATTAATTCACAAGTTTTTGAACTTGAGCATTCAAATTATATAAAATATTTTAAATGTCCAAAAATTGCCAAACCAAAATGTTTCATGTTGGAAATATTCCAACAAGGGACCAGGAGCATTTTGGTGATTTTTAAAACTGTTTTGGTATTTTAGAAAACCCCACAAAGTTGCAGGAAATTAGAAGAAGATAACAAACCAGAAAGACTTACATGGCGCCTCCCTACCGGCCCACCGCCGGCCCAGCCAGCAGAGCCAGCCAGGCCAACAGCTGCTTGGCTCGCCAGAGCAGCAGCAGTGCTCGGCGGCAGCACCGCATGGGTGCCACGCACTGGTCGCCGCCTCGCCGCTCCTCTCGCCACTGCCGCCGAGGATCGCCTCCTCTCTCTCCCCCGAACCCCTGGACACCCCTCTCCGCCCGGTCCCTCTCCATCGTGCTCCCCGCCTTGGCCGCCACGCCCCGCCAAGACCATCGCCGTAGCCGTGCTCCCCGCCGTCCGTGCTCCTCCTCACCATGTCCAGGAGCTCCGCCGCACTCCACTACCCCTAACCAGCCGAGCCCCGCTCGCTCTAGTGCACCGAGTCCACCCCACCGACCTCGACCGAGTTCGCCGTCGCCGGAGATCCCTTTCGTCGCCACCGTCGCTCCGGTTCGTCCCCGACCTCGACGAGAGCTTCTACGCGTCGCCCGTGAGCCCACCTAACTCCCCTTCCCTCTCTCTCTCGCCCTCGAGCAGCGTAGCAACCGAACCACGTTCACCCGCACCCGCCGCCGTGGAGCTCGTCACCGACGTGCTCCCGGTCACCCTCCGGCCACCCCATGGTGTCCATCACACTCACCGCACCCCAAGGGGTCTACCCATGTACTCCCCGCACCTCACCGACCCCTCTAACCCCAAGCTCATCGTTGGCCGAACCCCGGCGGCCGCCTAGCTCGTCGCCGGCGCCAACTCCGGCCACCCCGACCCCAACCGGCTCCACCAATAGCCGCGGCTTGCACCCAGCTATCCGTAGCCACTCTCCGTGACTCATTTGGTCGCCGGAACCGCCAAAAGCACTCCCTCCGCCGCGTCGGGCTCGCCGGCGGCTAGTCGCCGGTGCAGCCGACGTGGACTTTGACCACGTGGGCCCTCGTTGACCCCGACAAGTCACTGACAGATGGGGCCCAGCCCTGCTAACTAAATAGGTTTAGTTTTAATTAAACATTAGTTAAGTTAACTACCCTGACACGCGGGACCCACTGTCAGGTTTGACCTGGACGTCCCTGTTGACCCTGACGTCATGCTGACGCATGGCTGAAGCATTAATCTAATTTCTGGATTTATTCTAATATAGTAAATTCCAGAATATAATTCAAATTTCAAATGCTTATAACTTTTAATCTGTAACTCCAAATGCAAAGATTTATATATGGAAAATGATCAGAAAAATCCATTCTATCCATTGGTACAGGTTTCATGCATGTTAAATCAAGTTAACCTTGCTGTTTAACCAGAATAAGATAATGCACCTTTAGGGTTATTTCAAATGAGCTATCATTTGAATCCTTGGTTCAAATGAGTTCATCCTCTATTAATTCAGCTTGCATTAGGCCAACACACATCCATATTGCCATGTCATAGCATGCATCATATTGTTGCATATTGTCATGTGTGTTTACTTTCGGTATGCTTTTCATGATAGGTTCTGCCCCCGAGGATAACCTCGACTATCCATCCGAAGGGCAGTACTCTACCCCTGTTCCATCAGGCAAGCAACTCATTGATCATTCCGATACAAACCCATGTTCTCGCTTCTGCTCTCGTTTACTGCATTAAGACAACGCGATTCAAACTGTTGTGTGCTGCGGTAGTTGAACCCACTTCCTTTGCATGACTGTCATTGCCACGAAGAACTAGATGAAACCCACTAATATGTGTAGGAGTTGATTGAGCCATGTTTGTGATTCCTACCATGCTATGCTTGCTATGCTTAGAGTTGTGTCAGTCGGCTCATCGGGATGATGAACTGGAGTGAAAAGGTTGTGTTGGTTCGAGAGTGAAAGTGTTGAACACGTTTTGGTAAAGGTATCAATGAGAGGCCATGTAGGAGTACATGGTGGGTTGTTTCATTGAAGCCGATCCTAAGAACTGAGATCTGTGTTTGTGATCCATGAAATAGTTACTACCACGCATTGGGCCCGAAACCAATGGACCCTCTCGGCTTCTTAACCACCCTTGTTCTTAGTCCGGGAGTTGCAAGTAGTTTCTGGTGTTTGTAGCATCTTTGGGGCATTACAACACTGACCTTAGGGGTGGGTTGTGTTGCGGTAGGCACGTGGGTCGATGTACCGAGTGCCGTTTGGTATCTCGGGAACCCTGCACACATCGTTCGGGGCTGTATGGGAAACCTCGGCCGGACTCCCTGCGGATGGAACCCGAATAGGCGATAAACCTGGACTAGGGACTTGAGTGTTTAGGTGGGCTGTGGCCGACACCCACGTTGGGCTTCCGCTTGAAGGTTGCCGAGTACATGTCGTGTAAACGGCGGTAAGTGGTGAGAGCGTGTGTGAAGAAGTACACCCCTGCAGGGTTTTGATATGATCTATTCAAATAGCCATGTCCACGGAGAAGGACTTCTGGGTTACCTATATCAGTTCATAGACAAGTAAATGGATACTACTAAAAGCCTCAAGATAAGTGTGAGTATCGTGGATGGCCCTCTCGTGGGATGACGAGGGAGGATCCACGGTGGAGTATTGTGATGGTGTTTAGTGGACTCGTGTGCGACAAATGCTTTACAAAGTGGTGTCACGTAGGATAGCTTAGCCAAGAGTCAAAGCTGGCTTGCTGCAAATAACTCCACCACCTTCTTGAGAATGTGCATGTATGATAGGGTTACGTGGTAAGACTTCTTTGAGTACCTCCGTACTCATGTTTGTAATTAATGTTTTTCAGAGGACAACACTACCCCATCTGATGGATTCTATGTAGATATCGACTTGACGAGTGAACTAGCCACCCGGTGGCGATCTAAGACTTGTGAAGGGCCATTGTAGATAGGAAGGCTCCAACAAGCTTTCTTTCTTTCTAGAGTCCAGTACTCGAGACTAGTTTGCTTCCGCATGTGCTTGTATGATTGTATGACTTGAGTGTTGGGTCATGTGACCCCTACCTGTATGAATATGTTATGTATGGCTCCTCGAAGCCTCTTAAATAAAGTACTTTGAGTTGTAGAGTTTTGTTGTGGTGCCTTGTTGTATTTACTCATATCGGGCATATTATGTGTATGATTGAAATGCTTGGTATGAGTGGGATCCGACAAACTAGTTGTTTATCCTTGGCAGCCTCTCATATGGGGAAATGTAGTCTCGTGCTTCGGCGATAGTAGTCCGCTACAGCCCGGTTCACGGAGTCCTGCTAGCCCAGACTCTGCTTGGACACTTGACTGGCGGCATGTGTTTCACTTCGTCCCTATGTCCGTCCCTTCGGGAAATGTCACGCGGTGGTATTCGAGTCCCGCCTAGCCTGCTACAGCCGGGATACGGAGTCCTGTTAGCCAGTGCTACAGCCCGAATATATCGTTGATGACCGACATGCTCGATGTGATTCATGTATGCCTGTCCCCATGGGTTAGCGCCGCTTTGGGTTCACGACTAGCCATGTCGGCCCGGTTCTTTGTCATGTGGATGCTAGCGACACTATGATATCGTGAGCCAAAAGACGCAAACGGTCCGGGCCATGGTAAGGCGACACCCGTGGGAATACCGTGCGTGAGGCCGCAAAGTGATAAGAGGTGTTACCGGCTAGGTCGATGTGACTTGGGATTGGGGTCCCGACAGCGTTGGCATCGAGCGAGGGCTGCTGTGAGGTTCGCTAAGCCAAACTGGTCAAGTTGAGTCTAGAAATGCTTTAGTTATATGTAGGGAATTGATTGTGGGAGGAACGTAAGGCTCTTTTTACTCCTTTACCTTATGCCCTCGATCTGAGTCATCCTCTTCTCATTCGGCGTGGTATAGGACTAGGCTCTCTTCTCTCTATCGAGTTCACGTGTTACTATTCCGTAGTAACTTATAGGATTGTTGGTTACATCCTCGATTCGGTGCTACTAAATTTGTAGTATGCTATCGCTTGAACCGAACCTTGATATGATGTTGTTGAGTGGTTTTGCAATCTGTTTTGAATGTCTCAAATCTGATTTTGGGCATTTACAGATGTTATGCTGCCCGATTTTCCTAGAAATTCTAATGTCTTTGCATTGTGGCTGTGCTTTCAGATGGCCACCGTCCCCGTAACCAAGTGGTTCGTCGACCCGTGCATTGGTGTGTGTGGTCACACGGCAATGTTGGTTAAGTGATGATTGAGACTGGTTAACGATGGTATCTTGAATATACCGTCGAGGAGCAGTTTAGGGATTTCAACCAAAGCCAATATCTATGCACGGTCCGGATTTATCCATCTTATTCGAGCTCTTGAACCACTTCACTTGCTCTTATGGGCTCGGGATCACTATTGGAATGTCTGCAAGATGCAGCCTATTCTATGATGACTATTATTCGAGCGAGCGCGCCTTGTTGAGCAACACCAATTTCCGCTACATGCCAAGCATCCCTCCCCGGGCGCATGGCTACCTTGAGGTTTGTACAGCGATGCATCCCATGAGGACTCACTCCTTCGCACTACTCTTGAGATCTTTGGAGGACAAGGACCGTGAGAACCGGCCTTGCGCATGGAGCTTTAATGCCCGTTCGATCATTTGGGCTACTCGACTAGGTTTGCACTGCCGTGCAAGCGGATATATGGACATGAGGGACTTGTACCTGTGCGGGCGTAGTCTTCGGACTTTATGGAGTGGCGTGTGGTGGGAGGCATCACTCCTCCTCGTGGGCCTCGTGCGCCACCGTTTGTTGGACCACGGCCACATCCGAGTCCTTATGGTCCACAGGCCCCACAGATTATCTGCTTCCGGATGATCATGTTCCACTTCGAGCTTGGGTGGTGACTTCTATGAGGACTACTATGGAGCTGCCTGAGTTAGTAGTAGTATTCGTAGTATGGTAGTAGTTGTATTTCCACCGTCCTGCGTGACTTGTGGAATATGACTTAGTGTGTATCGTTCCAGAAGTGTAGAAAAATAATATATAGGAGTTGGAATGCTTCCGATGAGATGTAACGCCTTTCCTTATAGTTGTACTCCGTCAGGCTTGTACTAAACTATGAATGGTGTGTATGACCGTTGGTATATATATATGTGGCAGTTTTATATTACCATGTCATACGGATGGACATCTTTGCATTCCATGCTATCCATTACCTTCCGCACTTCCTTGCTAAATTCTGCCATCCTGGGTTAAACCTTTGTTTTGTTCCCTAGGATGGTCAACACCATAACACTCCTGCTGCTCGGGCGAGGAGAAGCTAGTGCAGCCAGAAATGTGAATCTGCCGCAACCACCATCTTTGGCCGAGGTTATCTTTGAAGCGAGCATAATAAGCGTGAAACCAATCGTCTCTTTGGGCGGATTGAACAAAACACCGCACGCCAGCCGAGAAATGATGTGGTTTCACTCAATGACTTCGTCAAGCTGTATCCCCAAAGTTCAAATATTCCGTCGAGCCTCTCGGCGCGGATGATTAACCCGCAAAGATCCACCACAAGCTGCGTTTTGCCAGCGTGGCTGAGGCCGACAAGGTTACCTTTGCGCTTATCATCTTGAAGGCCCCGCTAGTCTCGGTGGGAGAATTATGAGGCTATCGTCCGGTTGGACAAGTTACAACTTGGGCTGAATTCAGTGCCGCCTTCCGTGAGCATCATATTCCAGAAGGTCTTATGGACCGCAAAAGGGAGGAATTCTGCAGTTTCACCCAAGGTAGGCTGACAGTGGATGCCTACAGCCGTGAATTTGGGAGGTTAGCACGTTATGCTCCCGAAGAAGTTTCTACCGACGCCAAGAAGCAGGCAAGGTTCCACAAGGGACTTAGCCCTGAGCTACGCCGAGACCTTTGTCTGCATGAGTGTACCTCTTTTCCGAAGCTAGTCAATAAGGCTATCGGCCTTGGCCCAGGGAGTCTGATTTTGAGGCTTCACGCAGCACATCCGTGACTCTGGATCTTCATCCGCTCTGGATCCCGAGCGCCGGGTTTGGGTTCCAAGCACTGCTCTACCACCCAGGTTCACCCCGAGGCCATCCTTCGAGGCGCCTCACCCCAACCAGCAGTATGTTCCGCCCAAGACTTATGGAGGCCCCACAGCTAATGCTGCTATCGCCCAAATGTGATAACTTGCTTCAAGTGTGGAGGCAGGCCACTACATCCGTGAGTGTCCCCAAAACAACCCCATCAAGTTGGAAAGTCATTGGCCGTGGCAAGCCAGCGGAAAGGTGCCCTATGCTAAACCAGTTGCCACCGCTCGTGGCCATGTCAACTATGTTTCTGCTGGAGAAACCTATGAGGATCTAACGTCGTCCTCGATGCGCTCCTTGTTAATTTCCATCCGACAACCTGTTCTTTTTGATCTTGGAGCATCTCATTCATTTATTTACGAGAGCTATGCTCATTGCACAACACCACATTCTGTGACATGCATACCTCCATGGAAATTCAAACTCCTGGTTCTAGATGGCAAACCTCTAGAATAAGTCATGGGAATGAAATTCTTGTCGACAGATTAGTCTTTCTTGCATCTCTAATAGCTCTCAAGTCCTCGGACATAAACATCATCTTGGATATGGACTGGATGTCAGCCCATTATGCTAAGATTGATTGCTCTACTAGAACTGTTCAACTCACCCATCCTTGGGCAAGACGGTGAATGTTTTAACCCGGCGTCTAAGCGCCAGACTTTACTCCTTAAATGCCAACCCCTTCCGGACCTCGAAGATATTCGGTAGTCCGTGATTTCCGGATGTCTTTCTAGAGGAACTGCGGTGTTCCACCGACGGTGATGTCGGTTCGTGATAGATCTTGTTCCGGAACCGTCCCAATCTCTAGGAGACCTTATAAGATGGCACCCTAGAACTAGCTGAACTTAAGAAACAACTCGATGAGTCCTTGCAAAAGGTTTCATCCGTCCTAGTTCATCTCCATGGGCTTGCCCGTCCTTTTCGTCGAGAAGAAGGATGGTACGGATCGGATGGTTGTGGATTACCGACCTGTCAATTTGGTCACTATCAAGAACAAGTATCCGCTCCCGGGATCAACGATCTGTATGATCAGCTCGCTGGATCCTCGATCTTTTCAAGATGGATTTGAGGTTGGGCTACCATCAAATCAAAATCAAAACGGGGACATTCCTAAACGGCCTTTGTTACTCGTTATGGCCAATCTGAGTACACCGTCATGTCCTTCGGATTAACCAATGCTCCAGCCACCTTCTCTCGGTTAATGAACTCAATCTTCATGGAGTATTTGGATAAATTAAATAGTGGTATACCTCGATGATATACTCATCTACTCCAAGAATGAAGAAGAGCATGCGAACATCTACGGCTAGTATTGATGAAACCTCGAGAGCACCGCCTTTATGCCAAATTCTCTAAGTGTGAATTCTGGTTGCCGAAGTGACCTACCTAGGCCATGTAATCTCGGTAAGGGCATTGCTGTCAATCCCGAGTGAGTTCAAGCCGTCCTTGATGGACTCCACAGAATCGGTCAAGCAAGTTCGGAGTTTCCTTGGCTTAGCGAGCTATTGCCGCCCGCTTCACGAAATTTCTCTAAAGTTGCTAAACCTCTAACGAACTCCTCAAGATAGATAAAAAGTTGAATGGGCGCCACGGTCGAGTTCAGCTTTCAGAACTGAAAAGACGCTCGACATCTGCTCCGTACTTGTTCCACCAGATTTTTTAAGGACTTTATTATCTATTGCGGCGCCTCGCGACAAGGACTAGGTTGCATACTCATGCAAGATCATCATGTGATTGCCTCGCTTCTCGACGATTCGTCCACATGAGGATAATTATCCCACACACGATCTAGAGCTTGCGGCGATGGTTCATGCACTCAAAACCTAGCGACATTACCTTCTTGGTAATCGTTATAAATCTACACCGATCACCAAAGTCTGAAATATATCTTCACCCAACGGTTTGAATCTCGAGGCAAAGGCGTTGGGTCGAGTTGATTACAGATTACGACTTAGGAATATCTTACACCCGTGCAAAGCCAATGTCATGGCCGGCGACTAAGTCGAAAATCCTATTGTAACAACCTGATGTTACAACAAAGTCAACCAATTCTCCACGAGGAATTTCGTAAGCTTAATCTTCACATTGTTCCTCGAGGATTCCTTTCTACCACAGTGGCGAAACCTACCCTTACGGATCAGATCATCAAAGCACGAAGGTAGATCCGGAATCTCCCGTGTCGGGAGAAACATCAAGAAAGGAGTCATGATTGTTTCTCCATTGATGAACAAGGTGTCGTGTTCTTTGGAGACCGTCTAGTGGTCCCCAAGGTGCGCAACCCGAGGCGATTGATCCTTATGGAAGCTCATGACTCTCCTCTCACCATTCATCCCGGTAGTACTAAAATGTATCAAGACCTCGCCGGAGGTTTTGGTGGACTAGGATGAAGAGGGAAATCGCTCAATACATTGCTAATTGCGGCGTCGTCGTCGAGTTAAGCGAGCATCAACGGCCTGCTGGTACCCTTCAACCTTTGGAAATTCCTGAATGGAAATGGGATAAAATCGGTATGGATTTCATTACGGGTTTCCCAGGACCAAGAGAGGAATAATGCTATCTTCGTTGTCGTTGATCGTCTTTCCAAAGTAGCCCACTTCCTACCGTTCGTGAGAGTATAACCGCTAGCCAGCTAGCTGATTTGTACATCTCTCGAATAGTGTCCCTTCATGGTGTTCCATTAGAGATTAACTCAGACCGTGGAAGTCTCTTCACCTCTCGATTTTGGGAAAGTTTCCAAAACACTATGGGAACTCGTCTCTCCTTTAGCACCGCTTTCCATCCTCAATCCAGTGGTCAAGTAGAACGAGTCAATCAAATCCTAGAGGATATGCTTGAGCTTCATCATCTCTTTCGGCATGAATTGGGAGAAATGCCTTCCATTCGCCGAGTTAAGCTTATAACAATAGTTACAAGCCAGCTCGGGCAAAGCCCTTCGAAGTTCTTTATGGGCGAAAATGTGAACGCCTCTTAACTGGTCGAAACCGGGAGAGACAACTCTTTGGCCGGATATGATCCAGAAGCGTAAGAGCAGGTTCACGTTATTCGTGAGAAATTGAAAACAGCCCAATCTCGCGGAAGAGCCAATATGACCGCAAGCATAAGCCTATGGCTTATGAAATTGGCGAAAGGCTTACCTCCGGTTACTCCTTTGAAGGAACCCATCGATTCGGTATCAAAGGCAAGTTGGCTCCTCGTTACATTGGACCCTTTCGCATTCTTGCCAAGCGAGGAGAAGTTGCCTACCAATTGGAACTACCTCCGCATCTTTCGAGTCCATGATGTCTTCCACGTTTCCCAACTCGGCGTTGCTTCTCGGATCCTATCCGTGGAGTGGACCACGAAACGCTTGATCTCCAAGATAACCTCACCTATCGAGAATATCCCATTCAGTATTCTCGATCAAGCGAGCGTACCACTCGACGTCGAATATCAAGTTTCTAAAGGTTCAATGGTCAAACCATTCCGAGCAAGAAGCAACTTGGGAAAGGGAGGATCGTCTTCGACTTGAGTATCCCACCTTTTTCAAGAATAGATCCTAAATCTCGGGGCGAGATTCTTTTGAGTGGGGTGAGTTGTCACATCCCGTTAGACCATGCATTAGGGTGTGCATCATGTTTAAATTTCATTTGAATTTGAAATGGGGAAGGCAGAAACCCCGAACACCCCCTTAATTCAACTAGGGTTTACTAAAACTTATTTCAATGAACCTGAAATGCCCTTCAAAATGCTCATCATCTTTGCTTTGGTTTAGAGCCTATGTCAAAGGTAGTGCATCATTTTCTAGGTCATCCAAAGGTCCTTGGATTAATTCACAAGTTTTTGAACTTGAGCATTCAAATTATATAAAATATTTTAAATGTCCAAAAATTGCCAAACCAAAATGTTTCATGTTGGAAATATTCCAACAAGGGACCAGGAGCATTTTGGTGATTTTTAAAACTGTTTTGGTATTTTAGAAAACCCCACAAAGTTGCAGGAAATTAGAAAAAGATAAAAAACCAGAAAGACTTACCTGGCGCCTCCCTACCCGGCCCACCTGCCGGCCCAGCCCAGCAGCCAGCCATGTGGCTGCTTGGCTCGGCTTGACAGAGCAGCCAGTGCTTTCGGCGGTGGGCACCGCATGGGTGCCACGCACCTGGTCGCCGCCTCGCCGCTCCTCTCGCCAGCTGCCGCTGAGGATCGCCTCCTCTCTCTCCCCCGAACCCCCTGGACACCCCCTCTCCGCCCCGGTCCCTCTCCATCGTGCTCCCCCGCCTTGGCCGACGCCGCCGCCGCCGCACCATCGCCGTAGCCGTGCTCCCCGCCGTCCGTGCTCCTCCTCACCATGTCCAGGAGCTCCGCCGCACTCCACTACCCCTAACCAGCCGAGCCCGCTCGCTCTAGTGCCCCGAGTCCACCCCACCGACCTCGACTGAGCTCGCCGTCGCGGAGATCCTTTCGTCGCCACAGTCGCTCCGGTTCGTCCCGACCTCGGCGAGAGCTTCTCGCGTCGCCCGTGAGCCCACCTAACTCCCTTCCCTCTCTCGCGCCCTCGAGCAGCGCAGCAACGAACCACGTTCACCCGCACTCGCCGCCTGTGAGCTCGTCGCCGGCGTGCTCCGGTCACCCTCCGCCACCCCATGGTGTCCATCACACTCACCGCACCCCAAGGGTCTACCCATGTACTCCCGCACCTCACCGACCCTCTAACCCCAAGCTCATCGTTGGCGAACCCGGCGGCCGCCTAGCTCGTCGCCGGCGCCAACTCCGCCACCCGACCCCAACCGGCTCCACCAATAGCGCGGCTTGCACCCAGCTATCCGTAGCCACTCTCGCGACTCATTTGGTCGCGGAACCGCCAAAACACTCCCTCCGCCCGGCGTCGGGCTCGCCCGGCGACTAGTCGCCAGTGCAGCCGACGTGGACTTTGACCACGTGGGCCCTCGTTGACCCGACAAGTCAGCGATGATGGGGCCCAGCCACGCTAACTAAATAGGTTTAGTTTTAATTAAACATTAGTTAAGTTAACTACCACGACACGCGGGACCCACTATCAGGTTTGACCTGGGCGTCCTGTTGACCACGACGTCATCTTGGCGCATGGTGGCGCATTAATCTAATTTCTGGATTTATTCTAATACAAGAAAATTCGAATATAATTCAAATTTCAAATGCTTATAACTTTTAATCAGTAACTCCAAATGCAAAGATTTATATATGGAAAATGATCAGAAAAATCCATTCTATCCATTGGTACAGGTTTCATGCATGTTAAATCAAGTTAACCTCGCTGTTTAACCAGAATAAGATAATGCACCTTTAGGGTTATTTCAAATGAGCTATCATTTGAATCCTTGGTTCAAATGAGTTCATCCTCTATTAATTCAGCTTGCATTAGGCCAACACACATCCATATTGCCATGTCATAGCATGCATCATATTGTTGCATATTGTCATGTGTGTTTACTTTGGTATGCTTTTAAGTGATAGGTTACGCCTCGAGGATAACCTCGACTATCCATCCAAGTGCAGATACTCTACCCCGTTCCATCGTGCAAGCAACTCATTGATCATTCCGATACAAACCCATGTTCTCGCTTCGCTCTCGTTTCTGCATTAAGACAACGCGATTCAAACTGTTGTGTGCTGCGGTAGTTGAACCCACTTCCTTTGCATGACTGTCATTGCCACGATAACTAGATGAAACCCACTAGTATGTGTAGGAGTTGATTGAGCCATGTTTGTGATTCCTACCATGCTATGCTTGCTATGCTTAGAGTTGTGTCAGGTCTGGCTCATCGGGATGATGAACTGGAGTGAAAGGTTGTGTTGGTTCGAGAGTGAAAGTGTTGAACACGTTTTGGTAAAGGTATCGATGAGAGGCCATGTAGGAGTACATGGTGGGTTGTTTCATTGAAGCCGATCCTAAGAACTGAGATCTGTGTTTGTGATCCATGAAATAGTTACTACCACGCATTGGGCCCGAAACCAATGGACCCTCTCGGCTTCTTAACCACCCTTGTTCTTAGTCCGGGAGTTGCAAGTAGTTTCTGGTGTTTGTAGCATCTTTGGGGCTGCATAGCTGACCTTAGGGGTGGGTTGTGTTGCGGTAGGCACGTGGCCGGTGTACCGAAAGTGCCGTTTGGTATCTCGGGAACCCTGCACACATCGTTCGGGGCTGTATGGGAAACCTCGGCGGACTCCTGCGGATGGAACCCGAATAGGCGATAACCTGGACTAGGGACTTGAGTGTTTAGGTAGGCTGTGGCCGACACCCACGTTGGGCTTCCGCTTGAAGGTTGCCGAGTACATGTCGTGTAACGGCGGTAAGTGGTGAGCGTGTGTGAAGAAGTACACCCTGCAGGGTTTTGATATGATCTATTGAATAGCCGTGTCCACGAGAAGGACTTCGGGTTACCTATATCAGTTCATAGACAAGTAAATGGATACTACTAAAAGCCTCAAGATAAGTGTGAGTATCGTGGATGGCCCTCTCGTGGGATGACGAGGAGGATCCACGGTGGAGTATTGTGATGGTGTTTAGTGGACTCGTAAAGCGACAAATGCTTTACAAAGTGGTGTCACGTGGGATAGCTTAGCCAAGAGTCAAAGATGGCTTGCTGCAAATAACTCCACCACCTTCTTGAGAATGTGCATGTATGATAGGGTTCTGTGGTAAGACTTGCTGAGTACCTCCGTACTCATGTTTGCTTAATTAATGTTTTTCAGAGGACAACACTACCCCATCTGATGGATTCTATGTAGATATCGACTTCGACGAGTGAACTAGCCACCCAGGTGGCGATCTAAGACTTGTGAAGGGCCATTGTAGATAGGAAGGCTCCAACAAGCTTTCTTTCTTTCTAGAGTCTGTACTCAGACTAGTTTGCTTCCGCATGTGCTTGTATGATTGTATGACTTGAGTGTTGGGTCATGTGACCCCTACCTGTATGAATATGTTATGTATGGCTCCTCGGAGCCTCTTAAATAAAGTACTTTGAGTTGTAGAGTTTTGTTGTGGTGCCTTGTTGTATTTACTCATATCGGGCATATTATGCGTGTATGATTGAAATGCTTGGTATGAGTGGGATCCGACAAACTAGTTGTTTATCCTTGGCAGCCTCTCATATGGGGAAATGTAGTCTCGTGCTTACGGCGATAGTAGTCCGCTGCAGCCGGTTCACCGAGTCCTGCTAGCCCAGACTCTGCTTGGACACTTGATGGCGGCATGTGTTTCACTTCGTCCCTATGTCATCCCTTCGAAAATGTCACGCGGTGGTATTCGAGTCCTGCCTAGCCTGCTACAGCCCGGGATACGGAGTCCTATTAGCCCATGATACAGCCCTAAATATATCGTTGATGACCGACATGCTCGATGTGATTCATGTATGCCTATCCCCATGGGTTAGTGCCGCTTTGGGTTCACGACTAGCCAGGTCGGCCCGGGTTCTTTGTCATGTGGATGCTAGCGACACTATCATATACGTGAGCCAAAAGACGCAAACGGTCCCGGGCCATGGTAAGGCGACACCCGTGGGAATACCGTGCGTGAGGCCGCAAAGTGATATGAGGTGTTACCGGCTAGGTCGATGTGACTTGGGATCGGGGTCCTGACACCGACCAGACCTTTCCAAGTCAGTATTATCCGGTTAGCATCCAATGCTCCATGGCTAGTGAGACCAAGCCATCGACCGTGTCATATGCCGATCTTGTCATTTGCTGCGTCCACACAGCCCTTCGACTAGGGACCTTTTAGGACAGTCATCATACAATGCATAGTCCCACAAACAAGTCACATACTTGCTGATACACATCATTGATAATGTCCAAGGACTATCTTTATTCGTAAACACATAGGAAATATCATCATACATGATTGCCTCTAGGACATATCTCCAACACCGGTATCACTACTTTTGCTATGGCGGGACTTAGAGCGGCACCGCAGACGTCGATGCTTGGGTTGCTTCTTGGAGGGGTCATCCTCCACTGTCTTGTCGCCATTGCCTTCTTTTGGGGTATCCACCATATATATCATATGATGAGGTGGCGGTCCAGCGCCCTGTGGGCGTTGGTTCCTGTTCGTCTCCTGCATTGTCGTCCATGCCGTCGATGTCTTCGGAGTCGAAGTCGAGCATGTCGGTTAAATCATCGACAGTGGCTACTAAGTGGGTGGTGGGTCGGGAGCGAATTTCTTCGTCGTCCGCATCCCATTCTAGCCGGACATAATTCGGCCAAGGTTCTCCTGACAATGAGAGAGACCTTAATGAATTTAGCACGTCGCCGAAAGGCAAGTGCTGAAAGATATCCGCGGAGGTAAACTCCATGATCGACGCCCAATCGAATTCGATAGGCACGGACGCAGGCGGCTCGGAGTCCGTGGCCAGAGATGAATCCAGTGGTTCGGCAACACGAATCTCGTAAGGGGTGAAGTCAGTATCCGGCTCAATCGCCATTGAGAGTGCGGCCTCCATGGCGGGGTCTATCCCCCCGTCCTCGAATGGCGCAGTTTGCTCCGGATTGAGGGCCAGAGCTGTTGCAAGTGTGATCTCCCGAACACTGTCCGACGGCACACCTGACATGGGCTCGAATCCATCATGATCGTGCGGCGCACCTGACATGGGCTCGTATCCGTCTAAGATCAATTCTCCGTGGATATCGGCGGTGTAGTTTAAGTTTCCAAACCTGACCTGATGGCCAGGGGCATAGCTCTCGATCTGCTCCAGATGGCCAAGCGAGTTGGCCCGCAGTGAGAAGCCGCCGAATACCAAGATCTGTCCGGGGAGGAAAACTTCACCCTGGACCGCATCGCTATCGATGATCGAAAGAGCCATCAAGAATTACGGTTACGTCACCGTGGAACTCTCAATGAAAGCACCAATGTCGGTGTCAAAACCGGCGGATCTTGGGTAGGGGGTCCCGAACTGTGCGTCTAAGGTGGATGGTAACAGGAGGCGGGGGACATGATGTTTACCCAGGTTCGGGCCCTCTCAATGGAGGTAATACCCTACTTCCTGCTTGACTGATCTTTGATGATATGAGTATTACAAGTGTTAATCTACCACGAGATCGTAGAGGCTAAACCCTAGAAGCTAGCCTATGGTATGATTGTTGTTGTCCTACGGACTAAAACCTCCGGTTTATATAGATACCGGAGGGGGCTAGGGTTACACATAGTCGGTTACAAGGAAGGAGATCTACATATCCGTATTGCCAAGCTTGCCTTCCATGCCAAGGAGAATTCCATCCGGACACGGGACGAAGTCTTCAATCCTGTATCTTCATAGTCCAGCAGTCCGGCCAAAGGATATAGTCCGGCTGTCCGGAGACCCCCTATTCCAGGACTCCCTCACCCGTCCTCTTGCATGCGCCAGAACACTTATATACGCGTCATGAAGCTTGGGTTTTCAAAATGGGCATCGATAGACGTTGTTCCAGGTCCTAATACGCCTGTTATGCATTGCCGCATAAAGCTCCCTCAGGATTTGCCTCTTGTACCTCCTCTGGCCATCTTCATACTCGTTGTCCACATCATCAGACAGCACCTATACAAATAGTAAAACAAATTTGGCATCAAATCAATGATTACATGCCGGGAAGTGGGATTAGGAATTTTGGCTATTTATTTATATGTATAAAGAGATTATGGTTCAAGTTTTAAGCACAGTCGTCTATGTAAAGACCAATCTTGAAGAAAATAATGGCATAAACGTAGGTAGGTCATTCAAAATCAATTGTCAAGTCTTGGTAGGAATTATTAGCACGAACACTATCCATGACCGAGACTTTGGTGGACCGATAATTCGGTTCGGTCCTGGGGTTACAACCGAAGAGCGCCGAGATGTTCATTATGGATCAAGAAATCGGGATTCAATTCCTCAAAATGGAAAATGAAAGCGGGAGTCAAAATAAACAACAAACAAGCAACAAATATTGTGTTGGGAATCCTCGGTACATCCGCTAACTGTGAAGGAGGGATGGTGGTTGGCTCGCTGCCACATGCGAGCCATGACTTCGTCGGCCGCCGTCGTGTTGGATCCATGGTGTTGCCGCCGCCGTCGAGTGGGATCCATGTGTGTCTTTGGCCGCCGTCGCGTGGGAGTACGGGCGTTGCCGCCACACCGAGTCAGAGCCATGAGCCATCAAGAACAACCAGCGGCCGCTGGGACTGTTTGAGGCGGGCAAATGGAGGCGGCGGCGCTGGATATGCGTGGGTGAAGCCTGGAGCTCGTTTGGGGATAAGGTGCGGTACAAGACTATGTTGATCCTGAAGGAAATATGCCCTAGAGGCAATAATAAAGTTATTATTTATTTCCTCATATCATGATAAATGTTTATTATTCATGCTAGAATTGTATTAACCGGAAACATGATACATGTGTGAATACATAGACAAACATATAGTCACTAGTATGCCTCTACTTGACTAGCTCATTAATCAAAGATGGTTATGTATCCTAACCATAGACATGTGTTGTTATTTGATTAATGGGATCACATCATTAGGAGAATGATGTGATTGACATGACCCATTCCGTTAGCCTAGCACTTGATCGTTTAGTATATTGCTATTGCTTTCTTCATGACTTATACATGTTCCGGTAACTATGAGATTATGCAACTCCCGTTTACCGGAGGAACACTTTGGGTGCTGCCAAACGTCACAACGTAACTGGGTGATTATAAAGCAGTACTACAGGTGTCTCCAAAGGTACATGTTGGGTTGGCGTATTTTGAGATTAGGTTTTGTCACTCCGATTGTCGGAGAGGTATCTCTGGGCCTTCTCGGTAATACACATCACATAAGCCTTGCAAGCATTGCAACTAATAAGTTAGTTGCGAGATGATGTATTACGGAACGAGTAAAGAGACTTGCCGGTAACGAGATTGAACTAGGTATTGGAAACCGACGATCGAATCTCGGGCAAGTAACATACCGATAACAAAGGGAACAACGTATGTCGTTATGCGGTTTAACCGATAAAGATCTTCGTAGAATATGCAGGAACCAATATGGGCATCCAGGTTCCTCTATTGGTTATTGACCGAGAATAGTTCTAGGTCATGTCTACATAGTTCTCAAACCCGTAGGGTCCGCACGCTTAACGTTACGATGACAGTTTTATTATGAGTTTACAAGTTTTGATGTACCGAAGTTTGTTCGGAGTCCCGGATGTGATCACGGACATGACGAGGAGTCTCGAAATGGTCGAGACATAAAGATTGATATATTGGAAGCCTATATTTGGATATCGGAATGGTTCGGGTGAAATCGGATTTTAGGAACACCGGGTTACGGAACCCTCCCGGGGATAATGGGCCTTAGTGGGCCATGAGGGAAAATAGGAGGGCGGCCGGGCAGGCTGCACCCCTCCCCTACTCCGAATAGGACAAGGAAAGGGGCGGCGCCGCCTCTTTCCCTCCCCTTTCCTTCTCCAAGAAGGCAGAGGGAGTCCTACTCGGTGGGAGTAGGACTCCTCGGCGCACCCCTTGGGGGCGGACGCACCTCCCCTCCCTCCTTTATATACGGGGCAGGGGCACCCCAGAACACACAAGTTGATCTACGGATCGTTCCTTAGCCGTGTCGGTGCCCTTCCACCATATTCCACCTCGGTCATATCGCCGCAGAGTTTAGGTGAAGCCCTGCGCGGTAGAGCATCATCATCGTCCCACGCCGTCGTCTTGTGGAACTCATCCCGACACTTTGCTGGATCGGAGTCCGGGATCGTCATCGAGCTGAGCGTGTGCTGAACTCGGAGGTGCCGTCGTTCGGTGCTTGGATTGGTCGGATCGTGAAGACGTCGACTACATCAACAGCGTTGTCATAACGCTTCGCTTCACGGTCTCACGAGTGCGTGGAAAATACTCTCCTCTCATTGCTATGCCATCACCATGATCTTGCGTGTGCGTAGGAATTTTTTGAAATTACTCGTTCCCCAACAATGGCATCCGAGCCTGGTTTTATGCGTTGATGTTATATGCACGAGTAGAACACAAGTGAGTTGTGGGCGATACAAGTCATCTTGCTTACCAGCATGTCATACTTTGGTTGGCGGTATTGTGAGATGAAGCGGCCCGGACCGACATTATCGTGACGCTTCGCGAGACTGGTTTCACCGCTGCGAGCACTCGTTGCTTAAAGGTGGTGGCAGGTGTCTGCTCTCTCACTTTAGTTGAATCGAGTGTGGCTCGCCCGGTCCTTGCGAAGGTTAAAACAGCACCAACTTGACAAACTATCGTTGTGGTTTTGATGCGTAGGTAAGAACGGTTCTTGCTCAGCCCGTAGCAGCCACGTAAAACTTGCAACAACAAAGTAGAGGGCGTCTAACTTGTTTTTGCAGGGCATATTGTGATGTGATATGGTCAAGACATGATGCTATATTTTATTGTATGAGATGATCATGTTTTGTAACCGAGTTATCGGCAATGGCGAGAGCCATATGGTTGTCGCTTTATTGTATGAAATGCAAAAGCCATGTAATTGCTTTACTTTATCACTAAGCGGTAGCGATAGTCGTAGAAGCAATAGTTGGCGAGGCGACAACGATGCTACGATGGAGATCAAGGTGTCGGCGCGGTGGCGATGGCGATAACGACGGTGCTTGGAGATGGAGATCACAAGCACAAGATGATGATGGCCATATCATATCACTTATATTGATTGCATGTGATGTTTATCCTTTATGCATCTTATCTTGCTTTGATTGACGGTAGCATTTTAAGATGATCTCTCACTAAAATTATCAAGGCGTGTTCTCCACGAGTATGCACCGTTGCCAAAGTTAAATCGTGCCCGGACACCACGTGATGATCGGGTGTGATAAGCTCTCGTCCATCTACAACGGGTGCAAGCCAGTTTTGCACACGCAGAATACTCAGGTTAAACTTGACGAGCCTAGCATATGCAGATATGGCCTCGGAACACGGAGACCGAAGGTCGGCGTGAATCATATAGTAGATATGATCAACATAGTGATGTTCACCATTGAAAATTACTCCATCTCACGTGATGATCGGTTATGGTTTAGTTGATTTGGATCACGTAATCACTTAGATGACTAGAGATGTCTATCTAAGTGGGAGTTCTTAAGTAATATGATTAATTGAACTTAAATTTATCATGAACTTAGTACCGATAGTATTTTGCTTGTCTATGTTTACTGTAGATAGATGGCTCGTGTTGTTGTTCCGTTGAGTTTTAATGCGTTCCTTGAGAAAGCAAAGTTGAAAGATGATGGTAGCAATTACGGACTGGGTCCGTAATTTGAGGATTATCCTCATTGCTGCACGTAAGAATTACGCCCCGAAGAAACGCTGGGTGCCAGCTGCTGCAGAGAGCAACACCGAAGTTGTGAGCGTCTGGCGAGCAAAGCTGATGACTACTCTATAGTTCGATGTGCCATGCTTTACGGCTTAGAACCGGGTCTTCAACGACGTTTTGAGCGTCATGGAGCATATGAGATGTTCCAAGAGTTGAAGTTAATATTTCAAGCAAATGCCCGGATTGAGAGATATGAAGTCTCAATAAGTTCTATAGCTGCAAGATGGAGGAGAATAGTTACATCGGTGAGCATATACTCAAAATGTGCAGGTATAATAATCACTTGATTCAAGCGGGAGTTAATCTTCCGGATGATAGTGTCATTGATGAATTCTCCAATCACGCCACCAAGCTACAAGAGCTTTGTGATGAACTATAATATGCAAGGGATGAACAAAACAATTCCGAGCTCTTCGCAATGCTAAAAGCTGCGGAGGTAGAAATCAAGAAGGAGCATCAAGTGTTGATGGTCAACAAGACCACTAGTTTCAAGAAAAGGGCAAAGGGAAGAAGAAGGGAACTTCAAAAGAACAGCAAGAAAGTTGCTGCTCAAGAGAAGAAAGCCAAGTCTGGACCTAAGCCTGAAACCGAGTGTTTCTACTGCAAGCAAACTGGTCCTTTGGAAGCGGAACTGCCCCAAGTATTTGGCGGATAAGAAGGATGGCAAGGTGAACAAAGGTATATGTGATATACATGTTATTTATGTGTACCTTAATAGAGCTCGTAGTAGCAGCACGGGTATTTGATACTGGTTACATTGCTAATATTTGCAACTCAAAATAGGGACTACTGGAATAAGCGAGCACCGCAAAGGACGAGGTGACAATGCGCGTGGGAACGGTTCCAAAGTCGATGTGATCGCGGTCGGCACGCTACCTCTACATCTACCTTCGGGATTAGTTTTAGACCTAAATAATTGTTATTTGGTGCCGCGTTGAGCATGAAAATTATATCTGGATCTTGTTTGATGCGAGACGGTTATTCATTTAAATCGAGAGAATAATGGTTGTTCTATCTATATGAGTAATATCTTTTATGGTCATGCACCCTTGAAGAGTGGTCTATTTTATTAAATCTCGATAGTAGTAATACACATATTCATAATGTCGAAGCAAAAGATGCAGAGTTAATAATGATAGTGCAACTTATTTGTGGCACTGCCGTTTAGGTCATATCGGTGTAAAGCGCATGAAGAAAGTCCATACTGATGGACTTTTGGAATCACTTGATTATGAATCACTTGGTACTTGCGAACCGTGCCTCATAGGCAAGATGACTAAAACACCGTTCTCCGGTTCTATGGAGAGAGCAACAGATTTGTTGGAAATCATACATACAGATGTATGTGGTCCGATGAATGTTGAAGCTCGTGGCGGATATCGTTATTTTCTCACCTTCACAGATGATTTAAGCAGATATGGGTATATCTTCTTAATGAAGCATAAATCTGAAACATTTGAAATGTTCAAAGAATTTCAGAGTGAAGTTGAAAATCATCGTAACAAGAAAATAAAATTTCTACGATCTGATCGTGGACGAGAATATTTGAGTTACGAGTTTGGTCTACATTTGAAAAATTGCGGAATAGTTCCGCAACTAACACCACCTGGAACACCACAGCGTAATGGTGTGTCCGAACGTCGTAATCGTACTTTAATAGATATGGTGCGATCTATGATGTCTCTTACCGATTTACCGCTATCGTTTTGGGGTTATGCTTTAGAGACGGCCGCATTCACGTTAGATAGGGCACCATCAAAATCCGTTAAGACGACTCCTTATGAACTATGGTTTGGCAAGAAGCCAAAGTTGTTGTTTCTGAAAGTTTGGGGCTGCGATGCTTATGTGAAAAAACTTCAACCTGATAAGCTTGAACCCAAATCGGAAAAATGTGTCTTCATAGGATACCCAAAGGAAACAGTTGGGTACACCTTCTATCACAGATCCGAAGGCAAGACATTCGTTGCTAAGAATGGATCCTTTCTAGAGAAGGAGTTTCTCTCGAAAGAAGTGAGTGGGAGAAAAGTAGAACTTGATGAGGTAACAGTACCAGCTCCCTTATTGGAAAATGGTTCATCACAAAAATCGGTTCCTGTGACACCTACACCAATTAATGAGGAAGTTAATGATGATGATCATGAAACTTGAGATCAAGTTTCTCTTGAACTCGTGGTCAACTAGAATAAGATCCGCACCAGAGTGGTACGGTAATCCTATTCTCGGAATTCATGTTACTTGACCATGGTGAACCTACAAACTATGAAGAAGCGATGGTGAGCCCAGATTCATAAAATGGCTGGAAGCCATGAAATCTGAGATGGGATCCATGTATGAGAACAAAGTATGGACTTTGGTTGACTTGCCCGATGATCGGCAAGCCATTGAGAATAAATGGATCTTTAAGAAGAAGATGACAATCGATGGTAATGTAACTGTCTATAAAGCTCGACTTGTTGTGAAAGGTTTTCGACAAATTCAAGGGGTTGACTATGATGAGACTTTCTCACCCGTAGCGATGCTTAAGTCTGTCCGAATCATGTTAGCAATTGCTGCATTTTATGATTATGAAATTTGGCAAATGGATGTAAAACTGCATTCTTGAATGGATTTATAGAAGAAGAGTTGTATATGATGCAACCGAAGGTTTTGTTGATCCAAAAGGTGCTAACAAAGTGTGCAAGCTCTAGCGATCAATTTATGGTGCAGTGCAAGTCTCTCGGAGTTGGAATAAGCGCTTTGATAGTGTGATCAAAGCATATGGTTTTATCTGAGACTTTTGGAGAAGCATGTATTTACAAGAAAGTGAGTGGGAGCTCTGTAGCATTTCGATATTATATGTGGATGACATATTATTAATTGGAAATGATATAGAATTTCTGATAGCATAAAGGATACTTGAATAAAAGTTTTTCAATGAAAGACCTCCGTGAAGCTGCTTACATATTAGGCATCAAGATCTATAGAGATAGATCAAGGCGCTTAATTGGACTTTCACAAAGCACATACCTTGATAAAGTTTTGAAAAAGTTCAAAATGGATCAAGCAAAGAAAGGTTTTTACCAGTATTACAAGGTGTGAAATTGAGTCGGACTCAATGCCCGACCACAGCAGAAGATAGAGAAAATGAAAGATGTTCCTATGCTTCAGCCATAGGCTCTATCATGTATGCAATGCTGTGTACCAGACCTGACGTATGCTTAGCAATAAGCTTGGCAGGAAGGTACCAAAGTAATCCAGGAGTGGATCACTAGACAGCGGTCAAGAACATCCTGAAATACCTGAAAAGGACTAAGGATAAGTTTCTCGTATATGGAGGTGACAAAGAGCTAGTCATAAATGGTTACGTCGATGCAAGCTTTGACACTGATCCGGACGATTCTAAATCGCAAACCGGATACGTGTTTTTATTAAACTGTGGAGCTGTCAGTTGGTGCAGTTCTAAACAAAGCGTCGTGGCAGGATCTACATGTGAAGCGAAGTACATAGCTGCTTCGGAAGCAGCAAATGAAGGATTCTGGATGAAAGAGTTCATTTCCGATCTAGGTGTCATACCTAGTGCATCGGGACGAATGAAGATCTTCTGTGACAATACTGGTGCAATTGCCTTGGCAAAGGAATCCAGATTTCACAAGAGGACCAAGCATATCAAGAGACGCTTCAATTCCATTCGGGACCAAGTCCGTGGGAGACATAGAGATTTGCAAGATACATACGGATCTGAATATTGCAGACCCGTTGACTAAGCCTCTTCCTCGAGCAAAACATGATCAGCACCAAGACTCCATGGGTGTTAGAATCATTACTGTGTAATCTAGATTATTGACTTTAGTGCAAGTGGGAGACTGAAGGAAATATGCCCTAGAGGCAATAATAAAGTTATTATTTATTTCCTCATATCATGATAAATGTTTATTATTCATGCTAGAATTGTATTAACCGGAAACATGATACATGTGTGAATACATAGACAAACATATAGTCACTAGTATGCCTCTACTTGACTAGCTCATTAATCAAAGATGGTTATGTTTCCTAACCATAGACATGTGTTGTTATTTGATTAATGGGATCACATCATTAGGAGAATGATGTGATTGACATGACCCATTCCGTTAGCCTAGCACTTGATCGTTTAGTATATTGCTATTGCTTTCTTCATGACTTATACATGTTCCGGTAACTATGAGATTATGCAACTCCCGTTTACCGGAGGAACACTTTGGGTGCTGCCAAACGTCACAACGTAACTAGGTGATTATAAAGGAGTACTACAGGTGTCTCCAAAGGTACATGTTGGGTTGGCGTATTTCGAGATTAGGTTTTGTCACTCCGATTGTCGGAGAGGTATCTCTGGGCCTTCTCGGTAATACACATCACATAAGCCTTGCAAGCATTGCAACTAATAAGTTATTTGTGAGATGATGTATTACAGAATGATTAAAGAGACTTGCCGGTAACGAGATTGAACTAGGTATTGGATACCGACGATCGAATCTCGGGAAAGTAACATACCGATAACAAAGGGAACAACGTATGTCATTATGCGGTTTGACCGATAAAGATCTTCGTAGAATATGTAGGAACCAGTATGGGCATCCAGGTTCCGCTATTGGTTATTGACCGAGAATAGTTCTAGGTCATTTCTACATAGTTCTCGAACCCGTAGGGTCCGCACGCTTAACGTTACGATGACAGTTTTATTATGAGTTTACAAGTTTTGATGTACCGAAGTTTGTTCGGAGTCCCGGATGTGATCACGGACATGACGAGGAGTCTCGAAATGGTCGAGACATAAAGATTGATATATTGGAAGCCTATATTTGGATATCGGAATGGTTCCGGGTGAAATCGGGATTTTACCGGAACACCGGGGGGTTACCGGAACCCTCCCGGGGGATAATGGGCCTTAGTGGGCCATGAGGGAAAAGAGGAGGGCCGGCCAGGGCAGGCTGCGCGCCCCCTCCCCCCCTAGTCCGAATAGGACAAGGAGAGGGGGGCGGCGCCCCCCTTCCTCTTTCCCCTCCCCCCTTTCCTTCTCCAACAAGGCAAGAGGGGGAGTCCTACTCCCGGTGGGAGTAGGACTCCTCCAGGCGCACCCCTTGGGGGCCGGCCGCACCTCCCCCTCCCTCCTTTATATACGGGGGCAGGGGAGCACCCCAGAACACACAAGTTGATCTACGGATCGTTCCTTAGCCGTGTGCGGTGCCCCTTCCACCATATTCCACCTCGGTCATATCGTCGCAGAGTTTAGGCGAAGCCCTGCGCCGGTAGAGCATCATCATCGTCACCACGCCGTCGTCTTGTGGAACTCATCCCGACACTTTGCTGGATCGAGTCCGGGACCGTCATCGAGCTGAGCGTGTGCTGAACTCGGAGGTGTCGTGCGTTCGGTGCTTGGATCGGTCGGATCGTGAAGACGTCGACTACATCAACAGCGTTGTCATAACGCTTCGCTTACGGTCTCACAGTGCGTGGAAAATACTCTCCCCTCTCGTTGCTATGCCATCACCATGATTTTGCGTGTGCGTAGGAATTTTTTTGAAATTACTACGTTCCCCAACAGTTCCGATTAATAAAAAAGGCTGGAATAGCTTCGTATCGATGGGCTATTGGGCTTCATTGTGACGGGATGTGTACAATATTCGGTCAGTTCGGTGAATTCAGTCAACCTTGTCTATTGACCGAACACACCGAAGTAGTTTCGGTTTCTAATTTTTGCAAACCAGTAAACAACTGCAGTTTCGGTCCTCGGGTGTTTCAGCTTCGGTCCTAGTTTTTTCAGCTTCGGTCTTCGGTTCTCGGTTTTTCTGCCCACCCCTACCCGGTGTCGCCACTCCCTCCGATGGGGCGCTTCGGCGGCATCCTCATACACTGACGACTTTGAGGACTGAGAGCGACGTCGAGGATGCAAGCGGAGAGAGAGGATTGTGTGTGTGTGTGTGGCGAGGATGGGGGTGCGACCGCTCGGGCGCACCATTAATATGGAGTTGTGGGAGTTGTGGGAGAGAGGCGGGCGGTGGCCAAACCGATGGCTCGCCTCCCAGTGAGCCTGCGCACCAGACTGCTGGCATGCCTACCAAAGTTTCACACAGCTAATCGCACGCCTCCTGATGACACCGGGCAGCGGGCACGCCTCCATCAATTCGCACACCTGCACGCACGCCTCCCCGTCTACGTGCGCGATGGACTGATCGCATGCGTCCCATCAACTCATGCCTGCTCGCACGACACACGGGTTGCGCGGCGACACGTATATTATTTTTCTATTTGGATGATTAATGATGCATCTTTATTGCTTAACCGATGCATGGCACGTATCCATTGTTGGTCTAATGCTCATGGTTCGAATAAATAATCCTTTTGGGATATTGGTCCCCAATTATTAATAATTTCATGTTTTTAATTAGATAAAGATTGCATCAAAACTTGTCTCAAATTTGATAAAAAAGTACAATGCCACTTTGTATTGGTGTCCATATGATAACAGATAAGTTTCATGAACTTCAAATAAGTTTTGGATGTACTAGAACTTAAAAATCAAGATTCTCAATGTTTGAAATTTGTTGCACGGGGAGTAAAGATGCACCGAGTGAGACACATGTGTTTTTGTAATCCATTTAGGTGCACTGTCACATGTGCATGTAGCTCAAATTTGATTTTTGCACATTATACCCGTAGAAAATCAATCAATTAATGTACTAAAACATCTTAATGAACTCCATGATTTTTTCAAAATTAAAACGTCCCTCCTTTGGTAACATATGTTCACCGCGGGATAATTAATTTAACATGCATCATAGTTGCGGTGGATTCGCGGTGTGTGTGTGTAGGTGTGTGCATCTGGGGGTGGCGGGTGGCTCACAGTACACTACGAGTTGTGAGCCACCGTGTGGGTTGGCCGTTTTGTTAGGCAGGCCGGTGCACATCAGATTCGTGAAATCGTTATTTAAAACATTACACAATCCTTTCATACATACATGTTTTGGCCACATGCAGTCGATGGTTGTCCTACACGACACTCGATACTCGCGTGTGACACTTTCTGTGGGCCCGCGAGGTCGTAGTCCATCACTTTGACGAACATCCGGCAGTGAGGTTAATTTGACCAGCAAGGTAGAATCTTTTTTATTTGTGTTATGGTGGTATATAGTACGCATCTAAGAGGTGGGAGGGGACTAGCATATATACTATACGTACGCGTCCGTGAACAAGTACACCTCACTCAGTGTCGGGACTTTTTTGTTTCCGAGGCACGTGCCACGTCAAAATTGTGAAATTGGCTATTCAAACATCACACAACACCTCTTTGGGCCACATGCATGCATGCAGTGGTTATCCTAGCTAGGACACTCATGTGTGACGCTTCCATCTATGGGCCCACGAGGCCATCATCGATGCATGCATGCATCACTTTTACCTACATCAGGAGAGGTTAATTAATTTCACCATCGACGAGGATTCTTTTGGTTTTGTACATATTACGGCAGGAGCATGTAGTATGCGGTGAAGAGGGGAGAAGGGGACCATCATACGTAGTACGCTTCATGAACCTTGCTCTATGTGGGTGCATGGTTTACAGTTTTTGAGGCATGTGGCACAGCAAAGTTGTGCATTTTGGGTATTCAACATATATATGTTTGGCCCACATGCTGTCACAGCCCTAGAGCTTGCTTGTAACTAGTGGCATCGCATCCATGCATCATGTTTAATTTCCATGAAATTTGAAATGGGGATGACCAAGCCCTAGCACCAAAGCAATTCAAATAGGTTTAACTAAAAAATATTTTTCAAAGGAATTCAAATGGCTTTAGAAAATGTTCATCATTTACGGAAAAATGCCATAAACCGTAACCAGAGGTGCTGCACATTTTTTATGTCACATTTGGTCACTGGGTTAATTCATTACTTATTTGCATTTGGGCATTTAAAAACTACAAAAATAATTTAGGTGCTCAAATAATCACAAGCTGAAATGTTTGTTGTTGGAAATATTCCAAACAGTGACATTGAGCAGTTTCATGATTTTTGGAAATGCCCTGGCATTTTTATTAAAGCCAAACACAATTATAGAAAATAGAAAAGAGAAATAAAATAGAAATAAGCAAATAGGAGAGAAACCTTACCTGGCTTACCTGCGCAGCCCACCTAGCCTGGCACTGTAGCAGCCCAGCCGGGCAAAAACCGGCCCAGCCCACCTAACCGCCGCTCATCGTCTTCCTCTCCCAGTAGGCAGAGGCGAGGCGTGGCGCGCGCCGACGACGCCGAGCCACCTCCTGCCTGGCTGCCTGCGTCCCCGATGCCCTGGACGCCTCCATGCGTCGCCACGCAACACTCCGGCCCCCCTCGTCCTCTCCCCTCTCTCCCTGGACCCCATTCCCTCCTCTGCTTCCCTCTCGCGCGCACCACCGAGCGGCCCCATCGCCACCGTCGCCGTTCGCCGCGGCCACCGCCACCCCCTTGCTTCCCCGACCAGCTCAAGAGCTCCGCCATGCCGCCCTCGCCCTCCCCGCCGTCACACGCGACCGGAGAAGCCCCGAAGCGCCGCCCCGACGTTTTTCCCCTCCTCGGACCCGCCGGTCGCCGTCGCCCGATTCGTCGGCTCCGGACCATCCCCGACCTCGCCGAGCGTTCCGTCGTCATCGCTGTGAGCCCCCGCACCGAACCTCCCTCTCCCCGATGCCGATCTCTTCCTCTAACCGCGGGCTCCGACGCAACCGAGAGCTCTTCGCCGCCGGCCATGTCGCCGTCGTGGCCACCGTGACCTATAGCTGCAACCGAGCGCTCCACCGCCTCACCACACTCGCAGGAGCGCAAAACGCCACCTCACGCGCCTCGCCGTGCTCCCTAGCGCCGTGTTTGAGCTCGCCCGAGCTCCGGCGACCGCCTAGGTCGCCGCCGGCGCCGATTCCGACCGCCCCGAGCTCAACCGACTCCACCAAGAGCTTCGGCTCGTCCCCAGCTCCTCCTAGATGCCCTCCGCGACCCATTTGGTCGCCGGAGTGGCTAAACCACTCCTCTCGCTTGCGTCGCTCGCCCAAGCGCTAAACGCCGCAGCCGACTTTGACTTTGACCACGGGTGGGCCCGGTTATGTAGCGACCGGACCCGAATGGATCAAGTCTCGTGCTCGGTGTAATCCTGGATCGATAATCTTGACACCACACAAGATGCCGAAGGATTTATAGCGAGTAGCAATCACACACTTAATACAACGTTGTCCACAAGGGAACTTATTACAATAATATGGCTTAAGGCCATCTAATAATAACAGCGAAGGCTTGGAAGATAAGTGAGTCCATCAACTCCATCGGCATCATCGAGTATAGAACCACGACCTAACACCTTACTGTAAATGCGAAAAGTCGCAACATGAAAGTTGCACCCGAAAATGGGTCACACATGGAATATCTTTGGCAATGTAACACATAGAGAGTAATGAAGGAATAAGCCTATACTACATGCATATATGGCTGGTGGTAAAGCTCTACGGTTACATTTTTGCATAAAGCTAGTTTTTCCCTACAACAAAGGAATAATTTTGTTTAACTATCATGGTGGTTGTTAAACATTGAGAATGGTTGACAGCATCCTCAATCCCAATTAAGAAGTACTCATCAAATCCCAATAACATTTATTAGAAGTAACATGTTGAGATTCACATGCTATTCAATTACTAGATACTCAAGACGTCCATAACCGGGGACACGGCTAACCATGATTAGTTTATACACTCTGCAGAGGTTTGCGCACTTTTCCCCACAAGACTCGATCGCCTCCGCTTGGTTCTCGCACTACATGGTGTTTGAGAAACGGATGACCGAGACACAGTCTTTCAGAAGCACTAGCACCTTACATGTGGGTAGACCGTACCAACCTACATCCCCTACATCAGCTAGCCTACCCGTAAGAGTTCGCACAACTTACTCAACTATGCCAGAGCCCATATTGGCTTGTGGCTGCACATGGAACTTTCTAGTTTGAATAATCTTATGATCCCTTAGAGCACAGGTGGCGGTCCAAGAAATACAGAGCAAGTCCTGATAGAAACCAGGTGCCTCAATCCACCCAGATGTGTGTTTAGGTTGCCACCTTAGATAAACCATCAATTAACAATCTCACATCTGTCATGGATATTCACTCACCCAATCCACGTCTACTAGCATAGCATGGCATAATAAGCAAAAGTAGAAGTAACTCCCAAGGTTTCATAAGTAAAACAGGTAATGGGTACTACCTCAATCTACTTCCCATCCCACAATTTAAGTTGATCCTAAACATGCAAGTGTTTGAGGAATAGGGCTAATGCATAAAAACTGGGTAGTAGAAAAGGTATGATCAAGTGTTACTTGCCTTGCTAATGATCCGCGAGACCTAGGGATTCGAAGTAACTAGCGGCGCACTCCGGGTGATCTAACGCAGACAAACAACAAGCATACAATAAGTACTCATCTAATGCACAGGGAAATCTCAAATAAAAGATCTAACCAGAGAGTTCAGCTTAAGAACCCTGGTTGCAAAAGAATCGAATCAAACAAAGCCTCGAAAGTCGAAAGTCGAGAGAGAACGACTCGGTTTTAGCAATTTAAAACTTGGTCAAATTCTACAGTAGCAAAGCTTTGTTTAAGTAGGTTAGTCGGAACGGTGGTTTCGAAACGAAACTCCAGGCGCTTGAATCACCTGATTCCGATAACGAGCGAGAAAATAAACTGATTTGAAAATTGAATCGGAAATCGAATTCGGAAAATAACGGATTAAATCCGATTAAAAGAAAAACGACGAGCAGTTAACGAGCGGACGTTAGTTAACAGAAACTAACCGACGAACACATTCATTAAAACGAGCGGGTCGGTGAGCGTTCACTAATTAATAAAACCGAAAAAAAAACCAATCTAGGTTTTTTTAAAAACGAACAACGAAAGAAAAACGGAAGTTTTGGAACAAACCGACAGGGTGGCGCGCGCGTGGCTAACTCCGCGAAGTCGCCGCGGGGCTTGGCTCCGGCAGGTCGGGCGACGGGCGGCGGTGGCGGCGGGTGGCGGGTGGCGACGCTGCGGCGGCGGCGGCGACGGCAAGGGCGGCGGCGGCGGCAAGCGGCGGCGGCGGCTCGGGTTGGGGCGGCGGCGGCGCGGGGTGAGGAGGAGAGAGGGGGGCTCGGGTTATAAAGGGGAGGGGGGTGCCTTGGGGGAGGGGGCACGGCGGCGGGGTCGTGGCCGAGCCGGACTCGGCCAGCGGGCGGGCGGCGGGACTCTCCCTAGCGGGAGCGCCTTGGAGGAGGGAGTTGGGCGGCGGCGGTGGGCTGGGCCCTTGGCCCGAGGCGAGGCGGCGCGTTTTTAAACAAAACAAACAATTAAAAATAAAACCAAACCAACTCCAAATTAAATAAAATTAATTTCCCCGACTCCTAAAAATGAGTCTAACAAAATGAACTTTAAAACGGGCAAAATGCATATTTTTAAAATACTCATTTTTTCCCTAAAGCAAATAAACTTTCAAAACCAAAATTGATTTATTTATTAAATCTTCATTTTTCCTAAATGTTGGGAAAGTCATATTATTCACTCTCTTATTTTTTTGTAGGAAAAACTTATGAAGATAATTAAATAAATCCAATGATCCTATATTTTCAAAATTTGAGAAATCTCAAATATGAAAATAATGAAATCTCAACTCTCTCCGAGGGTCCTTGAGTTGCGTGAAATTTTCTAGGATCGGAAAATGCGAGAAAATATGATATGCATGATGACTTAATATATAACATTCCAAATTGAAAATTTGGGATGTTACAAACCTACCCCTTAAGATGAATCTAGCCCTCGAGATTCGGGTTAACTAGAAAATAGGTGAGGTGGTCCTTGAGCAGCTCTTCCTCTCTTTCCTGGTGGCTTCATCTTGAGTGGTGGCTCCACTGAACCTTGCAAAACTTGATAACCTTGCTGCGAGTAACTCTGCTGGCATAATCGAGAATCTTGACTGGTTTTTCTTCATAAGTTATGTCATCCTTCAACTGAATTGCTTCCAGTGGCACTGTGTCTCTTAACGGTATCTCTGCTATCTCGGAATGACATTCTTCAACTGGGAAACATGGAATACATCATGAACTCCTGACAGTCCTTCTGGCAATTCCAGCTTATAAGCAACTTCCCCCATGCGTTGCAAAATCTTATATGGTCCAACGAAACGTGGTGCTAATTTTCCTTTAACTCCAAAACGCTTAATTCCTCGAAGCGGGGATACTCTAAGATATACTCTGTCTCCAACTTCATATTCAATTAGCCTTGCGTTTGAATCCGCATAGCTCTTACATGCAGACTGGGCTACCTTGAGCCTATCTCGAATCAACTTAACCTTCATTCTCGATCCTTAATCAAATCTGGTCCAAACAATTGACGATCTCCCGTTTCGTCCCATGACAACGATGTCCTGCATCTCCGTCCATACAGAGCCTCGAAAGGTGCCATCTTCAAGCTGGTTTGGTAACTGTTGTTATAAGAAAATTCTACATACGGAAAATTATCATCCCAACTGGATCCATAATCTAGTGCACAAGCTCTCGGCATATCCTCCAAAATCTGATTGACTCTCTCGGTCTGTCCATCGGTCTGTGGGTGAAAAGCTGTACTGAATTCCAGTCTGGTTCCCAATGTTTCGTGCAACTGGTTCCAAAATTTTGAGGTAAATTGGGTTCCTCTATCCAATACAATACTCCTCGGAACTCCATGTAAACACACAATTCTGGTCATGTATATCTTTGCCAACTTTGCACTGCTATAGGTAGTCTTGACTGGAATGAAATGAGCTACCTTCGTCAAGCGATCGACTATAGCCCATATCGAGTCATATCCTGAACGAGTCTTCGGCAAACCTGTGATGAAATCCATGCCTAATTTATCCCACTTCCATTCGGGTATCGGCAATGGTTGTAACAATCCTCGCTGGCTTCGATGTTCGCCTTTACTCTCGACATACATCGCAAAACTGCTACATACTCCGCAATATCCTTCTTCATTCCGGTCCACCGAAAGTATTCTTCAAATCCAAATACATCTTGGTATTTCCTGGGTGAATCGAATAGGGTGAATCATGAGCTTCTTGCAAAATCAACTTCCGATCTCGGGTTATTGGGCACATAAACACGGTCTTCAAACCATAGGGTATCGTGCTCATCCTCACGAAATCCTTTAGCTTTTCCTTTGCTCATTTTCTCCTTTATAGAGGCAACTTCCTTATCTGCCTTTTGGGCTTCTCGATTTTGTCCATCGATGTAGACTGAATCTCCAATGCTGCTACATAGCCTCTCGGAACTATTTCCAAACATAGCTCTCGAAGGTCCTCGGCTAACTCATTGGGTATTCCTCCCATCATTAGGGTATTGACGTGGCTCTTACGACTCAATGCGTCTGCTACAACGTTAGCCTTCCGGGGTGATAATGCAATCTCATATCATAATCCTTGATAAGCTCTAACCATCTCCTTTGTCTGAGATTTAATTCCTTCTGTGTGAAGATGTACTTCAAACTCTTGTGATCCGTGTACACTTCACAATGATTTCCTATGAGAAAATGTCTCCATGTCTTCAACGCATGCACTACGGCTGCTAACTCCAAATCATGTGTGGCATAATTCAACTCATGAGGCTTAAGTTGTCGTCAAGCATACTGAAACAACTCTTCCTTCCTGCATAAGCACTGCTCCAAGTCCTCGGCGTGAAGCGTCGTAATACACCTCATAATCCTTGGTTTGATCCGCAATATTAAAACTGGTGAGGTAACCAATCTTTTCTTCAGCTCCTGAAAACTTGCCTCGCAGTCCTCGGTCCATATGAATTTGTTATCCTTCTTCAACAATTCTGTCATAGGCTTTGCAATCCTTGAGAAATTCTCAATGAATCTTGGTAGTATCCTGCGAGTCCAAGGAAACTCGAATCTCTCAAACTGTCGTTGGTGCTTCCCATTTGGTTCTGATCTCAACCTTTGTGGGGTCAACTGCTATTCCTTCTCCGGATATAACATGTCCAAGAAATCCAACTTCCTTTAGCCAAAACTCACATTTGCTGAACTTGGCATATAAGCTGGTGTTCCTCGGTTTCTCCAAAACCAATCGCAAATGTTCCTTGTGTTCCTCTTCATCCTTGAGAAAATCAAAATGTCATCAATGAACACCACGATTTAACTTATCCAAAACTCCATAAACACTTTGTTCATCAGGTTCATGAAATAGGCTGGTGCGTTAGTCATCCAAATGACATAACGGTATACTCATACATCCATATCTCGTAGTAAACGCTGTCTTGGGTATATCCTGCTCCCGAATCTTCAACTGATGGTACCCTGATCGTAAATCGATTTTGGAAAACACTTTAGCTCCTTGCAAACGGTCAAACAAATCATTTATCATTGGTAGTGGGTACTTATTCTTGATTGTTACTTCATTCAATCCACGATAATCAACAACCATCCTTAACGATCCATCCTTCTTCTCCACTAACGATGCGGGTGATCCCCAAGGTGAAGAACTTGGGCGAATAAAACCTTTATCCAATAGTTCCTTAATCTGTTCTTGATTTCCACCAAATCCTGTGCGGGCATCCTGTATGGTCGCTTCGATATCGAGCCTGTTCACGGTAACAGCTCAATCAAAACTCAATGTCTCTATCCGTGGCATTCCCGCAACTCTTAGGAAATACATCGGATAATCCTTCACCATGGTACTTCTTCCCGCACCACTCGATAAGCAATTTACTTGCGTTCTCCTTGGCTCGTGTCGTGATAATGCTTGATCCTTCTTCCTTCTGGTGTGGTGAGCAAAATTGACTTTGTTGTGCAATCTATGTTCCCTCCATACTTTGATAACCAATCCATGCCTAATATCACATCCAATCCTTGGGATTCCAGAAATATTAGGTCTGAGGGGAAAACATAGTGTCCAATCCTTAATGGCAGTCGATCACACCATTTACTAGCCATGTATTCTGCTCCGGGTGAGGTTACTAGCATGGGTGACCTAAGGGCTTTGGTCGGTAATTTGTACTTATCCACAAATCCCTTTGATATGTATGAATGCGATGCACCAGTATCGAAAAGAACAATTGCAGTAAATGACTTAACCAAAAACTTACCGATTACTGCATCGGGCTGATCTTCAACCTCCTCCACATCAATGTGGTTCACCTATCCCCTGTTGAAAAGGTTGGGCTTCTTTCCAGAGCTTCCATTGCCATTTCCATTCTGGCCTTCTGGACAGTCATTTGCATAATGCCCAGTCTTGCAGCACTTAAAACAAGTGATGTGACTCAGGTCTACCTTGGATGGTGTTGACGGGTTGGTGCGATTCTGTCCATTGCTTCCTCCATTCCCGTTCCCATTCTTAGTGCCATTATGGTTATCTGAATTACCTCCTCCATGGGTATGCTGAAACTGAATTCCTGATTTAGGGGTATAACGAGGCTTCACTGAGCTCCAGAGTTATACTTTCCTGTCCATACTTCCGCTTGCGGTTCTCAATTTGCTGCGGCTTCCCTTCAATCATGAGGGCTCGGTCTACCAACTCCTGGTAGTTGTTGAAACTTGCTACCATCAACGGCATGCTGAACTCATCGTTCAGTCCTTCCAGAACTTCTCCCGCTTAGCGCATCTATAGCAACGCTATCCGGGGCATAACGTGCTAACTTACTAAAATCATCCACATACCGCCAACAGTCCTTCCTCCTTGGCGTAAGTTGCGAAACTCACGCTTCTTCATGGCCATGGCTCCTGCTGAAACATGGGCAGTCTGGCTTCTTGGCCCGATCCCATGTGGCGGTGTCTATGGGGTAAGTGGCTGTAAAATTCTCCCACCATGCTTCTGCGGGTCCTTCAAGTTGGTGTGCAGCAAACTTCACTCTTTCTCCATCTGTGCATCCTGCGATGGTCAACTCCTTCCTATCTTGCGGAGCCAATCGTCTGCTACAATCGGCTCGGTGCTCTTTGGAATACCCAGCGCATTCAGCCTAAGGAAGCGAGTCAAGTGATCCGCGGTGGTGGTGGTGGTGGGTTGTTGTTGTTATTGTTGTTGTTGTTGCCTGGTTACGCACCAATGTTTGAATCAAGGTGTTACGCTCTTGAATCAATTGAGTGATCTCTGGCGGAAAACAAACCCGTGTCTCGTCTCGGAGGCATCGATGGGTTTAGAAAAGGCGAGTAATTAAGAATAGAATGAGGTCTAAGGGAATCACTACCCAAATGCACATGAGCAAATGCACACAAAATCACTTCATTCAATCAAACAAAGGGCTTACAACGATCTAACTATCGCAAAAGTGCGTGTACTATAATGTTTACATGGAGGTAATACTACTAATATGTGGGGGACTTCTACTAATTTGAACCGGTGGAAGACTCCATGATGTCTGCTCCAGCTTCGTCTTCAAAGTCGGGTTCACTTGGATCCGAATCGGTGTCGTCGATGATGATGTAGTTGCTTGGACAGCCGACGTACTTGTCTTCATTCTTGAGCGCCAACTTCTTCTTGAGTTCTTCGATCTCGTACTTAAGATCGTTATTGTGTCTTGCTAGAGCTATGATCTCGTCCATGTAGTCCTTGCGTGTAGTCTTTAGTTCTTCTTCAAGTTCGATGATCCTTCCCTTTGCATTCTGCAACTCCAACATATCATTGCACATCTGGTTCTCCTGGCGTCGAATGTGCTGGTTTAACTCCTGGATGAAAGCTGCAATGGATCTATCCTTCTTGGTGCTGACTATCTCCCATTGTTCATCTCGGCGTCCGCAAATCTGGTAGATAGTGTCCTTGAGGTCTTCTTGATAAACTTCTCCAATGCGTCCGATGGTGATATGAGCTGCCATGCTCTTTCCCAGACTCCAAGTTGGTGCACTGAAAACACTATCTATAGGCTTGGTGATTGGGGCGAATGTCCTTCTGGAACGTGAGCTTGAATCTTCCAGCTCCTCTTGAGCAGAGTGGCGTTGAAAGTTCCAAGAAGCTTGGTAATCAATGTTCGGTACTTGGTGACTTCCTTCAGTGAAATCCAAAAGGTGTGCCTTCATCTGGTTGGGCGACTTGATCTTCAAGTCCGTCATCCTAAAGAGTAGAAAAGATGAGGAGTTAGAAAATGGGAAGAGAGTAGTGATCTATGGCTTTAACTTAGTGGTCGTGTCCTACAGTCAGCGTGTGCTCTGATACCATCTCAGTAGCGACCGGACCCGAATGGATCAAGTCTCTATGCTCAGTGTCATCCCTGGATTAGCAATGCCGACACCACACAGTTCTTCGAAGGATTTATAGCAGAGTAGCAATCACACACTTAATACAACGTTGTCCACAAGGGAACTTATTACAATAATATGGCTTAAGGCCATCTAATAATAACAGCGGAAGGCTTGGAAGATAAGTGAGTCCATCAACTCCATCGGCATCATCGAGTATAGAACCACGACCTAACACCTTACTCGTAAATGCGAAAAGTCTCGCAACATGAAAGTTGCAGCCCGAAACGGGTCAGACATGGAATATCTTGGCAATGTAACACATAGAGAGTAATGAAGGAATAAGCCTATACTACATGCATATATGGCTGGTGGTAAAGCTCTCGGTTACATTTTTGCATAAAGCTAGTTTTCCCTACAACAAAGGAATAATTTTGTTTAACTATCATGGTGGTTGTTAAACATTGAGAATGGTTGACAGCATCCTCAATCCCAATTAAAAAGTACTCATCAAATCCCAATAACATTTATTAGAAGTAACATGTTGAGATTCACATGATATTCAATTACTAGATACTCAAGGCGTCCATAACCGGGGACACGGCTAACCATGATTAGTTTATACACTCTGCAGAGGTTTATGACTTTTCCCCACAAGACTCGATCGCCTCCGCTTGGTTCTCGCACTACATGGTGTTTGAGAAGCGGATGGCCGAGACACAGTCTTTCGAAGCACTAGCACCTTACATGTGGGTAGACCGTACCAACCTACATCCCCTACATCAGCTAGCCTACCCGTAAGAGTTCGCACAACTTACTCAACTATGCGAGCCCATATTGGCTTGTGGCTGCACATGGAAGTTTCTAGTTTGAATAATCTTATGATCCCTTAGAGCACAGGTGGCGGTCTCAAGAAATCTGAGCAAGTCTGATAGAAACCAGGTGCCTCAATCCACCCAGATGTGTGTTTAGGTTGCCACCTTAGATAAACCATTAATTAACAATCTCACATCTGTCATGGATATTCACTCACCCAATCCACGTCTACTAGCATAGCATGGCATAATAAGCAAACGTAGAAGTAACTCCCAAGGTTTCATAAGTAAAACAGGTAATGGGTACTACCTCAATCTACTTCCCATCCCACAATTTAAGTTGATCCTAAACATGCAAGTGTTTGAGGAATAGGGCTAATGCATAAAAACTGGGTAGTAGAAAAGGTATGATCAAGTGTTACTTGCCTTGCTGATGATCCGCGAGACCTAGGGATTCGAAGTAACAAGCGGCGCACTCCGGGTGATCTAACGCAGACAAACAACAAGCATACCATAAGTACTCATCTAATGCACAGGGAAATGTCAAATAAAAGATCTAACCAGAGAGTTCAACTTAAAAGAATCGAATCAAACAAAGCCTCGAAAGTCGAAAGTCGAGAGAGAACGACTCGATTTTAGCAATTTAAAACTTGATCAAATTCTACAGTAGCAAAACTTTGTTTAAGTAGGTTAGTCGGAACGGCGGTTTCGAAACGAAACTCCAGGCGCTTGAATCACCTGATTCCGATAAACGAGCGAGAAAATAAACTGATTTGAAAATTGAATCGGAAATCGAATTCGGAAAATAACGGATTAAATCCGATTAAAAGAAAACGACGAACGGTTAACGAGCGGACGTTCGTTAACAGAAACTAACCGATTTAACACGTTCATTAAAACGAGCGGGTCGGTGAGCGTTCACTAATTAATAAAACCGAAAAGAAATAAAAAATAAACCAATCTAGGTTTTTTAAAAAACCGAACAACGAAAGAAAAACGGGCAACGGTTTTGGAACAAACCGGACGGGGTGGCGCGCGGTGGCTACTACCGCGAGTCGCCCGGCGGGCTTGGCTCCGCGGGTCGGGCGACAGGCGGCGTCCTTCGGGGCGGCTCGGGTTAGGGGCGCGGCGGGCGGGAGGAGGTGAGGAGAGAGGGGGGGGGCTCGGGTTATAAAGGGAGGGTGCCTTGGGGAGGGGGCACGGCGGCGGGGTCGTGGCCGAGCCGGACTCGGCCAGCCAGCGGCGGGCGGGCGGACTCTCCCGAGCGAGGAGCGCGACGAGGGAGGGAGTTGGGCGGCGGCGGTGGGCTGGGCCCTTGGCCCAAAGGAAAGGCGCGTTTTTTTAAACAAAACAAGCAATTAAAAATAAAACCAAACAAACTCCAAATTAAATAAAATTAATTTCCCAGACTCCTAAAAATGAGTCGAACAAAATGAACTTTAAAACGGGTAAAATGCATATTTTAAAATACTCATTTTTTCCCTAAAGCAAATAAACTTTCAAAAACCAAAATTGATTTATTTATTAAATCTTCATTTTTCCTAAATGTTGGGAAAGTCATATTATTCCCTCTCTTTTTTTTTGTAGGAAAAACTTATGAAGATAATTAAATAAATCCAATGATCCTATATTTTTCAAAATTTGAGAAATCTCAAATATGAAAATAATGAAATCTCCAATTCTCTCCGAGGGTCCTTGAGTTGCGTGAAATTTTCTAGGATCAGAAAATGCGAGAAAATATGATATGCATGATGACTTAATATATAACATTCCAAATTGAAAATTTGGGATGTTACAGGTTGACTCTCCTGAGTCAATGACAGGTGGGGCCCAGCCCTGTTAACTATTTAGGATTTGTTTTAATTAATTTTAGTTAAGCTAATCACACTGACACGCGGGACCCACTGTCAGGTTTGACCCGGACCATGTCCCGTTGACCACTGACGTCACACTGATGTCAGGCTGACGCAGTAATTGATTTTCTAGATTTATTATAATTCAGGAAATTTCAGAAAATACCCCAAACTTCTAAAATTCATAGAAATTCAACCGTAACTCCAAATTAAATAATTTATATATGAAAAATGATCAGAAAAATATGAAGAATCTGTTTATGCCATGATCATGCATGTTTGAACAAGTTAACCTCACTGAATAGGATGAATCATGATTAGGGTAATTTATGAAATAACATTAGGAGTTGGAATTTGTTCTTGTTTGAATTCCACTTCAATTAACTTGGCTAGATATTGCTTTAGGTGAATTCAGTACCTTAACATGACATGTCATTCATATGAATGTGCATTGCATTGTTTGTGTCCTTTCTCGATTGCGGTGTCGGCCCCTCTCGAGAGCGGCGTCATCGAGCGATGAATTCGATGACACCGATGAAGAACTTTATTATCTTGAAGTGCCGAGCAAGCAAAACCCCCTTGTTCATTCGATATAATCCCACTCTCTCGCTCCTGCTCTATTTTACTGCATTAGGACAACAACGACTCTGTGTTACTTGCTGCGTAGCTGAACCCTTTATCCTCTGCATGACTGTCATTCCACAAGAATTAGATGAAACCCACTAGCATGAGTAGGAGTTGTTTGAGCCCTATTGTGCCTACTCATTCATGCTTGTTTGTCATGCCTGCTATTGCTTAGAGTTGAGTCAGGTCTGATTCATCGGGAATGAATCGGAGGTGTGTAAACATGTCCTCTTGTGTGTGAGCAAAGTGTGTGAACACGATTTGGTAAAGGTAGCGGTGAGAGGCCATGTAGGAGTACATGGTGGGTTGTCTCATTGCAGCCGTCCTCGTGGAACTGAGTTACGTGTTTGTGATCCATGAAACAGATTACTACCACGCATTGGGCCCGAAACCAATGGACCCTCTCGGCTTCTTAACCACCCTTGTCCTCGGTCCGGAGTTACAAGTAGTTTCTTGTGTTTGTAGCATCTTTGGTGGCCGCATACGCTGACCTTAGGGGTGGGTTGTGTTGCGGTAGGCACGTGGTCAGTGTACCGATTCGCCCGTTTGGTGTCTCGGAACCCTGCACACATCGGTCGGGGCTGTATGGGAAACCTCGGCCGGACTCCCTGCGGATGGAACCCGAATAGGCGATAAACTTGGACTACGGACTTGAGTGTTTAGGTAGGCCGTGGCCGACACCCACGTTGGGCTTCCGCTTGAAGGTTGCCGAGTACATGTCGTGTAAACAACGGTAAGTGGTGAGAGCGTGTGTGAAGAAGTACACCCCTGCAGGGTTTAATATGATCTATTCGAATAGCCGTGTCCGCGGAAAAGGACTTCTGGGTTGCCTATATCAGTTCATAGACAAGTGAAAGTGGATACTCTAAAATGCGCAAGATAAGTGTGAGTGCTATGGATGGCGTTCTTGTGGGGAGACGGGAGCGGGTCCATAGTGGTGTATTGATATGGTGAATATGTGGACTCGTGTGCGCCACCTCAAAAGAGTTACTTGCAGTCGTAGTTCAGGATAGCCACCGAGTCAAAGCTGGCTTGCTATAGTCAAACTCCACCACCCCCTTTGTTGATAATGATGCATATGTAGTTAGTTCTGATGTAAGTCTTGCTGAGTACGTTTGTACTCACGTTTGCTTATTTTATGTTTTGCAGAGAGACGTCAGTCTCGCTAGTAGTTCCGCGTGGCCTTCGATGTTTAGCTTGTTACCTCAGCTACGATCTTGTGCCCTCGGCAGGATCTGGTAGATAGTCAGGCTTCTCAGCTTTTTTTTCATTTATAGTTGTCTGTACTCAGACATGTTTAGCTTCCGTTTGTGCTTTAACTTGTATGCTCTAAGTGTTGGGTCATGAGACCATGTTTGTAATACCTCGCTCCTCGGAGCCTAATGAATAAATATTTGAGTCGTAGAGTTATGTTGTGATGCCATGTTGTATCTACACATATTGAGCATATTGTGTGTATGTTTGAAATGCTTGGTATGTGTGGGATCCGACAATCTAGTTGTTTATCCTTGGCAGCCTCTCGTATGGGGAAATGTAGTCTTGTGCTTCGGCGATAGTAGTCCGCTACAGCCCGGTTCACGAGTCCTGCTAGCCCAGCACTCTTGCTTGGAAACCTGACTGGCGGCATGTGTTTCACCGTTCCTATGTCATCCCTTGGGAAATGTCACGCGGTGACATCCGAGTCTGCCTAGCCTGCTACAGCCGGGTTACGGAGTCCTGTTAGCCCAGTGCTACAGCCCGGATTCATCGTTGATGACCGACATGCTCGATGTGATTCATGTATGCCTGTCCCCATAGGTTAGTGCCGCTTTGGGTTCACGACTAGCCATGTCGGCCGGGTTCTCTGTCATATGGATGCTAGCGACACTATCATATCGTGAGCCAAAAGGCATAAGCGGTCCCGGGCCATGGTAAGGCGACACCGTGGGAATACCGTGCGTGAGGCCGCAAAGTGATATGAGATGTTACCAGCTAGGTCGATGTGACGTGGAATCGGGGTCCTGACAGCGTTGGTATCAGAGCCTGACTGCCTGTAGGATTACCAAGCCAAACTGGTCGAAGTTGTGTCTAGAAATGCGTTAGTTATGTAAGGGAATTGATTGTGGAAGGGAACGTAAGGCTCTTTTTACTCCTTATACCTCATGGCCTTCTGATCTGAGTCATCCTCTTCTCTTCTACGGGGTTTAAGAACTAGGCTTCTCATCTATCTATCAGGATGACGTGTTACTAATCCATAGACCTTTAAGATTGTTGGTTTTAAGCCCAGTTCAGCTTCTACTATTTCTGTATGTTAATTGTTGATCTCGGAACCTTGATATTGTGATGTTGAGTGGTTATGCCACCATTTTTGCAGAATGTCTCAAATCATCTTGAGCTTTTACAGCCGTTATGCTGTCCGAGTCATCCCAGGTCTCTAATTAGTCTGATGCATTTGCAAATCCTCTCCTTCCGTTCCCGATGTCCTTTTTGGTCAGCATAAGCACACTAACCGGTAAGTTGAGGCACTTTGTTGCCTCGGCATAGATGTTGGAGCTATTATTATGACCCTAGGTGTTTAGGAAGTCACCTAGCAATTTAGCAATGCTTTTGTATCCCCAGTGTGATGATTCTGGCCATTATTCTTGAAAGCATCTCGTGATGTTATTAGTTAGTAGGCATTCTACTCCTGGGTTCTTGAACCCGAGATTCACCTTACTTCATGTTGATAGTGTTTACTAGTCCCTTTAGGATATTAGTAACTTTGTGATAGTCCTCGAGGTCCGTGGTATTTCCTTCTTCCAAATATCATGAACTGCTTAAGGCAGAAATTATTTGAATTAAAAGATCACAATCAGAGTACTCTTGAGGAGTTCTCCATTCATAATTGTGACTCTGCCAGTTCTACTTTCTCCGCATGGGTTATCCGGAAGAAATGTTGAGCTTTGCTCGACAAACTAATCTATGCATCCACAACTCAGGAAATCATATGTTCCTTTGAGTTGCTCTCTTTAGTTGTATCCCGACCATACTCTATCAGTTGATAACCAAGGGTATTGTGCATTTGTGTTCATCGATGCCTTTTACTCTTGTGGTCCGTCAAGCCATTTTATCTCGGAATGACTAGGAGAAACAAACTCCAGTACCTCATCCATATCCAGGATTGGGTCAAAGCAGTTGTATTCCGCAGGTCAAAATGCCAATTCAGCTTTGTTCTGTTCTACCTTGGAGTATTACCCCCTTTATGTCAGAAGTGTCATGAGAACTGCACCAACTCTCATGAATTCTTTACGTGGTGATACTTCTCGCCATCATTATTCATTCCTCGGTGCCGAGTTGTTGTAACCGGAATGCCGACAAGTGAATTGTGATGTGTGAAATCGATACTCCTAGCAACTCTTTGCTTGGTAGTAAATTGACAATATTCTCATTCTTAGCGTGTTGGTTATTAAATCATCATCCTAAGATTGATCGTGCTACCTAGTCCTTATTTCTGGTGCACACTTCGATTGATGAGTTAGGATCTTGTCCAGTCCTCACTCCTTTGATCATATCGTCTTGCCTCAAAGCAAGATTGTTCTCAAGCTTAGTAACATACCGGTGGTTCGTGACTTTCCAAATATCTTCTTGGAAGTGTTACGGGTTGTTTCTGATCGTTATGTTGAGCTCGTGATCAAGTTGGTTTCTTGTGAACCACCCTTTCTCCAAGAATCTGTGTTGGATATCCCTAAGCTAATTGGTTAAGCTAGACAACAACTTGGAGAGTTGGAAGATAAAAGCTTGCCTAACTTAGTTCGTTCGAAGGATATTCGGTGTAGTGTGTGTTGAAGAAAGACGATATCTTCATCGATTGGTCCCTGTGATCAGTTGCTGGACCTATTGTCTTATCAATCCTTTGATTTGAGTGTGGGCTATCGTCAAATCAAATCAGTACCAACGATGCTCGTAATGTTGTCTTACTCGTGGTTGATCCCTCGAGCATACACCATTATATCCTTGGTCTGACCAATGCTATCACCGTGTTCACATGATGGTGGAAGTCCAGTGATATGGAAATTCCGATGAGTTGTTGTTGAGCCCATCAGCAGCAATTTGTCTCCCCCATGAGTCATGTGGAACATCAACGTAGTGTTGGAAACTTGTGTAAGCATTTCTTCATGTTCCGTTCATGGAGCTTATGCTTGGATGGAAAGAGTGACTTCCTCGAATTCATGTGCCTTAGGTGTAAGTTGCCGCCATGAATTCGAGAAAGGTTTGTTTTGTTTCCCCTAGAATCATCCCAAGTCAGTCATGCATGTGCGAAGTGCTTTATGTTTTGATAGGTTGGCCGCCTCCATTCTATATGTGTTTCCTAGCACACCAAGCCACTAACTGATTTGTTCAAGGAGAAGAAATTCCTTCTTAAGAGCATGCCTTATGCAAGGACTTCGTTATCCTTGGTGATGGTTCCCACCTGAACTTGGTAGTGTTTAATATAAGACTACTACATGGCCATGCTTATGCAGGACAACGTGTTCACTGTTTTGTAGCAGAACCAGCTCATGTTTTGGAGCTTGCCACCTTGGTTCATTCCTCGAGAATCTCGCAATGCCATCTCGTCGAATTGTGTTGCTAACTTTCCTTTCGGACGTCTTTGAGTCTGGGTATCCTATCACCAATCGGATCTGAATCTCAGGAAGATATGATGGTTGGAACCCTCCCAACATTTGCATTTTGTTCCCAGCTTGCATCCCATCGTGCCAATTCTCCATGGGTTGTCCTTCCCAGCAGTTGATGTCTAGGATCATCCTCAAAAGTGGACTTACCATGGGTCCCCTCCACCTCCGATGATAAGCAAAATCATCCATTGCGTTGTCTTCAACAAGGTAGTCCACATCATCCATTCTAGTCCGAGTGTACCATTCCTTTGCACTCCGCCAAACGATCGTTGTGAATTGCCTTAGGCTGGTATGAAGAGTTTCAATGATCTCTGAATCAAAAGTAATTCTTTTTGCCACTTAAGGGAATAATTCCTCGCGTCACCTCCCCTGAGGTGCCCCGTTATTGAATCATGGCAATTATTCCCTCGCCACCTTGACACCATCCACCATCTCTCTAAGCGTGGAATTGTTGCCCACTAATCAAACCTCGTCGTTTGTTATTCCATTCCTCTTGATGTGTTTTGTGTCTCAACTCGAGATGTTTCCCCATCTCATTCCGTGAGCTGATCTTGAGTTGCTCGATCTTCAAGAAGATTAAATTCTGTAGGGGTTCCCCATCCTTTCTGTTGTCGTGCCGAGTGAAGATCTCGAAAGCGAGGACGTCAAGACCAAGATTAAGGAATGAGTCAACATCTTCGAGAAGGGCAAATGGATCATGAAGATTGTGTTAGTTCTGTGACTTCCCTTTTCCTCTTACCTCACGTCTTGAATCTCTGGGCGAGATTCTTGTTTAGTGGGGGTGAGTTGTCACAGCCCTAGAGCTTGCTTGTAACTAGTGGCATCGCATCCATGCATCATGTTTAATTTCCATGAAATTTGAAATGGGGATGACCAAGCCCTAGCACCAAAGCAATTCAAATAGGTTTAACTAAAAAAATATTTTCAATGAATTCAAATGGCTTTAGAAAATGTTCATCATTTCTGGAAAAATGCCATAAACCAGAACCAGAGGTGCTGCACATTTTTTATGTCACATTTGGTCACTGGGTTAATTCATTACTTATTTGCATTTGGGCATTTAAAAACTACAAAAATAATTTAGGTGCTCAAATAATCACAAGCTGAAATGTTTGTTGTTGGAAATATTCCAAACAGTGACATTGAGCAGTTTCATGATTTTTGGAAATGCCTGCATTTTATTAAAGCCAAACACAATTATAGAAAATAGAAAAGAAATAAAATAGAAATAAGAGAGAGGAGAAACCTTACAGCTTACTGCGCCCACCTAGCTCAACCTTCAGTAGCAGCCCAAGGCAAAAACAGCCCAGCCCACCCGCACGCTCATCGTCTTCCTCTGCCAAGAGGCGAGGCGAGGCGTGGCGCGCGCCGACGACGCCAAGCCACCTCCTGCTGGCTGCTGCGTCCCCGATGCCTGGGCGCCTCCATGCGTCGCCACGCAACACTCGGCCCCCCTCGTCCTCTCCCTCTCTCCCTCGACCCCATTCCCTCCGCTGCTTCCCTCTCGCGCACCACCAGCGGCCCTCGCCACCGTCGCCGTTCGCCCGCCACCGCCTCCCCTTGCTTCCCGACCAGCTCAAGAGCTCCGCCCGTGCCGCCCTCGCCCTCCCGCCGTCTGCGCGCGACCGGAGAAGCCCGCCCGCCCGGCGTTTTCCCCTCCTCGGACCCGCCCGTCGCCGTCGCCCGATCGTCGGCTCCGGACCGTCCCGACCTCGCCCGGCGTTCCGTCGTCATCGCTGTGAGCCCCGCACGAACCTCCCTCTCCCGATTCGATCTCTTCCTCTAACCGCGGGCTCAAGCGCAACAAGAGCTCTTCGCCGCCCGGCCATGTCGCCGCCGTGGCCACCGTGACCTATAGCTGCAACCGGCGCTCCACCGCCCTCACCGCTTTTCGCGAGGCGCCAAACGCCACCTCACGTGCCTCGCCGTGCTCCCTAAGCGCCGTGTTTGACCTCGCCCGAGCTCCGGCGGCCGCCTAGAGTCGCCGCCGGCGCCGATTCCGCCGCCCGAGCTCAACCGACTCCACCAAGAGCTTGGCTCGTCCCGGCTCCTCCTAGATGCCCTCCATGACCCATTTGGTGGCGGGTATAAAACTCCCTCTCGCGCGCGGCGCTCGCCAGCGACTAAACGCCGCAGCCAACTTTGACTTTGACCACGGGTGGGCCCGGTTGACTCTCTGAGTCAATGGCGGTGGGGCCCAGCCACAACTAACTATTTAGGATTAGTTTTAATTAATTTTAGTTAAGCTAATCACTTGACACGCGGGACCCACTCGTCGGGTTTGACCGGACCATGTCCGTTGACCCTTGACGTCACAATGACGTCGGTCGATGTGATAATTGATTTTCTGGATTTATTATAATTCAGGAAATTTGAGAAAATACCCAAACTTCTAAAATTCATAGAAATTCAACCGTAACTCCAAATTAAATAATTTATATGAAAATGATCATAAAAATATGAAGAATCTGTTTATGCCATGATCATGCATGTTTGAACAAGTTAACCTCACTGAATTGGATGAATCATGATTAGGGTAATTTATGAAATAACATTTGGAGTTGGAATTTGTTCTTGTTTTAATTCCACTTCAATTAACATGGCTAGATATTGCTTTAGGTGAATTCAGTACCTTAACATGACATGTCATTCATATGAATGTGCATTGCATTGTTTGGGTTCTTTCTCGATTGCGGTGTCGGCCCTTCTCGATGAGCGGCGTCTGAAGCGATGAATTCGATGACACCGATGAAGAACTTTATTATCTTCAGAAGTGCCAGGCAAGCAAAACCCCCCCTTGTTCATTCCGATATAATCCCACTCTCTCGCTCCTGCTCTATTTTACTACATTAAGACAACAACGAATCCTGTGTTACTTGCTGCGGTAGCTGAACCCCTTTATCCTCTGCATGACCTTTCATTCCACAGTAATTAGATGAAACCCACTAGCATGAGTAGGAGTTGTTTGACCCTGTTGTGCCTACTCATTCATGCTTGTTTGTCATGCACTGCTCTTGCTTAGAGTTGAGTCAGGTCGATTCATCGGGAATGAATCGGAGGTGTGTAAACATGTCCTCTGTGTGTGAGCTAAGTGTGTGAACACGATTTGGTAAAAGTAGCGGTGAGAGGCCATGTAGGAGTACATGGTGGGTTGTCTCATTGCAGCCATCCTCGGGAACTGAGTTACGTGTTTGTGATCCATGAAACAGTTACTACCACGCATTGGGCCCGAAACCAATGGACCCTCTCGGCTTCTTAACCACCCTTGTCCTTAGTCAGGAGTTGCAAGTAGTTTCGGTGTTTGTAGCATCTTTGGGGCCGCCGCATAGCGCTGACCTTAGGGGTGGGTTGTGTTGCGGTAGGCACGTGGCCCGGTGTACCGATTCGCCCGTTTGGTGTCTCGGGAACCCTACACACATCGTTCGGGCTGTATGGGAAACCTTGGCCGGACTCCCTGCGGATGGAACCCGAATAGGCGATAAACCTGGACTACGGACTTGAGTGTTTAGGTAGGCCGTGGCCGACACCCACGTTGGGCTTCCGCTTGAAGGTTGCAGTACATGTCGTGTAAAGGGCGGTAAGTGGTGAGGCGTGTGTGAAGAAGTACACCCTGCGGGGTTTAATATGATCTATTGAATAGCCGTGTCCATGGAAAAGGACTTCGGGTTGCCTATATCAGTTCATAGACAAGTGAAAGTGGATACTCTAAAATGCGCAAGATAAGTGTGAGTGCTATGGATGGCGTTCTCGTGGGGAGGCGGGAGCAGGTCCATAGTGGTGTATTGATATGGTGAATATGTGGACTCGTGTGCGCCACCTCAAAGAGTTACTTGCGATCGTAGTTCAGGATAGCCACCGAGTCAAAGCTGGCTTGCTGCGTCAAACTCCACCACCCCTTTGTTGATAATGATGCATATGTAGTTAGTTACGATGTAAGTCTTGCTGAGTACGTTTGTACTCACGTTTGCTTATTTTATGTTTTGCGAGAGGCGTCGGTCTCGCTTGATAGTTCAGCGTGGCCTTGACGTTTAGCTTGTTACCTCAGCTACGATCTTGTGCCCTCGGCGGATCTCAGTAGATAGTCGGGCTTCTCAGCTTTTTTTTCATTTATAGTTATGCGTACTCGGGCGTGTTTAGCTTCGTTTGTGCTTTGACTTGTATGCTCGAGTGTTGGGTCATGAGACCATGTTTGTAATACCTCGCTCCTCGGGCCTAATGAATAAATATTTGAGTCGTAGAGTTATGTTGTGATGCCATGTTGTATCTACACATATTGAGCATATTGTGTGTATGTTTGAAATGCTTGGTATGTGTGGGATCCGACAATCTAGTTGTTTATCCTTGGCAGCCTCTCGTATGGGGAAATGTAGTCTTGTGCTTCGGCGATAGTAGTCCGCTACTGCCCGGTTCACGAGTCCTGCTAGCCCAGCTCTTACTGCTTGGACACTGACTGGCGGCATGTGTTTCACCGTTCCTATATCATCCCTTGAGAAATGTCACGCGGTGACATCCAGTCTGCCTAGCCTGCTACAGCCGGGTTACGGAGTCCTGTTAGCCAGTGCTACAGCCAGATTCATACGTTGATGACCGACATGCTCGATGTGATTCATGTATGCCTGTCCCCATAGGTTAGTGCCGCTTTGGGTTCACGACTAGCCATGTCGGCCCGGGTTCTCTGTCATATGGATGCTAGCGACACTATCATATACGTGAGCCAAAAGGCGCAATCGGTCCCGGGCCATGGTAAGGCGACACCCGTGGGAATACCGTGCGTGAGGCCGCAAAGTGATATGAGATGTTACCAGCTAGGTCGATGTGACGTGGAATCGGGGTCCTGACACATGCAAAGCGGTGGTGGTTATCCTCTCGCACCCACTTAAGCGGTTATCAGCGATATCGATGCTTTCCATCTGTGGGCCCACTTGGTCCATCACTACTTTTTTCCTGACAACAAGAGAGGTTAATTTGACTTAGGAGGGGATTATTATTTTTCTTGTAATGCAGTATATAGGTCATGCTCTGGGATGACATGCATGATACAGTTTGAGCACACACACATGCATGTGTACTGTAACACATCGACACTGGCGCTCCAGACGCCTTCCATGTTTTTCGTTATCGTTGTGTGTATTTATTTGTTTGTTGCATCTCATCTCATAACATCATGCGCATTGCATCTGCATGTTTTCATAAAGCTTGCATCTGTTCGTAGTTGTCGCGTTCCTTCTTGTCGTCGTTGACCGTTCCGACTCCCATCGGTTTTTCGCTTCCCTCTTGACCGTGACCGCCTAACCCCCTTTGCGTGCGTGTCCGAAGCTGCCCCAAACCCAAACTGCTCAGCCATCACCGTTGCATTCAGATCATCCCCTAACATCCCTAAAATATCTTCGGTTATTTGTTGGACTCCTCTAAGCTATTTATTCTCGACCGTCCGATTACGATCGGAGGGTCCAAATAGCCCCTACCCAAATCCTCTGATATATATTCAGTCCAAACTTAAAACCTAGGGAGCTGTCCCATCCCATGGCAGCACCGCCGCCGCCACACTAATCCCACCTCGGGATCCTCCCAGATCCCCTTCTCCTCGGTTTCCTCCTCCACCCAATCCCGAAGGCACCACGGTATCCTCTGCTTCCCTCGTCCTCGCTCGATCCCAGGAGCATCCACCACCTCGTCGTTCCTTGCCTCGGCCTCCTCTGCTTCTCCTCGCGCCCGTAGATCCCCTTTACCTCGCTTGAGCTCGCAGGGGAGCAGAGTACCATGGCGCCCGATTTCCCGCGCCCCCTCTCGAACCAGGAGCCGGAGCTCATCCACGAGCAGACCAGCAGAGCTCGCCCGCCTCCTCTACCTCAACCCCGTCGCCCTCCATCTTCTTCGCAGCACCACAGGACCAGCAGCTCCGCCGCGTGTGCCCGCCTCCGGCGACCTCGTCCATCATGTCCTGCTGGTCAAGTCCCTCTCATTCCATTTCTCTCTTCTCCCATGGCCTCTCTTTCCCCCGACTTCCACACCTCTCTCTCCTCTTCAGGAACCCAAAGACGCTGCCGCAGACCCAGCCTCTAGTTGCATGATCAGTTCTCTGAACTCTTTCTCTCACGAAGAACTCGAGTGTTTGCCCTGCTTACGGCCTCTGCAGCCTTTTCCCTCTTTCTTCTTATTCAGTCAAGTGCTTCAGAACAGAAACTACAAGATACCTGGTCCACGAGCGGGTTGATCGGACGTGCCATCCCACGTCCTCCCGATCGCTAGGGTGTGGCTGTCAGACGTTTACAATCGTGCCATCCCACGATCCAAGCTGGCCGGCTCAGCTAAACAAACTAGCGAAAGTCTGAAACTACGCCAAGTCGGGAACAGATTCCACGCTGCATGGCCCTTTATTTTAGCTAAGAAACAACTCGAGGATAACAAACAACTCAATGGGATTATTTGCTAACAAATCACCCCTTAAGCCCGTTACACAGTCTCACTTCAGCGACACGAGCATCTTCCTCATCTCTCTGAATCTGAGTGCGCCCCAATGCCTTGGTTAGAAGATCGACAAGTTGATTAGTTGTTCCAATGTGCTTCACGTCAGCTCTTCCTTCCTCGGCGCACTCCACGATGAAGTGATACTTAACATCAATATGCTTGCTCCGGTCGTGATGCACCAGATTTTTGCTCAGTGCGATAATTGACTGGTTATCAACCATAATGTCGAACATGGCCGGAGCTTGCCCTATCATTTCCCCGAGAAATCTGCTGAGCCAGAGCCCTTGACAAGCGCCGCTCGTTGCTGCCACATACTCCACCTCGCAGGATGATGTGGTCACTATCTTTTGTTTTTGCGAGCTCCATGTCACAATGTTCTTTCCAAGCATGACACAACTCGGAAGTGCTCTTTCGCCATCTATGTCCCGGCATGGTCACTATCACTATAACTGTCGACACCAAACCCTTTGCACCGCCTGTAGCAGCATCCATACCCCTTAGTACCTTATGCGTACCTAAAATTTGTTTCACTGCCTTCCAATGCTGCTTGCTTGGTGCCTCCATGTACCGCTCACAATGCCGACGACACATGCTATATCAGGCCTTGTATTGACCAAGTAACGAAGAATGCCGATCACACTCCTGTACAAAGTGGCATCCACGGCTTCAGCTCCATCCCTCTTCTTGAGCTTGGCGGTATTCCATTGGAGTTGCACATGGTTTGCATTGCTCCATGCACGCAACCTGCAAAATCTTCGAGCATAGCTGCTTTGACAGATCTTGATCTCACCACTTCTCTGCTCAACTTCAATACCCAAGTAGTAGGACAGTGGCCGAGATCACTCATTTTGAACAGCCGTTGCATCTCCTGCTTGAACTTTTCAATATCATCTGACTAGTCCCGTAATCACGGATCATCCACATATACTCCCTGTGAGGAAGTTCTTGTGGTCCTGCGCCTATATCAGCATGTTCCACCCGGCTTCTTGTGAAACCCAAGGCTTGCAATGATGCATCAATTTAGCATTCAGGTCCGTGGTGCTTGTCGCAGCCGTCTGGCATATACGCAACTTGTACACTTTGCAGCTCTCTCGATCATCGACAAACCCTGGCGGCTGCTGTACATAGACCTCCTCTGCAAGATCACCATTCAGAAAAGCAGATTTAACATCCATGTGGTGTACCTGCCATCCACCGTGCGTGGCGAGAGCGAGGAGCAGCCGCACAGTCTCCATGCGAGCCACTGAAGCAAAAACTTCTTCAAAGTCCACCCCCTGTCATTGAGAGTACCCCTTTGCCACCAGTCGCGCTTTATGCTTCAGGATGTTGCCGGCAGGATCTCTTTTCACCTTGAAAACCCACTTTAACACGATGGCGCGGTGCCCAGCGGGAAGAGATGTGAGTTCCCAGGTTTGATTGTCGACGATCAAGCCCATTTCCTCCTTCATCGCCTTGCGCCAGGCGTGATCAGAGAGTGCTGCCTCAACACTCGCCGGCTCCTCGGCAGCCAGAAAACAGAGGCCCACATTCTGCTGCTCGTCGTCGTCGTCGAACAAGTCGCGCCAGTCGTCGGTGCTGTGATCTCCATGGTGGTGTCGTGAGCGTCGGGCTACACGGTATCGCGGGTGCCGCTGTTACGTGTCTAGTGTGTCATCCGCGACGGCGGCGACCACGAACTGTATTGGTGGCGTCGGCGGTTGGGCGTGCGGTGCCATCTCCGCTGCTGCGGGACGAGGAACGGAGCCTTTGTCGATCACCGTGACTCCGGCTCTGCGGCATATACCACCGTGAACACACCGAAGGTGTGCTTTCCTTCTGCTTCAGGTTTCCGGTTCCATTGGCGTGTCTCTGAAACACAACATCCGTGACACCAGTGGTTTCTCGGCGGTAACATAGATCGATAGGCCTTGGCACCTTCCTCATATCCCATCATGGCGCGGGCGTCGACACATCGACCAGCTTGTTGATCCGGGTCCGAGCTTCTTCACGTCGCGTGACACCCGAGTTCGCGGGTGAGCCACGCTCGGCTTTTTGCCATGCCATAGCTCGTACGGAGTCACCCCGTCGAGGCTCCGCGTCAGTTACCGGTTGAGGACATAGACAGCCGCCTTGATGGCCTCTCCCTAGAAGACCGCAGGCACGCCCATGCTCTTTAGCATGCACCTCGCCATTTCCACCATCATTTGATTACGGCACTCGACAACCCCGTTTTGATGCGGCGTGTACGGGGCGGTCGTGAAGTGCTTGATGCCGAGCTCGTTACAGTACTCGACGAACGCCGTGGAGTTGAACTCCCGCCGCGATCCGGCGGAATCACGAGCAGCTTGCAGCCGCTCCTGGTCTCGGCTGCCGCTTTCACTTTTGAAGAAAGCAAAAGCCTCGCTCTTTGTCCTGAGTACCTCAACCCACATGTACCGAGAGTAATCATCCACAATTAACAAGAAATAATTTCTACCTCCGGTGTTGGCGGAGATCGGACCACACAAATCTGAGTGTCTGAGCTCCGGGGCGCCTTTGCATGATATGTTGCAGCTGCGGGAAGGGTAGTCGGTGTTGTTTCCCGAGCATGCAGCCATCACAATACTCTAGCGTGATCCACATCAGGAATCCCGCACCATCTTCTTCCTTGCCATGGCACACAATGCCGCGGAGTGGAGGTGCCCAAAACGTGCATGCCACAGCCAGGCCAGGTCGCCTCCTTTGGACAACAGGCACACAACACGTTGTAGGTTCAGCTTGTACAGACGGTTTGCTGGGCGCTTGACACGCGCCAGCAGCCATCCCTCTTGGTCGAAGATCGCGAGGACACTGCGCTTGATGACGACTTGCAGCCCTTCTCATCTAGCTGTCGGCGAAACAATGTTACTCGAAGGCGGGAATGTAATATACCTCCGAGTACACGCTGATCGCGGTGAGGCACTCAAACAACACAGTTCCTTTGCGCATATCTCGGCGGTGATCCATCTCCGAAGCGGACGTGCGCGCACCGTCTCGTCCAATGTGGCAAATAACTCCTTGCGGCCAGTCATATGGCTGTTGGCCCCTGTGTCCACGTACCAAGAGCCGTCGCCGACGTCCTTGGGCACCACTTTTTCCTCATTGAGGAAGACGGCTTGCGGAGCTGCGATTGTGATCTCCTCCGGCGCATCGAGCACCGCCATGAGCAGCCCCGGCTCCTCGACCTCTTCGACTTGCGCCACGTTTGCCTCCTCGCGGCGCTCCTGCTTGGGCTTGCCGTAGCACTCGCGTGCCCAGTGGCCCCACTTTCCGCACTTGCGGCAGTTCCCCTTGCATTTAGGAGCACCGCCATGAGGTTGCCCTCCGCCGGCGCCGGTGGGAGGCTTCGGCTTGGGTTTCCCCTTGCCGCCTTTGGATCCACCGCCGGACGAGACTCCGCCTGATTGCCGTCGCCTTTCCGCTCGTGCCCTCCTCCTCTGAGGAGCAGCTTGCCGCGGAGCCGCCCGGTGTCGGGTCGGCGCTCCTCGATAGCAAGAAAACAGCGGCCACCTCCTCAATTGTCGGTGTTTTGAGATCAACAAGAGTCTCAATGGAGATGGCTACTGGGCGTGGCGGCGGCACCACCATGAAACTTCCTCACCGCCTTGATCTTGTCGGCGTCGTGCCGCCAAGTTCTGAATCGCTGATCAGGCGGTGAGGCGGCGCGAATCCTCCACTGTCTCTCCTCCTTGAAGGAGATTTTTCGAAATCCGACGCATCACGAGCCCGTGACTCGCGCGCGCGCTCGGCGCCCATCTTGAAGCAACAGCGGTGTCCCGCCTCCTTGGCGAGTCCTTCACCGCCAGCGTCCGCGGCATCTCGGTGGGGCGCCACGGAGGATGACGACCAGTGCAGCATGATCATCGGGGTGATCGGCGTCGCCCATCTCGGCGGCTTCCCACAGCCGTGCGGCGAAGATGTACCTTCATGAGGATTGACCACTCGGCGTGGTTAAATGCGAGTCAACATCGGGATCGCGCTGCGTCGCCATCTCGACCACCCGCTCGTGGATGACCAGCTCTCTCCCACCGCGCCGTGTCGGGCCCGTCCCGGCGAGCCGGCGATGGAGTGTTCCTCCGGCGTGAGCGGAGCGCTGCGGCGTCGTGATCCACCATGTCCCGACGCAGTCACCACAAGGCTCGATACCAATTGTAGTTGTAGGATCAGTTCTCGAACTCTTTCTCTCACGAAGAACTTCGAGTGTTTGCGCTGCGTCTGGCCTCTGCAGCCTTTTCCCTCTTTCTTCTTATTCGGTCAAGTGCTTGAGCGAAACTACAAGATACCGGTCCACGGCGGGTTGATGGACATGCCATCCCGTCCTCCCGATCGCTAGGGTGTGGTTGTCACATGTTTACAATCGTGCCATCCCACGATCCACAGCAGCGGCTCAGCTAAACAAACAAACTGAAAGTGCGAAACTTCGCCAAGTCGAGAACAGATTCCACGCTGCATGGCCCTTTATTTTAGCTAAGAAACAACTAGAGGATAACAAACAGCTCAACGGGATTATTTGCTAACACAGCCATGGCGTCCAAGGAGCCCAAAGCAGCAGCCGCCCGCCTCCGGCAAGGACCGACCGTCTCCGACCCGATCCGCTGTGGATCCATCCCTCCTGCCGCCGCCCCGCCAGCCTCACTCACGCCCAGCTCCCCTGCTTGCCGCGCCAAGTCCCCGTCGTCGCTGCTCTGCTCCTTGTCGAGCAGAGGACACCCGCTTCTCCCAGCAGCGTTGACCGTGTGGATCCACGACACCTGAGCACCGGCGGGTCGGCCTCCTCCGCGCCAAGGCCCAGCGCGCCCCTTCGCGGCCTGTCCAGCCTCCTCCCCACCGAGCCGGCCCATGAGGCCTGGTGAGCATTAGATCCAGCGCCCTCACCCTGTGCATTCTTGGGCCAGCTAGTTTCGGTCCGACGTGTTTATTTCCTGCTGCGAATTTAGACATTATCCAGAGGCTGCCTGTTTTACAGAAAACCCCTTGCACTTCATGCATTTAATTACTCCAGAACCGTGCATCACATGTGAAAACTTTAAACATGTAAAATTCTTAGAATTTCATCTAGTTTCATAATATGCAACTTTCATCCATGTTTAAAATGTTTAACTTGTTGTTTGCTTTAATTTTGCTAAAAAGCATGTTAAAATGATTTATTTCATAACTAAATAACCATAGCTCCAAATTTAATAAACTTTATATGTAAATGAGGTAGAAAAATGCATAGTTTAACATGGTGCACTTTATTTTCCTGTTTAACAACATTAAAATGGTGTTTTAGTCAGAACAGTACACCTTATGAAATATGCATATGGAGATTTTCCGGAATTGTTATTTGTTGCTCCGGCCTCATTTAAACTTGCCTAAATCGATAGTTTATATATTTTCACCTCTTGCCATGTTTAACAACATTTAATATTGTTGGGTACATAATCGAGAGAGAACTAAATAATTGATGTGGTGTTTCTTCAATATGCAACTCATTGCATATTGATCTCCACTTAATTTGTAGTGTTGTTTGTTGCACTTTGTCATGCCATGCTCATTAAATGAGACATGCATCATACTTGATTGTGCATCATGCCATGTTTATGTGATGGTTGTTTACTATATTGTTTGCTTCTTTCGGTTTGCTTCTCTCGTTAGCTTCGGTTTCGTTCCGGAGTTGTGAGGATTCGTTCGACTCCGCCCCTTTGTCTTCTTCTTGGACTCGTTCTTCTTCCTTGCGGGATTTCAGGCAAGATTACCATTACCCTTGATATCACATCTATCTTTGCTTCCTAGTTGTTCGCTCTATCGCTATGTTTGCGCTACCTACCACCTTTTTATCATGCCTCCCATATTGCCATGTCAAGCCTCTAACCATCCTTTCCTACCAAACCGTTGTTTGGCTATGTTACCGCTTTTGCTCAGCCCCTCTTATAGCATTGTTAGTTGTAGGTGAAGTTGAAGATTGCTCCATGTTGGAACATGATTATGTTGGGATATCACAATATCTCTTATTTAATTAATGCATATATATACTTGGTAAAGGGTGGAAGGCTCAGCCTTTTGCCTGCTGTTTCGTTCCACTCTTGCCGCCCTAGTTTCCGTCATACCGGTGTTATGTTCCTTGATTTTGTGTTCCTTACGTGGTTGGGGTTATGGGACCCCTTGACATTTCGCCTTGAATAAAACTCCTCCAGCAAGGCCAAACCTTGGTTTTAACATTTGACACCAAAGCCTTTTTCCCTTGGGTTCTACAAACTCAAGGGTCATCTTTATTTTACCCCTGGGCCAGTGCTCCTCTCAGTGTTGGTCCAAAACTAGAGCACCGTGCGGGACCGTCCCTTGGCAACTTGGGTTATGTTGGTACTTGTACGCTTAGCTTATCCGGTGTGCCCTGAGAACGAGATATGTGTAGCTCCTATCAGGATTTGTCGGCACAGTCGGGTGGTCTTGCTGATCTTGTTTTACCATTGTCGAAATGTCTTGTAACCGGGATTCCGAGACTGATCGGGTCTTTCCGGGAGATGGAATATCCTTCGTTGATCGTGAGAGCTTGTGATGGGCTAAGTTGGGACACCCCTGCAGGGTATAAACTTTCGCAAGCCGTGCCCGCGGTTATGTGGCAGATGGGAATTTGTTAATGTTCGGTTGTAGAGAACTTGACACTTGACTTAATTAAATGCATCAACCGCATGGTTAGCCGTGATGGTCTCTTTTCGGCGGTGTCCGGGAAATGAACACGGTTCTTGTGTTATGGTTGTGCGTAAGTAGTTTCAGGATCACTTCTTGATCACTTCTAGCTTCACGAGCGTTGCGTTGCTTCTCTTCTCGCTCTTATTTGCGTATGCTAGCCACCATATTTGCTTAGTGCTTGCTGCAACTCCACCTCCTTACCCCATCCTACCCATAAGCTTAAATAGTCTTGATCTCGCGGGTTTTGAGATTGCTGAGTCCTCGTGACTCACAGATACTATCAAAACAGTTGCAGGTGCCTATGATACCAGTGCAGGTGATACTACCGAACTCAAGTGGGAGTTCGACGAGGACCTTGGTCATTACTATGTTTCTTTTCCGGATGATCAGTAGTGGTGCCCAGTTGGGACGATCGGGGATCTAGCAGTTGGGTTATCTTCTTTTCTTTTGGCTTTGTCCATAGTCGGACTATGTGTGTACTCTGAATGATGTATGATTTGTTTAAGTGTTGTGTGAAGTGGCGATTGTAAGCCAACCCTCTTTGTCTCATTCTTGTTCATTACATGGGATTGTGTGAATATGACCCTTCTTGCGACAAAAACACCATGCGGTTATGCCTCTAAGTCGTGCCTCGACACGTGGGAGATATAGCCGCATCATGGGCATTACATGTACGCATGAATCCCTCCCATCGAGTCAAAGTGGCTAGTACGACGACACGTCATGAACCGATCTCGCTCTGTGTGGCGAGCTAGTGTATGATTTTTGATGCACGTGCCACATCAATGTTATGAAATGGTATTCAAACATGCATGCACGCATCACGTCCATACATATGCATGTAGTGGTTGCCTTCGAACGGTACACTCCCTCGCTTGGTTATCGGCGACAAGCCTATATATTCGTGGGCCCGCGTGGACATCCATGATCAATCACCTTGACCAACAACAAGATAGGTTACCATGGCGGATTATTCATTTGGTTTGTGTTATCGTAGTATAGGTCATGGTGAGATTCAGACCTTAAGTTTGAGTGCATATACTACGCACGCATGCACGCATGCAGTGGTTGTCTTCAGGGACTAGCTACTTGCGTGATTATTGGTGATCTAGCCCATCTCCGGGGTCGCATGGTTGGCCATCACTTTGACTAACAACAAGAGAGAGGTTGTATGACCAAGGTGGATTATTCTTGGTCCGTTTTACGATCCATCTTGGTGAGATATGCCTCTCGGCCTGCCGAAAGTGTGTGTGTGTGTGGGGGGGGTTGCTACTTCACACTTTGCTAGGTGAACCTCGATTGGGGGCATCCATTCATAGCTTAAGATTCCCTTCGTGGCGACACGAGGGGGCTGCTAACTACTTCACACTTTTCTAGGTGAAGCTTCGGTTGGAGGGGGCATGCATTCATAACATAGGATTCCCTTCATCTTGACACGAGAGGGGGCCGCTAGCTTCTTCGCGCCGCTAGGTGAAACTTCGGTTGAGGGATGCATTCACAGCTTAAGTTCCTTCGTCTTTGAGAGCGAGGGAGGGGGCTGCTAGCTACTTAGCACTTTGCTAGGGTGAACCTTGGTTGGGGGCATGCATTCAGCTTAGGATTACCTTCGTGCCGACCACGAGGAGGGGGCTGCTAGCTACTTCACACTTTGCTAGGTGAACCTCGGTAGGGGGGGCATGCATTCATAGCTTAGGATTCCCTTCGTGCCAACAAGAGGGAGGAGGGGGGCTGCTAGATACTTCGCACTTTGCTAGGTGAACCTCGGTTTGGGGAGGGAGCATGCATTCATAGCTTAGGATTCCCTTCGTGCCGACACGAGGGGGGTGGGGCAAGCAATACCGTGCGCTTTGCGAGATAGGTGCCACATCGAAGTTGCTTTTGGTATTTGAAAATCAAACCACCCTTTTCATACATAAATTTGGTCCACATGCAAGTGTGTTCGTGTTCTGACCCTATCCCGCATCATTTTTCGCCAAATTTATGAACATTAGACAAGTCGAGATGGCCTTATGAGACCGCAGTTCCTCAAACTAACCGTGTGCTACACCGATGCCCCTATCACACACACATCCACATAGTACATTGGGCTCCACGAGCCTCCCCCTCTCAAAAATATTGTCCCTCCTCGAGGGTTTTCTGTTTCATAACACACGGTTGTTATATCCGGACCGTGTGCGATGTATCTTGTTCCCAATCCCGCCTACATCCCTATAAAATATCTACCCGCCTCGAGGGTTTTTCCGTTTCATAACACATGGTTGTTATCTTCGGACCGTGTGTGATGTTTCTTGTTCCCAATCCCGTCCGCATCCCTAGAAAATATCTGCCCGGCTCGAGGGTTTTTCTATTTCATAACACACGGTTGTTATCTCCGGACAGTGTGCGATGCACTATCATCAAAATTTTCAATATCCCCGGCATTTCACTCCCGCATTTGACTGCCACGTAGTTAAATTTTCAGTACCCGCATCATTTCCTCAAACACCCCCCCCCCACTCCACACACACACACACACCAAAACCTCCTCGGGCATGTGCGCGCGCACACACACACACACACACACACACACACACACACACACTCACTCACTCGCTCGAAACCACATCAAGGTCCCCATCGCCGCCGCTGCAAGGCCTCCATTGTCAACATCTGTCGGTTTGCCCGTGCAGCTTACCCAGCGATCTCCATACCCAGGCCGCCCTGAGTTTCTTAGATGACACCTGCCAAACGCCCCCTTTCCCACATATCCCCATCTCCATCCCCATCCCCCACTCCAGAGCGTCACATCCTAAGCCCGGCTACACTTCCCGTGGAGCTCGAGGAGGGACTGGCCCAAAAGAGGTGTATCGCGGTCTCTTTTCCCGAAGTCGCCGAGGAAGCTGACGACCATTACTGGCGGCAGGCACTCAAGCAGCGGGCTAGAGTATGCGGGCATGTCTCAGCCGCCGACTACAACATCAAGGTCATTGACAGCGATGGCCTAAGGAGGGCTATGTCACAGGTTAAGTGGCCCACCCCCAACCCCTCGGGTTCAACCGCCGTTGGTCTCATCCATGGCCCCGCTGCTGATATCCTCTGGCTCGCTGTCAACAATATGCCATCCTACATCGACATCAAGCCCCTTTTGTCATTTATGAAGGACACTTTTTGCGACACTGGCTTGGGATCCACAGCTTCCAAGTTAGACCTCATCGACGGCGACCGCAAGGAGGGCACCCTCTCCGACTCTTCCAAGGGGAAAGTGCCCATCTGATCTTCCAAGGGGAAAGCGCCCGTCTGCGACATCAGGGAGGGCACCCTACAGCCGTGCTCTTCCAAGGGGAAGGACCCCATCTGCGAAAACATGGAGCGCATCCAGGTTCCATGCTCTTCCCACGGGAACGAGCCCTTCTGTGACAAGTGAAGAAACCCATGATTTGTTTTGCCATGCCTCTTCATAGAGGGAAACCCTTGATTTGTTTTTTTGAGTCCCTTTTGTAGTGTAGTGAGAACATGTCTAGTTTTAATTGCTATATCTGGTTGTTTGCAGTATGCCTTGTTTATTTCAATTGTTCAAGATGTGATGCTCTATATGTGCAATTATTTACTGTGCAGTACATTTGATCAATCTAGTTTTAAACATACCAATAGGAATGCATATGTTTGCTTGCTGTTAAGCCTGTTATAGTTAGCATATGCCTATTTTAAAGTTTTTTTAATTGTTTGGTTGTTTGTAGTTAGCATATGTCCAGTTTCAAATGCTATCTTTGGTTGTGTGTAGTATGCCTTGTTTATTCCAGTTATTCACAACGTGATGTTCTATATGTGCAAGTATGAACTGTGCAGTTCAATTTCATTTGTACCAGTTTCAACAATACCACTATGAATGACTACATTTGGTTGTTGCATCTTGTAGTTAACACACCTTTCCATTTTTATTTAACAATAACCAGTGTACTTAGCGTAAGTGCATCTAGGGCCATTCCTAGTAGGTTTCATAGTATTGATGACAAGCTTAGTTGAGGGACTAATGTGTTTGTGAGAATTGCAGGATAACACAGGTAGTAGTCCCGTATTGATTCGGGTTACCTACCAGAGATGACCCCTAAAAATGTGGGAAGGCATTGAAGACAATGGTGGTCAGTGAAGATATTCACACTAAAGATTATGACATGAGAAGACATCGCGTGAAGACTATGGAGTGCGAAGACATAGTTGTTTCGTAGTTTCCTTTTCTTCTTTGTTGAGTCATAGGAACCACAATACTGTTAAGTGGGGTCCAAGTGAACAAAGTCAGAGTGACTGATGTGATGCTCAACAAAATCCTATGTCTTCGAGCGAAGACAATGAAAGCAAATCTTATCCAGAGCTGGATGAGTTAGCTTTACTTGTAGCACAAGACAAGCTGTCGCGTGTGTTAGAAATCTGACCGTTGGACACATGTCAGTTCCTTAGTGACCTAGGGTCATTTTGGACAAATCAGGTCGGGTTTCCTCTTGGCTATAAATAGCCCACCCCTACTCCATAAATTGGTGGCTTCTCAGAGTTAGTGCACGAATTTTGTTGTTTGAGAGCAACCCACCTCCGAAGCATTTGAGAGAGAGATCCTTGCAAGGACAAAGCCCAAAAAACCCAGAGCCAAAGAGTGTTAGGCATTACTGAAGTCTTTCTGTCTGCATGATCTGATGACTTGTTACACTTGAGGACTGTGAATCCTCCAGCAGGTTAGGCGTCGCGTTCTGAGCATCCAAGTGCCATTATGGTTTGCCAGTGAACAAAATCTGTGAAGGTTTGGAAGTCTACCTTGAAGACTTACCAGAGTGATTGGGCAAGGACTGTGTGTTCTTAGCTCAAGGGGAATTAGGTGAAGACGCGGTCTTCTGAGTTGAATCTCATCCTCCCTAACGAGACGTACAGTTGTCACAGCAACTGGAACCGGTCTACCAAATCCGTGTCCTCTCCAAGCAACTGGTTCTATCCTTCCTATCTCTCTACTTTATAGTTTGTCTTCGTGAAGTCATTTCCTGATTGCTTGAACTGATTGGCTTCACTGTGTAAAGACGGTTTGCTGTTTGGCTTCATACTATCTTCCATCTTGATGCATACTACCTAGCTACTGATAGTCTTCATGCTTTCACTTCATTGCTTACTTGACTATGTCGTGTCTCGTGTAGTCTACCTTTCGCTGCATGTCAATAGGTTCATTTCTACTATTTGTCTTCAAACCCCTCATGTTTTGAAGACTTCCATAAAAAGCTCCTATTCACACCCACTCTAGCCGATAACTAGCACTTTCAGTTGGTATCAGAGCAAGGTGCTCCCTTATTATGTGTGATTCAGTTTAACCACCTGGACTTTTAGCTATGTCGACTGCAGGGATAATCAAAGTCTCCGCTACGTGCCATGTCTTCGATGGCACTGATTACCCCTACTGGAAGAATAAGACGTGTATGCATCTTGAAGCCATTGATGTTGACCTCTGGTATGTCATCAAGATCGGCGTTCCCAAGGTCGGTGAAGGTGTCACTTCTGCTGATGTAGAGAGGTTCATTCAACTGGACTCGACTGCCAAGAACATCATCTGTGGTCATTTGACCAAAGGACAGTATGGTCGTGTGAGTGCTCTGGAAACTGCGAAGCTAGTCTGGGACTGGCTCTCCAAGGTCAATGAAGGCGTCTCAACCCAGAGAGACTCAAGGATCAGTGTTCTTCGCAACCTTGTCAACCGCTTCAAGAGAAATGATAATGAGAATGTCCATCTCACATTTGATCGCCTCACTGATATCACAAATGAGCTTCACGGGCTCGACGCCACTGAGATCACCAAGCACGAAATCGTCAATATGCTTCTGAGATCGCTTGACAGCTCATTCGACACACTGGCCCTGATGATTCAAGAACGCCCTGCCGTCAAGACTCTCAATCCGTTTGACATACTTGAGAGGCTCAACACACATGAGTTCCAGCAATCTGAGAAAAGAGATATCTATGGTGCCAACTATGGCCGAACTTGCGCTTTGAAGGCAAAGGTTGTTTCATCATCTGAAGAATAATCTGACTGTAGTTCTGAGGATCCTGAAGACATTGGAAAGGAGCTTGCTATGCTTGTGAAAAAGTTCCAAAAGTTCACCAAGAGGAAAGGCTTCAGAAAGTCTTCAAGATCCAGCTCAAGAAATGATGAAGCTTCCACTCGTGATCAGAAGAACAGAACATGCCACAAGTGCAAGAAACCTGGCCACTACATCTCTGAGTGTCCACAGTGGGACAATGAGACCAAGAAGAAGAAGAAGAGCAAGTAATATGATTCTGATGAGAAGAAGAAGAAGAAATCCTCAAAGTCTTCTTCCAAGTCTTCGTCGAAGTCTTCATCACACAAGAAGAGCTCATCCAGCAAGGCTCGTGCATTTTTTCGCAAGGAGATGGATTCAGAGGAGGAGTCTGCATCTGAGGAGGCAGAGGTGGAGTCTGAAGAGGAATCTGATTCAGGCGTGGCAAGCCCGGCTCTAGCTTCAACGTACATCGCCAAGTCCATCTTCAACACTGAAGACAATGGCCCCGTCACCAACACTGATGCTAATGTTGAGGATGACTCTGCTCCCACCTACCGCTTCATGGAACGTGGTGCCAAGGTAAACTCACGTGATGCTTACTTTCAAACATCAAGTGAAGATGACTCTGAATGTGAGTCTAAACCCAGCTACAAAACACTTGCTAAAATTGCAACTGAACAACAGAATGCTATGGAACATATTCAAAAATTGCTAGACAAAAGCGATGACCTGTTGCACGTGGAAATGACCCGATCTCAGTCCTCAATTGAAGACATCAAAAATCTTCATGTTAAGTACGAGGAACTTGAAAGTCATCATGAGACTCTCTCAGCGACTCATGAGAAGCTTTCCTATGATTATCTTCAAAGGAAGCAAGAACTTGAGAACCTAAGAGTGTCTCATGAAGATCTTCAAAAGGAGAACGAGTCACTCCGCACTCAACAGATCAGTTCCGCTCAGGAAGGATTTGAACCACCATGTCTAAAATTTCTTGAGCGTGATAATGTTGTCTCTATTGCTGAATGTTATACTGCTGCTACTATTGCAATATCTTCAACTGCTGAAGTGGTAACTAACCTCTCTGTTGAGGATACCACCACTATTGCTGATGAGAATGCCAGGTTGAAGACATTGGTTGAGACAAGAATGTACAAAATTCTCAAAGGGCATCAGACACTATGTGATGTCCTTAAGAAATAGATTCTAAACCGAAACCCTAGGAAAGAGGGTGTTGGGTTGGAGAGGAAAATGAATGTTGATGGTTCTTAATGGAAGCCTGAGCAGTACCCCAAAACCACATGGGTTGCTGCAAAGGGACCTTCAGTGGATCCATCTACCTTATTTGGCTTCACTTGTGCTAACCCGATTATCATTGATGAATCCTTTGATGCAAACTATAAACTGTTTAAGAATCAGAATGGTGAAGTGTTTGCCAGGTATAATCATACTAACTGCAGGAATGGACCCCCTTTAAAGAAGATCTGGGTGCCCAAGAGTTGTCTTGAGAATCTTCCCGTGCATGTCATCATGACACCACCTGGGAAGAAGAAAAATCCCAGGCCAAAGGCTTCATATGGTCCAAAGGCTTCATACAGAGAGAGGACTCACCAGAGTCACCCTAACGCCGATGTTTTGTAGGGAAACCATACTCAGACTTATGAATATGAGCGAGTTTCGTCAAACCGGTATGTTCATAAGATCAAGAACTTTTCTGCTTATTCTTATTTGTATTATTCACCTCCTGCAAGGCTATTTGCCAGGGCTCCAAAGCCGAAGTTCTCAGATGCTGCACTTAGACATATTGCTTCGAAGCCACCCCTGAAAATGTGGGTGGTTAAGAAAACTTAACTCTCTTTTGCAGGGAAAGGTCTTCAGCCAGAAATCAAAGGTATCTGATGCTTATGCTGGGGACCTAAAGCATCTTGTGGGGCGCAAGATAAAATGCCCAAATGGTGTTACTATGTATTTTTTTCCTGGATTCCTTGAGAATCATCCCATCTACCCTAACGAGGATCTGAACTTTGATAATATGCTTGTTCGTCAAATGTTTATGCTTCACATTTGCCTTGGTGAAGCCTATCCCCCTAACTGCACTTAGGGTACGATACCAAAGGCTTCTGAGTGGATTATGGACAGTGGATGCACTAACCACATGACTGGTGATTGAAGTCTTCTCATGGACTCAACCATACGTCCATCTGACAAGAGTCACATCACATTTGCTGACACTGGTAAAAGCAGGGTATTGGGTCTAGGTAGAGTTGCAATCTCAAATGATCAGCACATGGATAAAGTGATGCTTGTTGAATCCCTTGGTTTCAACAATGTCTGTCTCAGTGCTTTGTGATCTGAACATGATTGTGATATTTGGAAAATATCGTTGCCTTGTGCTTATGGAATCTGACAAACTCTAGTATTTGAAGGATATCGATAAGACGATTTGTACATGGTAGATTTCTCAGCAGGACCATAGTTGGCATTATGTCATCTAGCCAAGGCTTCAGAGTGCTGGCGTGTCATGCCCAAGATGCGACCCTATCCTAAAGGAACTCGAAGGTCCCACCAAGGATAGAAGCGCATCTTGAAGACGCTTTTGCAAGGTGGATATCATTACATCAACATTACGTAATAGTGTGGTTACATCCAAGACATACCATGTCACATGAATACAACAATACATCATATACAAGATCAACATCCGACTACGCATGAAACATAAACAGAAACTCAAACAATATCCACCCTACTAGCCCAGGCTGCCGACCTGGAACCTATCCCCTGATCGAAGAAGCAGAAGACAAACTCCAAAACAAGTAAACATCGCTCTCGCGTCATGATCATCGCAAACCTGTACCTGCAACTGGTGGTGTAGTAATCTGTGAGCCATGAGGACTCAGCAATCCCATTACCATGGGTATCAAGACTAGCAAAGCTTAATGGGTAAGGAAGGGGTAAAGTGGTGAGGTTGCAGCAGCGGCTAAGCAATGTATGGTGGCTAACTTACGCAAATAAGAGCGAGAAGAGAAGCAAAGCAAGCGGTCGTCAACTAGTAATGATCAAGAAGTGATCCTGAACTCCTACTTCGTCGGACATAACCCGAAACCGTGTTCTCCTCTCGATCAACCCGAAAAGAGACACTCACGAGTTCGCTACGGTTGGTGTATTTTAGAAGAGTTTTACTTCAAGTTTACTACAACCAGATATCAACAAATTCCCATCTGCCTCATAACCGCGGGCACGGCTTTCGAAAGTTCAAACCCTGCAGGGGTATCCCAACTTAGCCCATGATAAGCTCTCGCGATCAACGAAGGATATTCCTTCTCCCGGGAAGACCCGATCAGACTCGGAATCCCGATTTACAAGACATTTTTGACAATGGTAAAACAAGACCAGCAAGACCGCCCGATGCGCCGACAATCCCGATAGGAGCTGCACACATCTCGTTCTCAGGGCAACACCGGATGAGACATGCTACGAGTAAAACCAGGCCTCGAGTTTCCCCGTGGTGGCCCCGCAGGCGGCTCGGTTTGAACCAGCACTTAGCCCGGGGCGGCTAAATAAAGATGACCCTCGAGAGCGCGACTCCCAAGGGAAAAGTAGGTGGTGGTGAGGCAAATGGTAAAACCAAGGTTGGGCCTTGCTGGAGGAGTTTTATTCAAAGCGAACTGTCAAGGGGGTCCCATAAATCACCCAACCGCGTTAGGGACGCAAAATCCGGGAACATAATACCGATATGGCGGAAACTAGGTGGCAAGAGTGGAACAAAACACCAGGCATAAGGCCGAGCCTTCCACCCTTTACCAAGTATATAGATGCATTAATAATATAAGAGATATTGTGATATCCCAACATAAACATAATCCAACATGGAGCAATCTTCATCTTTACCTGCAACTAGCAAAGCTATAAGAGGGGCTGAGCAAAAGCGGTAACATAGCCAAACAACGGTTTGCTAGGAAGGGTGACAAAGGTTAGAGGTTCATGTCAATTTGGGTGTCTTGAGCAGCAAGTGGTAGGTAACGCAGCATAGCGATGGAACGAAGCAACTATTATAGCAATGATAGTAATGAGATCCAAGGTGACGGTCATCTTGCCTGAAATCCCGCTAGGAAGAAGAACGAGTCCATGAAGAAGACGAACGGGAGTAGTCGAACGAATCCTCACAACCGCAACATTACCGGAACTAAGAAGCAACACCGGAAAGAAAACAAACAACATGGTAAATGCACAAGCATAAACATGGCATGATGCACAATCAAATATGATGCATGTCCGGTTTAAAGAGCATGGCATGGCAAAGTGCAACAAACAATACTACAAGTTAAGTGGAGCTCAATATGCAACGAGTTGCATATTGACGAAACACCACATCAAATATTTAGTTCTCTCTCGGTTATGTACCCAACAATATTAAATGTTATTAGACATGGCAAGAAGTCAAGCATAATTAAACTAACTATTTAGGCAAGTTTAAATGAGGCCGGAAATAACAAACAACAATTCCGAAAAATCCTCATGTGCATATTTCGAATTTGCTACTGTTCTGCCCTAAACACAATTTTAATGTTGTTAAACAGCAAAATAAAATGCACCACGTTAAACTAGGCATTTTTCCACCCCATTTACATATAAAGTTAATTTAAAACCGAGCTACGGTTATTTAGTTAGAAAATAAAACATTTTAGCATGGCATTTAGTAAATTAAATGCAGACAGCATTTTAAACATTTTAAACAGGGATGAAAGATGCATATTATGAAACTAGATAGAATTCTAAGCATTTTGCATATATAAGTTGTTTTAAACTGATGCATGGTTTGTGAGATATTAAATGCATGAACATGAGGGTGCAATCTGTAAATATGCAGTTCACTGGATAATATACAAAATCACAGACGGTAAAAAAAACATAAGAGGGCCGAAACTACAACAGGTCAAAGGGCTAGCGGGGCCGCTGATTGCTCACCATGGGCCAAGCCCAGTTGGTCGAGAGGGGAAGCAGGAGGCTGGCGCTGGGGCCTTAGCGGCCCAGAGGTCAGCGCGCAGCTGGACCGAGCATCGAGCCTTCGTTCTGCTCGCCTTGAACAGGCGGCACTGGTCGTGAAGCGGGATCACGAGGCGAAGCAGGGGACTTGGCGGGCGACGCGGTTGGTCTCCTATGGGGCAGCGCGGCGCCCTGGAGGCGGGGACGAGGCCGAAGACATGGCGCCCGCGTCGGATCTGTCGGAGGCAGCCACGAAACGAGGCGAGGCGGGAGCTGCAAAGGCCAAAGCGGGGGAGAACTTCAGACAAGAAACCGAGAGATTGGAGAGAGAGAGAGCGAAGGAGAGTTGGATGAGGTGAGGCGACCTGGCAGCTGGCTGAGAACCGTCGGTCTTGAGGAGCAGCTTGCAGGTCGAGCAAGGGAACTTAAGCGAGGCAGCAGAATGGAGGAGAGCTTGGGGGCGGCTTGGAGCTCCCAGCGGCGATGTTGAGCCGAGACAAAGCGGGCGGGCGTGGATGAAGACCGACTCCACAGCCCGGGGTCCTGAGGAGGCAAGGCTCCCGCGGGCGGGCTGGAGGCAGTGCGGAAGGCGGCTTCCATGGCCTCCTCATGTTCTGTAGAAAGAAAAAATGAGAGAGATTTGAGATGAGAGAACAGCGAGATGAGCAGGGAGAAAGGAGGAGTGGAGGCGGGGGCCAGAGGTCTGCTGGTGCGGCGGACTTGCTGCGGTGGTGGATCGGGCAGGCTGACAGTGGTTGGTCCGGTTAGCCGTCGAGGGAGGATCGGGAGGATCCAGAGAGAATAGTGGCGGCGGCGGACGGAAGGATGGGACAGGATCCTAGATCCTAGGGATGTGCACTATTTATATTGCAATATGATTAGGGTAGGGCTATCCGTCCCTCGATCGAAAATGGACGGTCGGGGAAAATAGGCTAGGGGTCCAATAAATAAGCGAAGATGTTTATAGATATTTGGGGATGATCCGGACCCAATGATGATGACTTGAGTGGGTCGGGTTCAGGAAGTTTGAGACCTTGAGCGAGGTCGATGATGCTTGGCAAGAGAGGTTAGGTGGTCACGGTCAAGAGGAAGCAAAAACCTGATTGGACTCGGAACGGTCAACGAAAGCAAGGGGGGACACGGCAACTACAAACGGGTGCAAGCTTTATGAAAACATGCAGATGCAATGCGCATGATGCTATGAGATGAGATGCATGGCATGAACAAAATGCAAAACAAAAGACAAAACCCAATCACGTAGGAAATAAAATATCGCATCTCCGGAAAAGGCAAGAGTTGGAGTTACGAATATGGAAAGTTGTATCCGAGGCGTTACATGGCGCTGGCATCGGAGGCTAGGTCATGCTGGCATGAGGAACTTGTACACTCTCGCAAAGAAGAAGCATGTCGTAGGCATCGAGGGCATCAAGTTCAAGAAGGATGATCTCTGTGCTGCCTACGAAGCTGGAAAGATGACTAGGGCCAAGCATTCCTCGAAGACAATCATGACTACATCACGTCCCGTCGAGCTGCTTCACATGGACTTATTCGGCCCTTGTCGGTGCCAAAACCGGCGGATCTCGGGTAGGGGGTCCCGAACTGTGCGTCTAGGCGGATGGTAACAGGAGACAAGGGACACGATGTTTTACCCAGGTTCGGGCCCTCTTGATGGAGGTAAAACCCTATGTCCTGGTTGATTGATATTGATATTGTGGATGTTTACAAGAGTGGATCTACCACGAGATCAAGGAGGCTAAACCCTAGAAGCTAGCCTATGGTATGATTGTAAGGGTTGTTGTTACATCCTACTGGACTAGAGCCATCCGGTTTATATAGACACCGGAGAGGGCTAGGGTTACATAGAGTCGGTTACAATGGTAGGAGATCTACATATCCGTATCGCCAAGATTGCCTTCCACACCAAGGAAAGTCCCATCCGGACACGGGGTGAAGTCTTCAATCTTGTATCTTCATAGTCTTGGAGTCCGGTTGATGATGATAGTCCGGCCGATGATGGTAGTCCGGCTATCCGGACACCCCCTAATCCGGGACTCCCTCAGTAGCCCCTGAACCAGGCTTCAATGACGATAAGTACGGCGCGTATATTGCTTGGCATTGCAAGGCGGGTTCCTCCTCCGAATGATAGAAGATTGTGAACACCAGGATAGTGTCCGGCTGTGCAAAATAAATTCCACATTCCACCGTAGAGAGAATAACATATACACAAGTTCAGTCTGCTGACGTTTTCTGCGGCATGACGTCACGCCACTACCAAGCCATTATTTAAATCGTTTTTTACTCTACCACCTCAGCGCAATTAGCGAAGCGGTTTCCTTGGCACGTCTTGTCGAAGCAGAGATTGTGCTCCCCCTTAATCCGGGATTCTCATCAATACGGACGTGGGTAACCCAACCGCGCCCGTCGCCCGCCCCTCTATCGGCGAGTCCCAAGCGGTCACGAGGCGGCTCTTGGTATTCTCCCACTTTATACGGGGCCAAGGCTCGTTTCTTTTCTTCAATCCTTCATGAATCCTCTCCCGCTCCAAGTTCCGGCACCTAGAGCTCCAGTTAGTGCCCGGACTTCAGCGATGTCGGTTCCGACCTCCGGGGCGGTGGATGCCCTCCTCCGTCACGGAGGAGGATGTGCTAAAACTGCGGAGGCCAAGTACCTGGTTTATGAGATTTCGCACAGGTTGCTGCCGAAGGGCAGGCCATCCCACCCCGAGCCCGGCGGTATGTCGTTTTGTATCCCACCTCCGTCGGGTTTAGGCTTCCGATGGATCCTTTTGTGAGAGGGCTCATGTTTTACTATGGGTTGGAATTCCACGATTTGGCTCCGGAGTCCATCCTCCATATTTCCGCATTTATTGTCATCTGTGAAGCCTTCCTCCACGTCACCCCTCACTTCGGCCTGTGGTGAAGACCTTCAATGTGGCGCGAAGATGATCGAGGCGTCAAGCGAGTGTGGCGGGGTGGCCATAAGTAGGAGGCCGATGCCCGTGGCCTGGCTCCTTCAAGAGGAGCTCGGCCCGTGGCAGCAAGAGTGGTTCTATATTACCGTTCGAGGGCGCGAGACAAAAGCCGCCGCCCTTATTCCGCCGGGTCCTCCACGACGGTTGATGTCGTGGGTCAACCAAGGAGCTCAGCGGGGCCGTCAAAGGGCGTGCCCCTCTGCAGAGCAGATTCGAGATCTCCAAGCGAGGGAGGTCGATATGGTGGTGGTGATGCAGGTTATGCTGATTAGGCGTCTCCGCCCTGCAAGCGCCGCCCTCTCCGGCTATGGGAGTTCAATCCGGAGGCCCCAGATTCTTCAACACTTCATGGGTATGACACCTCGGAGATGTACAAATTATTCTTGGATCGCAAGAGAGTGCGTCCGGAATTGACCAAGGATGCTGGCCTAAGCTGCAATCGCCGGATACTCAAGTAAGTAGTTCGAGTCCGGACACACCGTTTGTTTGCCTTTCGATGGTTAGCCTTATGACCAACTTCCTTCTACACAGGAGTGGATAAGCGGAAGCAAAATTGATATGGTGTCGGCCCCCCTCCCGAGACCGCGCGGATCCGTGCTGGTCGGATGCTTGAGGTTGCACCTTGAGAGGAAGGCGAAGGGAAAGCGGAAAGCTCTGCCTCGCCTAAGGAGGCTCTTGAAAGAGGGGATCGAGAATCCCTCCTCCAAGGGAGAAGAGGACTGCCTCCGAGGACCGGGGCAAAAGCCCCTAAGCGGGGAAGAAATCTTCACGGAGGGTCCTCGGGGAGGCCCGGCCGCACAATCTCCCTTAAAGAGTCAGCCCTCCAACGAGCCGTAAGTAGAAAGAAAGGAGTTTTATAATAAGGGACATCCCTATTTGTGCTTGAGGATAACTAAAGTTTTGACCTTGTAGTTCGGATCTCCGTCCTTCGCAAATGAGCTCGTCTTGAGGGACCTTCGTCCAGGAGATGATGGAGGCGAGGCGCCTCCGTCCGGCGCCCGTCGGATAGAGGCGAGCGAGAAGTCAAATCCGCGGAGGAGCCCGGGTTTGGCAAAGCGGATAGTTCAGCGCCAACTAGTATGCGGCTGAAGGATCTGCTTGAGAAGCGTCTATCTCGAAGATCACCATGCATTGATGAGCATGGTGATTGAAAGGATTTCATCCGCCGAAGCGGGATTACTGTCTGCCGTCGGGAGTTTCTTGGCGGGGTTTGAGAATGCGTAAAATGACACACCGTTTAACGGTTTAGCATATAGAATCGCCCTGTATGGATAGTAGCCCACGAGACTCGGTAGGTTGTCGAAATCAACAGCGTCCGAGGATCAAAATCGCAGGTTTAAATTTCCGCCGTGCCGATGCAGGTGGCGGGTTGTCGAGGCCAGCCCGGATGATGGAGTGCTGAACTAAGCGGCAACTTCGGCTGTGCGGATCACGGACATCCACGCTGGTCAGCAGGCGACTTGATGAGTCGCCAAGGTAATTATTCTTGTCTTGGTCACTTGGTAAGGGAGCGAAGCTAGCTCCTTACAACATGTTCGTGAAATGCAGATAGTGCCGCTCTTGTGGAGAGCCTTGGGCGAACTTGCTCAAGCCAAGGAGCAGGCGGAAGGAGTAATGTCGGCAACCTCGAGGCGGTCGAGGAGTTAAGCGGCGAAAGGGTGCACACTACGAGCAGGGAAGAGATGGCGAAATGGCCTTGAAGTTAAAAGATGCTACCGACCGCAATGAGGCTCTAGGGAAGGAGCGCCTAGCGGGGCAAGAAGACCTGGGGAAGGCCATCGCCGATGCTAAGGATGCCCGCTCTGCAATGCGGGCTATAAAGGTGGAGCTGCGCCAGGCCAGAGATATTGTAGCTGGCAAGCCTTTTCTGCTGCGCCGAAGGTTTACGGATCCAAAGTATGCTCAGCTAGGCAAACTGTGGGGTCCAGAGGAACCTTATATGGACTTAGCAGCGAGTCACGGCGGATGCCGTTGTGCATTCGAAGCGGAAGGATCACAAAGACGGAAGAGCTGTTTTGGTCTCAATTCCATAGTCCGGGCGTTCACTTCCGCTGACCGACCGTTTGGCGAGTGGGCTGAGCTAAATAGGTTGTCGGGCTTGCTATAGCGGATATAGTGACCCATATCCGGCGGATAGGCCGAGCCGAAGAGTTACTTTGGCTTATTGCAGCAATTTCTTGGGGCGGTGCCGCATATCAAAGCGATAAGCGGTCGGCCTGCATAGAGGTGCGCGGATGGCACTTTCGCCGTGTGAAGACACATTGGACGAAATGGATGCCACCGCTGTTGCGACCCGGTTCGGATGATAACGGTTACCGCCGAGCACTATTTTGGCGAAGTGCTGCGTGGTGCTCGTGTAATAAGTCGCGATGCTCAAAAATGTTACGTTTGAATGAGCGTTTGTATGATGTAAAACAATATTTATGATGTAAGTGCCTTTTATACTTGTGCGTTCAAGTAATAGAATATCTCCTATGCGGCCGTTCATGTATACGTGTGTATAACCTGAAAGATGGCGATTAAATCGGCTTCAGCCCCACGCACAAGGTGCGGGGTGTTCATAAAAAATACAGCGTTTTCACACTTAATCCGGCGTCTCGGTCCTGTAAAGGAGGTGGTAGCATAGCAAGCGAGGCAACGGACTATAATGCTTTATCACTTTCACTTAGCCATGGAGTTCGAGGTGGGGCTACGACATAGCCCACAGGGGCACCGCGCTCTCAATTTGGGGCGCGTATGTGCCTAGCGGAAGCGGCCCTTCGTCTAAGCGGAGGAATCCTAAACATTCCATAGTCGTCGAGTGGTTGACCAGTCTCTCGCTGTATCATAATGATCAGTTTTCGGCTTTCTCTCTTGAGGTGCTCGCCCGGCGAGGCTGAGGCTGTCGCGATGAGTTCTCCTGGTGCGCGTTAGCCGATGATCTGAGCGTAAGGCAGCAAAACACGAGGGCGGGCAAACCCAACATTTGACCAAAGACATGATTCGGAGCTGATGCATATAAGGCCTAACTTTCGAGGCGCGAACACTCCCGAAAGTGTTCGGTCTTTACAATAGCGGGCAAAACAAAGCCCTAAGCCCCTTGTGTCCAGTGCAGGCAGGTTCTTACAGCGCGGCCCGATGCCAAAGCCGATCTCCACTCTGGTTATAATGATAAACCAGGGGACTATAGCAACAAGAGAGCGATGAAAGGTTTACGTAGGGTCTTAGTGCGAAAAGAGTCCTTACAGCGGGTCCCTCTTGCGTACGTACTGTGTCTCCGTTGTGCCGTATCACTGGGCGGGTGGGCACGCTGTTCATCTGTAAAATGAGAGGAACTTAGTTGGGAAAGAAATAAATGCGAGAAAGTGCATAAAAATTGAAATATAGATTAATAAAGCTGAGCCTATGCTAGCTCATTATGGCTTATATGTACAAACCCTTGTGAAGGGGTGTGCGGCTAGGTAGCCCTAGCTTATTTATTCGGACTCGTCCAGCCGTGTCCGGGGTCTCAACGACCTTTTAATGAAATGATGCCACGTGGACGGACATTTTGGCGTAAGAGGCAGCGTAATGTGGTATTGCATTGAAGCGGACGAAAGCTTCCCGTCCCAGTGATGCTTGATAGCTACTTTTAAATGGGGCGACATGAAAGGTTAGCTTTTCTCGTTGGAAGTTGTCGGGTGACCCTAACAACTTCTAGTAATAATGAAGCTGTGCACCTGGCGTAAGGGCCTGGCGCCACTCCTTTGAAGGAAGTGCGGCTATGCCGAATTGTAGTAGGGTCTATCCCAACTTGCGGATTGTGTCCGGATATAGCAGGTTTAAGTCATTGCCGCCGTCCATCAAAACCTGCGTGAAATGCAGTCCGTCTATTATGGGATCAATATCGGGCAGTCTATCCTGCGTTACGGATATACGGACTAATCTAGATGGTCGAAAGTGATTGGTTTTGACATCAATCTCGTTGTTCCTTTGGGGTGGACGTGCGACACTTGTCTTAGCGAGTGCCATGTTGGTTTCCGTACTATCACGTGGAAGCGAGTTTACTGTTTTGACTTCTTGTGGGAAGGTCTTTTGACTTCGATTGCTCTCTGCTGGTGGGGTTCGTCATCGTCCTCGCTTGGCGCCATCGAGCCCCTTGTGTCGGCGTTGAGTCTGCGGGTCTTTTAAAACCCGACAATTTCGGTTGGTATGGTTTGCGGGCCTTCCGGAATCTTGTGGTTGACATATCCGATCTAAAATTTTGTTTAAATTTGATAGCTCGTCTCTGTTGTCCTTAAGAGGCCGTGTTTTATTGTTTGGCCGCGAGCTTTTGAATCCGGCGTTGACCGCCGTGCCCTTTGGGATTTTTTCTTTATTCCGCCGCTGATCTTTCCTGCGCCGTGACTTTCCGTTTCCATCTCTGATCTCGGATGTACTCGGGTAGCTGGTGCTGCATCTTGCTAGCCAGCTGTCTTCTCCTAGCATAAAAGCGCGTCATGAGATTGTTAAGCGCGGCCATTGTTCTTGGCTTCTCTTGGCGAGGTGTCGGCGAGCCATTAGTCTCGGACGTTGTGTCTAAAAGCTGCTAAGGCTTCGCGTCCGGACAGTCGACTATTTGGTTCTTTTGGTAAGGAACCTGTTCCAGAATTCTTGCGCTGACTCTCCGGGCTGTTGGGTTATATGACTCAGATCATCTCGCATCGGAGGCGGACATAAGTCCCTTGAAAATTTGCTCTAAGGCGTCCTCAAGCTCTTCCCAACTTCCAATGTGTTTTACGGGAGGCTTTTGAGCCAATGCCGAGCTGGCCCTTTGAGCTTGAGGGTAGGTATTTTATGGCGTGGAGATCATCTCCTCTAGCCATGTGTATGTGTAGTATGTAATCTTCTATCCAGACTCGGGGTATGTTGTGCGTCGTATGCCTCTATGTTTATGGGTTTGAACCCTGCTGGAAATTCATGATCCAGCACCTCATCGATAAAACATAAGCGGGTGTCTGGCGCCCTATATTTAGGTGTGCCGCTGTCTTGAACACTTGTCGTGTTGTGTTACTTCACAGGGCCCTCTTTTTTGGCCCGTAGATGGACCTAGTTGGGCCGTCCGTTTTCCCAGGATTATAATTCGGCTTGTGTGCGGCCCCGCTTGTTGCTTTTGGCCTATCATCTGGCCGTCTATCCAGCCAGGCGGCCTCTTTATTTTTTGACTGTGAAGGCTCTATGGCTTCCTCATCAAATTCTGGCAGCAACTTGCTCTTCGGGTAGCTCTTTGTTTGACGGCCGTTGCCATATTTGTCTGCAGTCTTGAATACTTTGCTCCACTTCATTCTGAGCGTGTCTTCTGCTGTTTTGAGCTTCCGTTTTTCCTTCTTCAAACTTCTTGCAGTGGCGACGAGTCTTTTGTGTATGTTCTTATGCTCCGGTGTTGTATCCGGACTGTTGATTGCTCCGTGAAGGGGTTGATTATCTGGCTCGTCCTTTTAAGTGCGTCCGCTGGTTTGCCTGCTCTATCGCTGGAGTCGTTAGGAATGCTGCTTTGATCGGCGGGACTTAGGGCGGCGTCTACGTCGCCGTTTTGGTTGTTTATCCGCGGGATTATCCTCTGCCGCGTCCCGTTGTTCCTCGTTATCGCTTCCCTTTGGGGTGTCCACCATGTATATGTCATCGGACGAGGTGGTCTTCCAGTGTCCTGTAGGTGCTGGTTCTTGGTAGTCTCCGCCATCGTCGTCCATACCGTCGATGTCTTGGTCGTCGTCAGTCGTCGGTTAAATCGTCGGCGGTGGCTCTGAAGTGGGTGGTGGGTGGGCTCTAAATTTCTTAGTCGTCCGGCGTCCCAACCATCCTGGCGTGAGTTCGGCCAGGGCTCTCCGGATAGCGAGAGATGCTTGATGAATTCTGATATCGCCGAAGGCGAGTCTTTGAAAAGATGTCCGCAGCGGTGAATTCCATGATCGGCGTAATCGGATTCGTGGCGAAGCGCGGGAGGTTCGAAGTCCGATGAGAGTCCGGCACCTCGGAGTCATGAGCTTTATCGGGACAAGGTAAGTGTTCGGCTCCATCGCCGTAGAAGTTGCAGCTCGGCGGTGTCAGCCATCCGTCCTCGATCCGAGCGATCGGCTCCGGACTATGGGTCGGGCGGATTAGTGTCGCGACCTCAAGGTCTTGTCCGTGGCGAGTTAAGTCGTGCCCATCGTGACAGTAGCGGCATGCCCGGTTGTGGCTCAGATCCGCCGGAGATCAAGTCCCGCGGATATCGGCCATGAAGTTTAGGCTTCCAAACCTGACTGGACGGCGGGGCGTAACTTCGATCTGCTCGGATGGCCAAGTGAGTTGGCCCGCGATGCGAAACCGCCCGAATCTGAAGATCTGTCCGGGGAAAAAAGTCTCACCCAGGACTGCGTCGTGTCGATTGAAGAGGCCATCAAGCCTATCGGTGACGACATAGAGGAACTCTCAATGAGAGCACCAATGTCTTTGTCAAAACCGGCGGATCTCGGGTAGGGGGCCCCGAACTGTGCGTCTAGGCGGATGGTAACAGGAGACAAGGGACACGATGTTTTACCCAGGTTAGCGCCCTCTTAATGGAGGTAAAACCCTCGTCCTGCTTGATTGATATTGATATTGTGGATGTTTACAAGAGTGGATCTACCACGAGATCAAGGAGGCTAAACCTAGAAGCTAGCCTATGGTATGATTGTAAGGGTTGTTGTTACATCCTACGGACTAGAGCCATCCGGTTTATATAGACACGGAGAGGGCTAGGGTTACATAGAGTCGGTTACAATGGTAGGAGATCTACATATCCGTATCGCCAAGCTTGCCTTCCACGCCAAGGAAAGTCCCATCCGGACACGGGGCGAAGTCTTCAATCTTGTATCTTCATAGTCTTGGAGTCCGGTTGATGACGATAGTCCGGCCGATGATGGTAGTCCGGCTATCCGGACACCCCCTAATCCGGGACTCCCTCAGCCCTACTCACTACTCTACACTTACTACCACTGCTTGCCTCTATGGCTTCGTCATTGTTGATGATTAGTCAAGATACACATGGGTGTACATAATCCTCTATAAGAATGAAGTGCAGGATGTCTTCAGAAGGTTCGCCAATCGTGCCATGAGGAACTATGGCATCAAGATCAAGCACATCAGAAGTGACAACGGCACAGAATTCAAGAACACCGGCCTCGACACTTATCTTGATACATTGGGCATCACTCATGAGTTCTCAGCTCCTTACACACCTCAGCAGACTGGCATCATGGAGCGCAAGAACAGAACCCTCATCGAGATGGCACGAACGACGCTCAATGAGTACAAGACTCCATGGAAATTCTGGCCTAAAGCCATTGACACTATATGTCACGTCATCAACCGTGTTTATTTTCACAAGCTTCTAAAGAAGACTTCATATGAGCTACTAACTAGTAAGAAGCCAAATGTCAGTTACTTCAGAGTATTTGGTGCTAGGTGCTAGATCAAGAAACCACATCACACTTCCAAATTTGCATTGAAAGGACATGAACTGCTTGGCGACGGAAAGGATTCGCACTCCTACGGAATCTACAACCTCTTTCACTATAAAGTGGTTGAAACTGTGGATGTGCGGTTTGATGAGACTAATGGCTCGCAAAGAGAGCACCTGCCTAGTGTGCTAGATGAAGCCTCACCAAGTGAATCTATCAAGCTTATGGGTAATGGAGAAATCATACCTTCAGAGGCTCAGGCTGAATAAGAAATCATCATTTCTGCACCTAATCAACCTGAAGACAATGCTCAGCCTAAAGTCAATACTGAACCTGAATACTATGATCTGCAAGGGCAAAATCTTCGTCCAGTTCATTCTCGTGTTGCAAATGAGGTACAGATTGAGAAGATAATCGATAGCATCAATGCACCTGGTCCGCTCACTCGTTCAAGAGCAACATAGCTAGCAAATTTATGTGGGCACTTTGCATTTGTCTCTATATCTAAACCCAAGAAAGTTGTCGAAGCCTTCAAGCAACCTGAATGGATTCAAGCGATGCAAGAAGAGCTTCAATAGTTCGAGTTGAACAATGTGTGGGAATTGGTTAAGCGTCCTGACCCTCGCAAGCATAACATCATTGGCACAAAATGGATCTATCGCAGCAAACAAGATGAGCACGGTAAAGTTGTCAGAAACAAGGCTTGTCTCGTTGCTCAAGGTTACACTCAAGTAGAAGGGATTGACTTCGAATTTCTCTTACTGCTTGGTTCCGCATTGGATTTTGGAAACTTTTGTTTAGAAAGTGGTGTCATGATCGTGGGGATCAAATGGATGGTTCAGGAAAGTCTAGTGAAGCGGCACGGTAGCCAGTCTGATCTCCTTTATACTTACCTCAAACACCGAGCGAAGTCGAGATGTTGATGAGAAAGGGGCTTTTCTCAAGGCCAAAGAGTGCCAGAGGAAGAAGCAACTCCCCGAAGGAATCCTTCTAACTACCACCTACCTACCTCCCGCTTTTGTTCGGACAAGGCGAGTTTCCTAAGATTCACCCACCGCTGATACACTAAGCCGGAAGCGCCCCTTGTTTCAAAGAGAGGAGGACGGGTTATTCACATTTAATTTGATGGTCAGAGGCAAATTGAAAGCTAAGCAGTGGTAATTAAGACCCCTGGGGGAAAATAGGGATGTCTCCTACGCAACTTACATTCAGGGAAAGTGTGGTAAGGCGGGTTGCCTTGCACTGACCGTTATCCCCGGGGGATGATTTTACTCGAGAGGATCTTAGTGGCACTTCGACACTCTCGATGAGAAACGAGAACCCAGCCAACGAAGGTTTATGCATATATTGGTCCGCATCCAGAGGAAGTCAAGGTTTCCATATGTGCTCATCCCTGCTAGCTGATATGCAAATCGATTGGAATTGGTAAATCATAGAAGCATATACTCGCCATCAAGAAGGGACAAGTTTCTCCCCCCGACCCTACTCCCCAACCAACCCACCGAACTAACTCCATACGTTCATCATCATTCATTGCGTACGGTGCATTTTT